>JAJJWX010003377.1:1200000-1555537 GCA_023529315.1 Papaver bracteatum | reverse complement strand
AAAAAATTGTCCATGTATAATCTGGCAGACAATGGGAACATCTTTAAATTGAGGATTCTTCGCAGCCATTCGGTAGCGTAGATCCTTTGTCACGACTGCGTAGAAGCATATTCAAGCACTGACTCGAATACAATCTCCACCCAATTGATATATTGCTCGCAGAGAATCTCTCGTCGAAATTATTTCATAGAATAGTGGAAGTTCGGGATCATAGAGAGGAATGGGAAGACCATGCTTCAAGTTGACCTAGCGATACTATAATTCTCTCGCGAGAGAATTGATAATCGATGAATAATTTGAGAGAAAGTTGGATTTAGTGCTCGATTTGGAATTGTAGACAAAGTAAAACCTTTGCTTTTGAGTTTTTCTTGCATCTCACCAAAAGCAATCAAATTTTTAGCACCGCCGACAAACCATTTTTAAGTATGGGAATGAAAGAGAAGGTTGGAAAAGTAAGAAAAGAATCACAGTGATAACTGAGACGCGCAATTTACTGAAGAACAATAAACTTGTAGAGAAGTTACGCGAGAGAAAGAAGAAGAAAGTAAAAGAGGAAAAGAAAAGAATGAAAGGAGTATTTATAAGAAGAAATTTCTCGAAGAAAATGAATGCAATAAATGCTAAGAGAAAGACATGAACGGTCAGATCGCAACGGTTAGAGAGGACGTGCTAAATTTATTGAGAGAGAATATGTGGAAAACATCCGCAAGACGATATAAACGTGTCGTAGCAGAAAAATGCAAGAGATAAGTAGTTGCGATTTTAAAATTCTCATGATCTTCTCTCCTTCGCAGAAAAGACATGAGAAGAGGCAAGATGTAGGACCAGTAAAATTGCTACAACATCTCTGCGAGATTAACAACACTTCACAACGAGTATCATGCAAGACTTTAACAACATCGCGAATGCTACAAAATCAAGAGTGAGCGTTTAATAGGTGACGATCGAAGTAAAGCATGAGAAAAACATGTTTGTCCCGCGATGGTTACAAAGCTTGCAGTTGAATGAACATCGTAACTATCGCGGTACAATCGCAGAACAAATCCAAATAAGAGAAAACTTAGTCGTCATCCACTATGTAACTACCCATAAATAGAGACCCAATATGTTCGAAAGGATGATGTATTTTGAGAGTTAAGAAAGTCTTGAGGAGAGAGAAACTTCAAGAGAATAGTTGTAATCTTGAATTCTTCCATTTCCGTAAACATTTCCAGAAACAAAATAATAAAAGTGTCGTTTTTTAATCTTCAATTGTGAGTTGAATATAGCAAGATCATAACAAGGGTAGTGTGGGATTCCTGCGAACTACACAACTTCTTCACATGTAGTACTTCACACATTGTCTCGTACTTTTTACATTTAGTTCATCACATGTTATAATGATCTTCAAAGATCGACGAGTCTAATTTCCATCGCTCGTTGTAAACTTCGTCAGGCAACCCCGGACAAAGCCCGAACTAAAGAAAAAGAGTAAAATATTAAGTAAACTTAGAACATAGTTGGATGCATATACGTTTCCTCATTAAAACCTTGACAAGGAAAATCCAGTGGGATAAAACCTTGATGAAGGGAAAAGAGTACAACGTGAAAGATGCAAGTAAAGGTGGTCCGTTGCAGATGATCACTTTTCTCCGTTGAAGTTGATTAGTTGCTTCAAAACTTCTAAGGTAGAAAATTCTTGTGGGAAAGACAATAGCCTTAGCCCGGTGTTTGTTGTTGTCTCATTAAAAACCTTTCCAAGTAACAAAACCTTGTGGGAAAAACTATTCACTATCGAAGGGAAAAACTATTCTCTATCGAAGGGGAAAAGAGCACAACACAGCTTCACATTTCAGAGTTTAAATATGTCGACATCATATTCTTGGATCCTCCCCCTGATGTCGGCATCTCCCCGTGATTCCATTCAGAGGAGTTTCCATATAGTTCCTTCAGTCATATACTTTCCAAAACTAAATATCGGTAATGAATCTAATGATCTAAAAAAGCTTCCACTATATTCCCCCGATTACATTGAGAAGAGATTATTGTTCCTTCATAATCAACAACTTCTGGATTGCACTTTCATTAGCATTCCTTTTAATGTATTTGCAGGGATAAAACAAATTTATGTTAATGGTTACCTTTAAGTACATGATTACATTCACTATACAATTCCAATGGTGTTGTGTTGGCGCTGAGCTATATCTAGCTAACAAGTTCCCTGAGGATGTAAAATTTAATCGAGTACACTATTATATACCAAGTGGCCAACAATGATCTATTGTACTTAGGTATGGGAATTTCATCTCCCAACACATCTTCGTCATCTTCCTTAGACGAAATGGTCACTTACTTACATTTGAACCTCGACTAATCAGATGCATATCTTGTTAAATTTCCCAACAACTTTAGACATACGCAAACCTGAATAATATACCACAAGCTCATTATTCGGTTGAGCTTTCCCAGATTATTCATCTCAAATTCGATTTCAAATAGCTTTTAAGGTCTCTTATTACATCAAGAGTACCCATCATGTATGTATCATCGACATAGATAGCTACAATTCCAAATCAGAACTTTCGTGAATACTAAGTAAAAATAACTTTTATATATCCTCCAAATCAAATATCCACTTAGGAGGGTATACCACATCTTCTGATTGCTTCAATCTATAAGTGAGCATTTTATCTAACTGTAAACGCACTCTGTGGTTTAGAGTCACTTGATTTGGGAAACAAAAGGATATCAATCCCTTTTGTGAATATCTTCTGTCTCTTGATTCTTTCAGAGATACGTAATAACCACATACATATGTTGCATTTCAAGTTCTTTTGAAATTACCAAGCTAACTAAGTAGTGGAACGCTATAACGTTTATCACAAGATGACAATTCCAGGGATTTGCGATAAACCTCGTGCCACAAGGAGAATCTTTCTACTTTAAGACTTCATTCTTCTCACTACGTTTGGTGACAAATAATCATATATGTCTTATAGGCTTTACACTTGGTTGGTTAGCACTACCATACCAAATACATATATATTTGTCAAAGAACCAAGTTCTACCTGGTTTGTATAGGCCAAATATGCTCTTCGTTGACATTAAACAATAAGAAGAATGGTTCTATCTCGTCGTGCTTTATTTTCTTTAGCAACTACACATAAAAATAATCATTAATATGCTCGCACGATCTTTCCATTGACTCGTGTGTGTTCTCATAATCCTTTAGGATTTCATTGTTCTCTGGAATCATTAAACTTCAGAGCGTCCTCCAGTGTTGATTCATGGACATAGTCAAAGACAATCAGATGAGATGATTTCATTAATAATACAAATTAGGTTGTGCCTTACTCATGTACTTCCTTTCTAGGTGAGCATTGATCAAACCTAGCGGCATCTCCATCTTCCTTTATAGATCCATGGCCTTAACTACACTTCCACCAAATGTAGTTGCAACACCTTAGTCTATGAAAATTTATACCTAGGATTTCTAACCTTGCACGCATATTTGCAGCGGGTATGTATGATCTTGTCACATTACCGATATCAGTGTACTTTCTGAAAATCTGTTATTCTTTTCACTTCATATTTACATTTTTGGAGTACAAGAATCAACATGAGACAAAGTGGGAACACACCACTACAATTCCTGTCATTCATTTAGGAAATCATTTTTCTTATCTCTCCATAGTGATGGGAAGAGAGTCTCATCAAAGTGACGATCTGTAAATATAACGTATAAGAGATTTCCTGCTAAAGGTTTCAAATTCGTATAATTGTTGGGAATTCATATCCAACATAACTACTTAATCGTTTTGATGACCAACTATAGTACGACGTGGAGTCGTAGTGGCACATATATAACACAACTAAAAATGTGTGAGAATACAAATGTCAGGCTTATATCCAGTTACCAACTGGTACGCAGAAATGGTTGACTAATTGTGGGTTCTAAAACGAATAAGTGAATATGCGTATAATATTGCATATCTACAAAGAATTTATAGAAGGTTTTTACATAACCTATCCTTAGACACCATCTGTAACCTTTGATGATATCCTCTGCAAGACCATGGGGTAAGGATGTTCTACACTGATCCTATTAAACATGCAATATCCATCAAGTACTTTTGATGTAAATATCTAGCATTAACAAGTTTGGTGAGTCCTTAAATTATATAATATATTCTAGGATTGTTCTAAAAACGCATTATTTCTTGTGATAAATAACTAATTTAACACTTTGAATCATCACCAGATCCATAAATCACTTAAATGATCCGTTTTCTGTATGTATATGTTCACAAATATCACCTTGTTACTTTTGAAAGAATGGATTGTTTACCATTTGCATCTTAGGGTGGTCTCAATCCTTTTTACTAAAGAATGACTTTGTAAAATGAGTTACACACTTTATTACTTTAAAAGCATAATGAGGAGAGGTGGTGCTTCCGCACTTTAAAAGAGTTGACAGAGATGCCGGCCACTTTGCATTCTTTTAATCTTTCCAGTCCATTTGATTTCTTTCAAAACAAAACATCATATCACAACCAAAGTATCTTTATGGTTATGTCAAAACCTGAATGAGTCGATTCCCAACATTACATTGTCGGTGTTCAATTATCCAAATATTAGTGATTTACAGATCACTAAACTAATTGGCTCATTATTTTCTCAAAAATGTGATTCCATTCACATTCATTTGAGGTAATTTGTAGATGCATTCCCATTCTCACAAGCTATTTTCATACAATAATCATTTGCATAGACTTCGTAGAAACTTTTATCAAAGTGTGATTAGCTTATTGGTTCTACAGAGTTCATGTAACTTTTTAATCTTTATACCAATTATTAGGCAAACAAAGATTGAGCATTTATTCGCTCGGCTATTACATGTAATGATCCAATCATCACATGGTATTATATAAGGAAACAATTCAACAAGTAGTTTAATATGTTTCCTTAAGAGCTTCGTGTAATAAGTGGTGTGGCCTTATTACGTAACAAAAGAAAATTTATCTCATTTACTTTAGAGTGTTACAGTTCATGAAGATGATATACTTTTCATCATAATGTACGAATGATCCTTTTAGCTCAAGTACTTTTGAGTATATCTCAAGTGCGTTAGAGTATTTCAAATTTCATGGAAATGATATACTTTTCATTCCATAAACACTTGGAAATGATATAATTTTTAATCGAGTTGGTTTAATCAAAACCCGATCAACGGATTGGTCAAGGCCCGGTCCATTAGGTTGACTAGGTCAACAAAAGTCCACATATATGGTCCATTATATATGAAGTACTCAGGTCCATCGATAATAAACTTAAAACAATTCGTATATAGTCCCAAATTTATTGTTGACCTTAAGATTGAAAATTTCATTATCCAACTTTAGTGTTCGAAAAAAAATTGTAACCATATACGATGATGATGAAATTTAGATTCATCAAAATATTTCGTTAAAAAAAATAAAAAATCAAGGTAATCCAACTAGCAGATAAAAATATATGACACCGTAGCACATGCGTGACTAAGAATACAATTCACTTAATAAGATTTTCACATCCCGAAAAACTTTCTTTAGCACTTAAAATGGTTGGATCCTATGAACTATTCATTCCCTTTATATAGGCATTGTCAACGGCGGATTACAAAGTATGACCCAGAACCGGATCATTTATATCTAAGATTCCCTTTAGTTTCTGATCTCGAGAATTTATGATACAATTTAAAGATTAAGGACCTTTTTTATTAATTTGATCTTAAAAGAGTTGGCGTAATAAGAATAATAATTCACTTAATAAGACTTTCTCTCGAAAACTTTCTTAGCACTCAAAAATTCCTCTCCTCTGGAACTATTCATTCCCTTTATATGTGCATTTACATAGTGGATTAAGCAACCATGACAGCTCATTTATATCTAAGATTCCCCTTTAGTTTCGATTCTGAGTTCTTGCGATAAATCGCAGTTAGCACCGCCTAATCTTCATGAGGTTTTATTGATTCTTCAGAAATTTTCTCATGTTTCTATCAAGTTTATCTCATATGTCATTCCTTACGCCATTTCGAGATGTATCGCAACTCAAGTTGTTTATTTCGCAGGAATATTGTTGTGACAATATTCTGATCCTACATCTTGCCTCTTCTCATATCTTTTCTGCGAAGAAGATAAAGATCATGAGAATTTAAATCTCTTTGATTTGCCGCAACTCCTTATTTTTTTTCACACTTCCTTCACTTTGACACATTTCTGCATCCATCGTTAGATATTCTACGCGTGTTTCTTCTCTCATTTATTCCTCGACACGTCTTTTTTCAACCGTTGAATTCTGACCATTCACGTCTTTCCTTCATTGAATGCATTGATGTTTTCGAGAATCTTTTTCTCTTATAAATATCTTCGCTAATCTCTCCTCTTCTTTTACTTTCTTTTTTTAATTTTTCTCTCGTTAACTCTACTGTTCTTCATCTTCTTCCGCAAATTCCGGATCTATTATCATTTTCAATTTTGTTTCTTTATCCTTCTTCATCTTAATCATCCTTCCCATACTAAAAAAAATGGCTCCTGCTAAAAAATTAGGTCAACCCACTTTCCAAAAACACCAACAAAAACTCAAAACTTTAGGTTTCACACTTTCTGAGATCCCTGGTCAAACATCAGATTCTGATCTCTCTATTGATCTATTTTTAGGATTTCCTTCTTCCAATGGGAAAATCCTTATTTCACTAGGTCAACTAGAATCTGGCCTTCATATCCCTCTTTATAACCCAGATCTTCCTCTTTTATATGAAATCATTTCTCACACTAAATTTTCACGAGCAATCTACCAATTAAGTGGAGATTGTATTCGCCTCATTCTCGAATATGCCTTTCGTGGAGCTGGTAAAGGATCTCTCTATCCCGAATCAAGAAACATCCTTCGATTTTAAAGATATCCCAATTATTCCAACAATTTACCGTGATAATTTCTTTGCGAATTATCAAGGATTCCCATGAAGAAAGATAGTACGTGTTGGTGTTCGTTTGAATAGGAATAAAAAGGTTACGAATGATAAACTTCTTATGCAAGATATAGACTATCATTCAAGTAAAAACCAAGGTCCACGCTTCAAAAGATGACAAGTGGTGCAGATTTCTCCTCTTGAAGACCATATATTTCGGCACTCTTGACCTTACCCGCGAATCCTGCAAATCTTGCGGCATATCGTCCTTGGCTTTTAACTGTCCGAAAGGAATTCCCGAGGTATATCTCGCAAAATTTACCATTGTTCGTAGATTTGGATAAACATATTATTCTTACCGATTATTGAGATATCTTTTACCGATTGAAAGAATGAAGCTTAGCCATACCTCAACACCGGGAATCCCAATCTCCTACAAATTTTGAAAACCTTCAGATGAAGTAAGAAACAATCTTCTATAACCTTTAAAAATATATTATTGTCCCTGCTTTCTTATCTTTATGTGTGATTGTTTTCAAGGAAATTCCATTTGTCATGGTGGTTGAAGCCAAAGATAAAGGCAAAAGAGTAGCAACTACAAATGAAGGTTCCAAAGGCTTCTCCTCGCCGTTAGTCAAAATCAAAACCACTAACGGCCCTCCAAAGAAGATAAGAAAAACTCAACCACTTCCTTTCCGATAATTCTCAACTCAAAAAGACTTCTACTATCACCGAAAAGATAATAAAATCGTAAAGAAATAGCGGAATTAATAATGATGCCTCAAAAGAGGCACTCTAATGCATATCTCTTCCGCAAGAATTAGGTCTCGGGCGGGGTCTTTTCTCAACTCTGAGACTCCAATGGATCAATTGTCAAATATTTTTAAAACCCTTTACAAGGCATTGGAGATGATATATTACTCGCATTTGCAAATATCTTCTCAAAAAGATATGCGACGCTTCAATCTTGACTAATAATAAAGATCTTAAAGGAGTCTCAAGATTTATTAACCCAGGTTTTCTTCATGCTTAGCTTCGTTGGTATGCCCCTTCCTTCATTTTTCTTATATAGTAGACTTTACATTTGCCATGAGTATCAAAAATCTTTTTACTTATCTTACTTATTTTCTCTTTTCCGTCACAATCGCAAGAGCTTCTTTTTCTTCACAGTTTTGAAAGAAAATAGATTATCATCATCGGTGGAAAGGCTTAACATTCACAATCCGAATCTCGCGAAAACTTCTCGAGAAAATAAGCAATAAGATGAAATCTCCATTCTTCGCGAAAAAATGTAAACAGTTGGAAGTAGTGAAATACTCGAGCTTCTTAATAAAAACAAACGCTTGAAGTAGAAATTCAAGTTCTTCAAATGTAAATTGATAAGGAGAAATTCTGCAAACAAGTTATTGGTATAAGTCTTCCCCCCTTTTTTTTTTGTAAGCTTATTTGGGCAAATTCATTTTGCAGATGCTATAATCTTACCGATGAAGCCATCATTCTTAACTCTTTTGATGAACCCATAGATGAAACCACTTTCTTGAGCGCCTTAATGACTCTTTAAATAATTATTCAGATGAAAAAAATTAATACTTTGTCCATTGATGAAATTAAATATCATATCTCCCTTATGAGAATAGATTATAGATCTGTTTTGAGTACATCCAATAGTTTAAAGACTTGCAGAGATGAATTTAGAGAAAAAAATCAAAGTCTTAAAAGCCAAGAAAAGTGAACTTGAGAAGGATAAAGAACGCATTAATCTTCAAGGCCAAAATGTAGTTGCAGGAATTCCCACACTACACCCAACTCAAGAATTTATGATACAATTTGAAGATTAAGGACCTTTTTTATTAATATGATCTTAAAAGCTTTTGATTCTCGGATTTTCTTCTTCTAGAGCTAGGGATTGAGTTTTTAGTTGAAGGTTTCATCGGAGAAATAATTTTGCTGAAAGAAATCAAAATCAAACAATGAATTAAACAGAAATAAAAGAGATAAACAAATGAAAGATGCGAGAGATAAAAGAAAATTACCTCGGAGAGCTCATGATGGAATTAACAGTAAGAGAAGGCGATAACCGAAGAAGTGATGTGAGAAGAAGATGAAGTTGCAGAAGTAAAAAGAGAAGGTAAAAATATAAGGAAGGGAATAAAAGGAGTATATATATAAGGGAATAGTTAGGAAAAGACGGTTATAAAAGACGTGTTCGAATTCTGATAAAAAAGGAAAATAAAGAATAAGTAACGGTTATATTCTAACGATCATTACTTCTTCGCAGAAATGACATGAGAAGAGGCAAGATGTAGGTACCGAATATCGCAAGATGTTGGGTTACGAACATAGTAACAAGTATAAGATAAAAGTGTTGCAAGATAATGCGATGATATAAGAAACACGGGAGAAGTGTGAAGGGTTTGCGAATATAAAATAAATTTACGATCAGAGGTTGCGATGATTCGCAGGTTATATATAGTTGTACAGATTTCACTATAAATAGTGGTTCAAATGCTAGATTAAGGGAGGTTCTTTAAGTGAGTGTTAGAAAAAGTCTTAGGAGAACAGAGAAAGTGGTAACTGTTCTAATCTCCATTAACATATTTCTTTGTAATAAGTTGAGAATATTAATCAAAATTGTCATTTTTCATCAAGAACTTCTTAAAGTTTTACAAATTCTACTGAGGGTGTAGTGGTAGGATTTCCTGCAACTACATTTATTGGGGCTGTTCTTCATTGCATATCTTATGAATGACCAATATGTGTGATTAGTATAAACGCTCATAACTTGTTTGTGTTTTTGGTAAAACTATTAACATAAGGCCTGAATTATGTATTTGTATGACTTTTATTAGTGAAACCGATCTTAAGTAATCACCTGGAGTATGATCGAGTTTGTGTGTATAAAACCTAACACTAGGTAGAGGGGAACCGATCCTAATAAGAGGTGCAACATATACAAAGGGGACTCGATCCTTGTATGAGGTGCAACAAGGTTTATAGCAGAAAGTGGAACTGATCCTATGAACATGTGCAACAAGATTTCCTATTGGGGGAACGGATCCTATACACATGTGCACCAAGTTTTCTTATTGAGGGGAACGGATCCTATGCACCTGTGCAACAAGTTTTGTTATTGGGGGAAGAGATCATATGCACATGTGCAACACGATTTTAACTATATGGAACCGATCCTCTAGACATGTGCGCCAAATTACAAGTTAGATACCATATATATATATATAAACCAATTTTGGAAATATATTGCATATCTTGAGAATATTTTTGGTTTTGGAAATTCCTTGGTGTCCAAACTTCCTTGACTACAAATACTTGAAGTTTGCATTTCTAGCAAACTAATCCTTCGTGACAGTAAACTTACTTTGTTGTACTGTTACTGGTGAAGCCTCCTATTTAGAGAGGAGAGTAACCTAATTAGGTGAAATCTATTATGGACTCTCAGTTTAAAGTCTTCTTTGGGATTGAGAAGCTCTAGTGTGTACCATTGGTGGGAAACTAGAAGATTGCATTGTTATTTCAGTTTTCGATTATTGATTTGATTGACTAACGGTTGTTGAATCTTTGATTGCACCTAGTTTATTTATTCTTGAGAACCTTCTCTTCTTATATAGGGCTCACTCAAACTAGATCAAAGATCAACGTTTCTACGGATCTAAGTCTTTCTAGATCCGTAAGATAGATTCATTGATTTTCCATTGTTAACAGACTCCGTTCTGTGCGACAAATCAATAAGGAATCAAGTTTGTATTTTTGCAGATTGTTACTTTGAAGATTGAAGAATTTGAAGATTCGAAGAAGAAGTTGTTGTGAACCATTAAGAAGATATATTAGATATAATCCTAAAGAGAACGCCTGTTCTGCTAGGATATTGGGTAACAAATATCTATTGAGAACTTCGGTTCCGCTAGATATTATCAAATCAAGAATACTTGTTGAAGCTAAGTAACTAGGATTTTAGTTTACTTAGTATTGTCTACACGAAGTTGCAGGTTTACTTTTTGTAGCGTCTTAATTCAATTGAGTATTCAAAACTGGACTAGGTCTTGGGGTTTTTCTGCATTTGCGGTTTCCTCGTTAACAAAATTCTGGTATGTGTGTTTTACTTTATTTCCGCATTATAATTATTTTTATATTATAATTAAAGTAAATACACTTGTACGTTAATTAGGCACTTGATATTTATCTTATAAGATTTCGGTTATCAAGTGAACATTTTATTATTGTATTGTCTCGATTTCATATCCATAGACGATCATAAAAAGTGTATTGGATTTCTCCACTTGACTTTGATATCCTCATTTTGTTAGACCAGTCCGGACTAACCATATTTCAAGTGGACACTGTGTTGAAATATTCCTCGAGTGATTGTTGCTCCAAGAGGCTTATACACAGTGGGCCTTGTATATGTTGTGATCAAAATAAAAGATTGTAGTGTATTTGGGTACCCTTGTCTTTTCAAAGATAAATATGGTTGATATGAAAGTGTTCATATGGCTAACTTCGGTTAACTATTATTGAGCCAACAAGGTGTACACGTTTAGGTATGGTTACTCATATCTAAATGAAGTCACTTTTCATTTGTATGTAACAAGCTAAGTTCGATCTAACGGTTGAATGATATTAGCTTGAGTCTAATCAGGTTTTCATCTAACGGTGAATATTGAAAGCTTTGTTACCAAGGTAACATTGATTGCAAACCATGATTTGAAGACTATATAAATGAGAAATATATCAACTGAGAAACCTAATCCCCACACCTCCTGTGTGATAGTAGTTGCGACTAGATTCAACTCTCCTTTAACCTTAGGTTTTTCAAGAAACTCTATAGGTTAACGACTGGAAGACTTCATTGGGATTGTGAAGCCAGACCCAGCTATTTATCTGTAGTTACGTTTTCTGATCTTGCTGTTTTCTATCGTATTGAGTACTATCTTCTCTAAGATTTTCTTGAGATTTATTCTTCGATAGGTAAGATAAAAAGTAGTCACAAACATCTTCGTCTCATCGTTTGTGATTCCACAATATCTTATTTCGCTTCCATACGATTAAGATTATTGTGAGGTGATTGATATTTCTAGGTTGTTCTTCGGGAATATAAGTTCGGTATATTAATTGGTTCATGTTCACCTTAATTTATCAAAAGATGGAACAAAAATTCATAGGTATATCTGTGGTAGACAGATTTATCTATTCAATAGACTTTTATGTGTGAGACATAGTGGTTTATCAAGTCTTCGACTTTTGGTCATAGAAACTCTTAGTTGTGGGTGAGATCAGCTAAGGAAATCAGGTGCGCATAGTCCTGCTGGGATTCAGAGGCGTAAGGAACACGACTGTACATTGATCAGTGTGAGATTGGTTAGGGCTCAGCTACATTCCAGTCCGAAGTTAACTTGGAGTAGGCTAGTGTCTGTAGCGGCTTAATATAGTGTGGTGTTCAAATTTGGACTAGGTCCCGGGGTTTTTCAGCATTTGCGGTTTCCTCGTTAACAAAATTTCTAGTGTCTGTGTTATTTCTTTTCCGCATTATATTTTCAATATAATTGAAATATCACAAGTTGTGCGTAAGTTCAATCAATTGTGAATCCAACCTTTGGTTGTTAATTAAATTAATTGACACTTGGATGTTGGTTTTTGATACCGTCCAAGTTGTTTCTTATAATAATCTGGATCACTGATTTCTATTTGTTTGATTTGATGATTATATTATGTTCGAGCATTGCTCGGTTGAACTCGCATGCGTTGATATCTCAAGCATGTTTGTCAATATTAGTAATCAAAACTATACGTCTTGATTTCTAGTTTACTTAGGACTAAGTCTTGGTCTATGATAGTTAAGTATAGTTGAGCTCTAGACTCCATGGCTATTATCTTACGAAGACAAAGAACTACTCAAGGAACCAATGGAACTTCATCCGACCAAAAAGGTATGTGGAGACTTGAACTTATCTAGCACTCAAAAGTCTATTTATCTCCTACTCTTGAGACAATAGTCGTAAAAGTATGATAGTTTTCATACATACACATTTTCTATTTCAGACCGAGTTTATTCCCCTATATTTTTATCAAATATGTTTTGGTAAGCTTTCGCTTTAAGCACTTTTCATCTTTACCCGTGACGAAAGTCATGATGACGTTTCAATCTTGAAAATAACTTTGATGACGATAGTCGATTCTTATGTCTAACGACTATTTATAAACATTATAGAAGAATGTTTCAATGATTGAAATGTAGAGTTGAGATTACGTAACCACCTATGGATATAAGCATATATAGTGTGTTCGCACATTAGTGTATAAATCCATGTACCGGAAACCAAGTGCGTGCATATGTGTGCATGCAGTATTGGTGAAGGAGACAGGTTGGGTACGCGTACTGGCGAAAGTTTTCAACCGAAAATTTCTGCTGAGTTTGTAGTTTGTAAACTAGCAAAACAGTCACCTTAGGTACGCGTACCAGTACGTGTACCCACGAAAGTTTCCTAACCAATTTTTTTTGCCGAGTTTGTAAACTCAAATTCGGTAGCTAAGGTACGCATACCCGTATGCGTACTCAAGCTGGTTATATTTCTCAAATCGGTTAGCTCATGAACTTAAACAATAAATCAATAAGGAATGCAATCTTTGAAAACCGTGGCTATATTGTTCATGAATTGATTCGAGTGAATCAAACTAATTTTGTTTCAATTGTGTCTATGTATAAAGAAATAAGCAATTGAAAAACTCTTCAACTAGTTCTTTTGAGTCATTCAAACTAGTTGTGAAGAAGATGAATATGGTTGATATAAAAGTGCTCATATGGCTAACCATTGGTAAAATATTTGTGAACAAACCAAATATACACGTTTAGGTATGGTTACTCAAACCCAAATGAAATACATTTCATTTGTGTGTGACAAGGTAAGTTTCGATCTAACCGTTGAAAGATATTAGCTTGGATAAATCAGGTTTTTCATCTAACGGTGAATATTGAATTCTTTGTTACCAAGGTAACTTAGATTGCAAACCCTAATTTGAAAACTATATAAAGGAGACATCTAGCAACTGGAAAAACTAATCCCCACTCCTCATGTGTGATACTAGTTGGTTTGCTAGAGTCGATTCTCCTTTAACCGTAGGTTTCTTCTCGAAACCCTGTCGGTTAACAACTAAAGATTTCATTGGGATTGTGAAGCCAGACAAAACTACTTCTCTTGTAGTTGAGTGATATGATCTTGCCATTTTATATCATATGAGTTCAATTGAATAATTGGTTTGAGATTATATCTCCGATAGGGCAAGATAAAAAGAAATCATAAACATCTTCGTCTCATCGTTTGTGATTCCATAATATCTAGTTTCGCTACCATATGATTTAGATTATTATGAGGTGATCAATAATTATAGGTTGTTCTTCGGGAATATAAGTCCGGGTTATTGATTAGTTCTTGTTCATCTTGATTTTATCAAAATACGGAACAAAACTCGTATTATCTGTGAGAGACAGATTTATCTATTATCGTAGACTTTTTTTGTGTGATACGTATTTGTTTATTAAAGTCTTCGACTTTGGGTCACAACAACTCTTGGTTATGGGTGAGATCATCTAAGGAAATCAAGTGCGTAGTATCATGTTAGGATTAGAGACGTAAGGAGCGCAACTGTACCTTGAATCAGTGTGATGTTGATTAGGGTTCAACTATAGTCCAGACCGAAGTTAGTTTGAAGTAGGCTAGTGTCTGTAGCGGCTTAATACAGCATGGTGTTCAATCTGGACTAGGTCCCATGGTTTTTCTGCATTTGTTCTTTCCTCGTCAATTTTTTTTTGTGTCTGTGTTATTTCTATTCCGCATTATATTTTGTTATATAATTGAAATATCACAGGTTGAGCGTTGTATCGATCAATTTTGAAATCCAACCTTTGGTTGTTGATTGGAAATTGATTGATCCTTGGATATTGGTCTTTGGTACCATCCAAGTTTATATCTCTTGTATTTGATAAAGACTCGCAGATTTCTATTTGCTTGAGTATAGATCAAATCGAGAGATAGAGATATTAACTCCTTGATATACTTTTTATGAAGATTGAGTCTGACTGTCTAGTTGATTCTCTTAAAGTATATTAGAGTTAGTCCATACAGATTTCTAATCGAAATATTGGGTGAGGTTGTTAGACCCCCGCTTTTTCAATTGGTATCAGAGCAGGAAAATACATTAAAGACCTCATAAGTCTGTGTTTGTAGCGATCTGATATGGACAAAAGTGCTATCTCAATAAATTCACCACCAGATCCAGGGATTTCAGAATTCTCTTCCATGAATGATTTAATAAAATCTGTAAAAGAAATTCTATCTAAACCTCCACCAGGTTTAAAATCCCTTGAAGTGTTTTCAGGGCTTGAAAAGAAGCTTGAGAGTTTATCTCTTGATGTTGAGTTATACCTCCAGAAAGAGCAAGAATCTCTTGACAGGCTATATCAAGTTATGATGAATAGTATTTATGTTGAGGTTGATATTGATATTCTAATCAGTGAGAGCAATGCTCCTCCTCTGCGTAATCCAATTAGTTGTAACAAACTAAACGAATTGCAAGAGGAGTTTAAATCTCAGTCATCTAAGTGTATCACCTCAAAGCATGAATTGATTCATTGCTCAATTCCTGATACTTCCTATAAAGATAGTAGTATTGTATTCTTTTATGAAGAAGATAGGATGTCTCTATTTATCAAAAGAGTTTCCCTTCGCAGTACTAAAAACTATCTGCAGAAACTGTTTTTTATAAGTTGGAAAATAAGAAATCAGAAACACAAATCCTTTTGGGTTCTCTTGAAGTTCTTTGATAAACTTATAAAAACAACTCCTTGGGTGTTTCTCAATACTACAAGATGTAAGAGTTGCTGGAAAGAAACTCTCTCTTGGTGCCATGGTGAGCAAGACATTGTTTACCTCAACACAGCTTAATTGTGTTGTAAGTACATCCTCACCAAGGAATGCCCTGCTATGTATACGGTGAGGGAATCACGAGAATTTGGGCACACAGATTATTTTCGGTAATTCGATTTGATTCTTCTAAAAAGGTATGTCTAAAATCTTGAGCAATATTTGTGTTTTTATTTGCTTAGAGTACTTATAATGATCCATGTACCTTTCTTATCGTTAATTTCTACCCAACTTGATATGTGTTTAAGGTTCTTAAATGTTTAGGTTTGAAAATAGTGGTTTGGGATGTTTGGACTTCATGGTACACATACCAGGTGTGCATATCATCATTTAAAATCAAAATTCAGGGGTTTAAGTACGCATACCCGTATGCATACTTGCCTGTAGAAGTCGATATTTGGTAAACATGTTATTGGCCGTAACTTCTTCTTCCGAACTCGAAATGACCTCATTCATTTTTCATTCTCTTTCTCTTTGAATTATCTTTAAATTGAAGATGAGAATTTCTGAATTTGGTTGAGTTAAGACTGGTATTTGTCATGTCTCTTTTTTTTTTGAGTGTTTTGCTCCGTTTTGTCGCACTTGTTCCACTTCTCTTGGACTTGGGCACTTGAATTCATGGAGTACTGATATTCTAAGCTCATTAGCTTTTACAAGAATGTTATTGGTGAATCAAAAAGAAGGAAGTTCAAGAATGGGCAGTAGTATGCATTACTATGAGATTCTTGAATGTTCATAATCATTTTATGTGAACTATGGTGCATGGTCGTTAATGACTTTGTATGTTCTTCTTTGTTAAGAAAATCCTTTTATACGCCTTTGGTAGTTTTTCTTGGTATAAATTCGGGCGAAAAAGATTGAGTCTACCCTCTAAGGATAAATCATCTTATATGTGCATTACGAGTTTGTCTTAATGCCTAGGAAACTTCTTATGAGAATTTATTCTTGTTTTTGAGAAGGATTACTAGAGTTTGGAATAGCCATTATTGTGATTACACATAGATATGTCCAATATTTTCATCTTTGTTTTTAGATTTATTTATTTAATCTCTAAAATTGTTCGTGTTAGAGCATTACTCGGTCGAACTCGCATGCGTTGCTATCTCAAGCATGCTTGTCAATATTAGTGATCAAAACTATAAAGTCTTGATTTCTAGTCTACTATAGATAAGGTCTTGGACTAGGATAGAAAGTGTAGTTGAGCTCAAGAACTCCATGGCGATCATCATACAAGATGAAGGACTACTCAAGGAACCAGTGGATCTTCATCGACTAAAAGGTATGTGGAGACTTGAACTTATCTATCACTCAAAAGTCTATCTACTTTATCTCCTATCTTGAGACAAAAGTCGTATTACTATATAGAATAAGATTATACACGTGTGGTATTTCGAGATGAGTATATCTTGCTTATATATTTCTTGAAATATGTGTTGGTAAAGCTTTCGCTTTAGCCAAGTTCATCTTTGCCTAGTGACGAAGGTCATGTTATGTTTCAATCATTTTGGAAATTGCTCTGACGAAAAATAGTTTGTGAATAACAAATATATAATGCCCTCTGAGAATGTTTCAGTGATTGAAATGAGAGTTTAGACAGTATAACCATTGGAGGATATAAGCATTATTGTGGAAACACATATATTTATAAGTCCTTATTGCTTGAATCGAAGTTTGTGAACTTTGTTGATCAAGTGAAACCGGAGCAGTACGTGAACTTCAGTCTACGAACTGGCATAGTTCTCGAACCCTAGAATTTTTGCTGGAGTTTGTGAACTCCGTCCGGAAACTTAAGTCCGCGAACCCAGACCGCGAACTTGAGTAGGTTATGTCTAAAAACGATGTTTGTGAACTAATCTTAATAAACTTAGGAATGCTATTGCAAACCGTGGCTTTATAGTTCATGAATCGATTCGAGTAAATCACATCATTTTTTCTTCGATTGTGTCTTGTATAATACATGAGATTTCCTTGCAATTGAACAACTCTCTAATTAGTTCATTTGAGTCATTTGAACTAGTTATGGTGAAGAAGAATATGGTTGATATAAAAGTTATCATATGGCTAAACATTTGGTTAACTATGTTGAACCAACTAATGTACAAGTTTGGGTACGGTTACACAAGCCTAGAAACGTGCATTACATGTGTGTATAACAAGCTATATTTTCGATCTAACGGTTGATAAATATTAGCTTGAATCTAATAAGTTTTTTATCTAACGATGAATATTGAATTCTTTGTTAGTAAACTAACATTGATTGCAAACCCAGATTTGAAGACTGTAAGGGATAACTCTAGTAACTGGGAAACCTGTAGCGACCCCAAAGCTAACAGCTGACTAATCCAAGAGATTAACTAAATAAGAGGCACTAAAATCTAAAACATGCACTTAAGCATTCAGTTAAGAAATGCAATACAGAACTTAACCCAAAGCTAACCCCGCTCAGAAATATATATACAAGATCTTCTCTCAAATGATACATATATAATAGTCAATTGGTTTTTAAATAAAATATACAATATAATAAACATAACAGAAGTTATTCAACTAGCGAAGTCAACTTCTCGGAGCTTTAGCTGCGCAACCCTGATCTGTCACAGAAACTGAAGTGGGAATAATTAACATTTAACCTTCTAAGTAATCATAAGCAATATTTGGAAAACAATACATGTTTTTCCGAAAACATTGAACAGTGACTAAGTCACTGAAAATAATCATACATGTATACGGAACAAACTCCTTCGTCAAACAATGTACTAATATGGTTGTAAATTCCTAACTGGCAATTCATACCTATTTAGCTATGGATTCCACCAAGACCATGGTGACCAACTCTAAACAATAAAATCTGAATTCATGTAGATATAAATGTGAAGGAGCGTATCCTATATACCACAAGTGGAAATTCTCATTTCCCATAACAATTCATGTTGACGACGAAACAATACAAGTCCTTTCCACATCGTGGAAAGATTCACAAAAATAACAAGATTATCATAATGCATTTTTAAATAAAATATGGAATGCAGAAAAAAACAATGCATGAGATTGTTACGCATAAACTTTTATAAAAGCAACAATAATGAATACAAAGAGTCAAATGCATTCCCACACCTTTTTGAAGACAAGCCACGCCTACCTCGAGATCCACTGGTTCATCCTTTGAATCGATCGTTGTTAATAATTAACTGTTAATCAAAGAAGCATTCTAAGAGTCTAGCCAAAAGGCTCACGCAAGGCTCATAACATAATTTCATATGATTCTCTAGTTATAAGTTTAGTGGACTATCTAATGGTTCTAAGCCCATTATGTTTCTACACCTTTCCATTCTCTTACTTTAGCATAGCTAGTCTTAAGCCCAAGTCAACTAGACCAGCCCATTAGCCTAAGGCCCAGTCCATTTGAGTCACTAACAGTCTTTAACGGTCAAAGGGTCAAGTAATAGTCAACGTCAGTCAAACGGTCAACACTCATAGTCAATGGTCAACGATTCAACTCAGGTCAAGATAAGGAAAACTCAGTGAGTTAACTCTGATTCGACTCAGCCAGACAACTGAGTCAGCTAAACAAGTTAGTCAGACATCTGACTGGGATGACTAATAGGTCTAATTCTATTGCAACTTCAATTCCTACAACATATCTTTCTTCTTTATCATTTAAACTTCAATTCATTCATTCCAACAAACTTTGAATTTAAAATACAAATAAGAACTCTTATTACCTGCAATTGCAGTTCCAAGCAACACTCAATCTACCAACAGTCATGTAGTTGCAGGAATTCCCACACTACACCCTACTCAAGAATTTATCAATATTTATGACACAATTTGAAGATTAAGGACCTTTTTTATTAATATGATCTTAAAAGAATTACAGTAATCAAGAATTCAATTCACTTAATAAGATTTTCTCTCTCCTAAAAACTTTCTTAGCACTCAAAAATTCATCCCTTCTCTGGAACTATTCATTTCCTTTATATAGGCATTTACATAGTGGATTACAGCTCATGACAGCTCATTTACAGCTAAGATCCCCTTTAATTTCAGACCTGGGTTCTTGCGATAAATCGCAGTTAGCACCGCCTTAATCATTCGCAGATTTTATTGATTCGTCGCAGAAATGTCACACTTTTATCATGTTTCTGTCTTTTTCATCTGATATGTCATTCCTTACGTCACTTTGAGATGTATCGCAGAATATCATTGATGTATCGCAGAACTGCTGTTTATTTCGCAGGAATATTGCCTCTTCTCATATCTTTTCTGCGAAGAAGATAAAGATCATGAGAATTTAAATCTCTTGATTTGCCACAACTCCTTGTCTTTTCACACTTCCTTCACTCTGACACGTCTCTGCATCCATCGCTAGATATTCTACGCGTGTTTCTTCTCTCATCTATTCCTTGACACATCTTTTTTCAACCGTTGAATTCTGACCATTCACGTTTATTCTTCATTGAATGCATTGATGTTCTCAAGAATCTTCTTCTCTTATAAATATCTTATTCGCTAATCTCTCCTCTTCTTTTTACTTTCTCTTTTCACTTTTTTCTCTGCAACTCTATTGTTCTTCATCTTCTTCCGCAAATTCCGGATCTATTACTATTTCAATTTTGCTTCTTTATTCTTCTTCATCTTAATCATCATTCCCATACTAAAAAATGGCTCCTGCTAAAAAATTAGGTCAACCTACTTTCCAAAAACACCAACAAAAGCTCCAAACTTTAGGTTTCACACTTTCTGAGATCCCTGGTCAATCTTCAGACTCTGATCTCTCCATTGATCTAGTTTCAGGATTTCCTTCTTCCAATGGGAAAATCCTTATTTCGCTAGGTCAATTAGAAGCTGGCCTTCCTATCCCTCTTTATAACCCAGATCTCCATCTTTTTTATGAAATTATTTCTCACGCTAAATTTTCACGAGCAATCTACCAATTAAGTGGAGATTGTATTCGTCTCATTCTTGAATATGCCTTTCGTGGAGATGGTAAAGGATCTCGCTATCCTGAATCTGCGAAACATCCTGATTTTAAAGATATCCCAATTATTCCAGCGAAATATACCGTGGAGAATTTCTTTGAGAATTATCAAGTGATTCCCATGAAGAAATAGAGCACGTGTTGGGCTGTTCGTTTGAATAAGAATAAGAAGGTTGCGAAGGATAAACTTATTATGCAAGATATAGACTATCATTCAAGTAAAAACCAAGGTCCACGCTTCTCAAAAGATGATAAGTGGTGCGGATTTCCTCTCCTCCTTGAAGGTCCATATATTTCTGGCACTCTTGATCTTCCTGCGAATCCTGCGAATCTTGCGGCGTATCGTCCTTGGGTTTTTAACTAGCCTGAAAGGAATTCTGAGGTATATCTCGCAAAATTTATCATTATTCGCGGATTTGGATAAATGTATTATTCTTACTGATTATTAAAATATCTTTTATTAGATTGAAAAAATGAAACTTAGCTATGCCAATACTGGGAATCCCAATCTCCTATAAATTTTGAAAACCTTCACAGATGAAGTAAGAAACAATCTTCTATAACCTTTAAAAATATATTATTGCCCCTGTTTATTATCTTTATGTGTGATTTTTTTCAAGGAAATACCATTTGTCGCGGCGGTTATAGCCAAAGATAAAGGCAAAAGATTAACAACTCCAAATGAAGGTTCCGGTGCTTCTCCTCGCCGTAATAAAAATCAAACTGCTGATGGTCCTCCAAAGAAAATTCAAAAAACTCAACCACTTCCATCTTTAAATTCTCCACTCATAAAGACTTCTCTTACTGCTGATAAAGATAATGAGATTGAAAAGAATGGTGGAGTTAATAATGATGCTTCTGTGGGCACTTCAACACATATTTCCTCCACAAGAATTAGGTCTGCGATGGGTCTTTCTCAACCTGAGACTCCAATGGATCAATTGTCAAACATTTTTAGAAACCCCATACAAGGTGTTGGAGAGGATGATATTACTCGTACTTGCGACTATCTCTCAAAGATATGCGACGCTTCAATCTTGACTAATAATAAAGATCTTAAAGGAGTCTCAAGATTTATTAACCCAGGTTTTCTTCATGCGCTAGCTTCGTTGGTATGCCCCTTTTCTTCATTTTTCTTGTAGTAAACTTTACATTTGTCATGAGTGTCAAAGATCTTTTACTTATCTTACTCATTTTCTCTTTTCTGTCACAGACTGCTAGAGCTTCTTTTTCTGTTGCTTCAGAATTAGAAAGTAGATTATCATCATCACAGAAAAGGCTTACTGATTCACAATCTGAATCTGCGAAACTTTGTGAGAAGAATAAGCAATATGAAGCTGAAATCTCTATTCTTCGCGAAAAATGTAAACAGTTGGAAGTTACTAGGAATACTGAGCTTCTTAATAAAAACAAATCGCTTGAAGTAGAAATTCAAGTTCTTCAACAGAAATTAGTTGAAAATGAGAAATTCTGCAAACAAGTTATTGGTATAAGTCTTTTTCCCTTTTTTTTATTTTTTTTTATTGTTTTTTTTTTCCTAGCTATTTTAGCTTATTTGGGCAACCATTTTGCAGATGCCTATAATCTTACTGATGAAGCCCTCATTCTTAATTCTTTTGATGAACCCATAGATGAAACCACTCTTCTTCAGCGTCTTAATGACGCTTTAAATAACTATTCAGACGAAAAAAATTAATACTCTGTCCATTGATGAGCTTAAATATCATATCTCCCTTATGAGAATGGATTATAGATCTGTCTTGAGTACATCCAATAGTTTAAAGACTTGCAGAGATGAGTTTAGAGAAAAAAATCAAAGTCTTAAAAGCCAAGAAAAATGAACTTGAGAATGATAAAGAACGCATTACTCTTCAAGGCGCTGAAGCTCTATCAAAATTCCGAAATACCCTTATTGATACTGAATTTGAGAGAGATAGACTTAAGAATGAAAACATTAAACTTCTTAAAAGAGAAGAACAAATCCGTTTCCATCTTCTCATTCAAAGTGATGATGAATTCGCATGGGCTGCGATAATTCTCAATAATGCTAGGAAAAATTTAGCGATAGATGTCAGTCTTCATACCGAGCAAGCAACCTTGATACAAGAAATGATCCATGAAAGAGAAGGTTATTTATTGCTCCTCTAATATCTTTGTATTTCTTGTAGATTTCTAACAAATTTCTAATTTGTTGTTGTATCATCGCAGAATCTGAAGAAAAATATTCCAAAAGGATAACAGAACTTGAAGAAGAAAAAAGTGGTCTTGCGAAAAATCTTATTTCCCGTAATGAAAAAATCTCAAGAATGTGAGAGAAAATAAAGATATCCAACTCAAACTTGCGTAATAATCTTCTCACCGTTCACAATAATGCTATTGAGAAAGTTTGCAAAGATAACGATCTTCCTCTTAGTCTATATCCTTGTCTTATGGATAATATCCAAGCTAGTTCTCAAGTACCAATTATTTCTGATAGTGAGGCTGATACAGATGAAAGTGAAAACGAAGATGAAGAAGGAACTAATGATGAAGATGGTGAAGACGAAGATGAAGATAATGATAGAGATAAATCTCAATAGTTTTATTTTTTCTTTTTGATCTTCTCCTGTATTTCTCTCTTTCTTTCTTGCGATAATTATCTGCGACAAATTGTAATATTCTGCGAATTATCTGCAGCTCCTAATGTCTTTCAATATATAAATTCTTTTTTGCTTCTATCTGTTTGTCTTTAAAAATTCAAGAAACAATTCTTTTTGCAAGATGGTTAATATAATCATTAATCTCCAATTATTTGTATGAATTTATCATATAATGATGAATAACAATATTTACCATTCTATGCATCATTCCCATACTTGCCTCTTGTTATTAATCTGCAAAATGATAAATGAATTATCGCAAATAATGCTGCAAAAAATCTGTTATATGCTTCGCAGATATAACCTCTCTTGTGGTCTTATTTCGCCTTCCTAGTTAAAGGTCTTATTATGCCACTTTTAGGCGACAAGATCGCATGACATTCTTACTTTCACATGTAATAATCCATTGATCTTGCCTTATCATTTATTTTGATCTCTGCGACAATATGATAAGTCTAAGCCATCTTGTGAGATTAATCTCTCTTTGCTTTTTAAGACATATGACATTGGCGTCTTTGCGATGAAATCACATGACGTTTTTGCGATTTATATCCTCTTTATCATTGATTTCATTTATCTCATTTTTTGTTCTTATCGCAAAAACCCATTGATCTCATCTTAACATTTCTCTTTAGGCTTTTTGGCCAGTCATGCGGCAATATGACGGGCCTAAATATTCTTGCAAATATAAAGTCCCATGACATTGCTGTCTGTGTCACGCGACAATATAACGGGCCTAAATACTCTTGCGAATATAAAGTCCCATGACATTTCCATATTTTTTGATACACAACTCCCTAATGGAGGGTATCGCCCTTATCTCCCCCCCGGTTGCCACTTCAAGGATTATATATCGGCCATACAAGACTAGCACTTTCCCATACGGTTTTGCCAACAACCAGTTATTTCTACAGCCTTGTCCTTTATGCCTATATGGCTTATAGTTACAAGACTGCACCCTAGTGGGGTTTTCTTCGGGCCGAACACATCGTAGCCAAGGCTTTCCATGGATGGCCTGGGTAGGTTCATCCATCCCGGGCACCCACATCTCAACCGTGTACCTCGGCGCCTTGATCATACTTTGCATTCCTTAGGAGAAACTCTCGAGCGCCCAACCAGGGTATAACCTTATATAGTTTGGAATCCAAGTTATCTCTCCCGGATGGATTTTCTATAATCCCAAATCTCCATGACTAGGTTCCAGCAGCAGTATAGCCTTTCCCATAGCCATGCAAAGAGATACCCCTCTTATGACGTACTTTAAGGACATTGCCTCTTACGGAATATAATCCGCGAACTAGGGTGTACGCCACAAAGGTTCGTCCCATTCTTATATGTTTTTAGTCGATTTGCGCCCGTCTCATGCATTTGCATTAAAAATTCTTATATGATTTGAAATCATCATCTTTTTCTTTTAATAGAAAAATTCTTATTTTTGAACAAAGTTTTTCTTTTAATATTCTGTCTGCATATTTCTTACTGTTCTTGTTTTTCGATTGTTCGCAACATGATATTGTTGCAATTATTTTCTTCTGTAACGAATGATTATTCGCAATATTTTGTTGCTTTTTTATTTTCTTGCGCAAAATGAAGATTTCAACTTTATCCCAGCACCTTTCATTTGTTTATTTTCCTGCGAAGAATGAAGATTTCTACTTTTTCCCATCTTTACGCGATTAATCACCATTAATTCTTTTGGCACAAACTATTCTTGTAATATATCCTTTCCCCGCAACTCTATACTGTCCACCATCAATTTCTCTGCTCTCTGAGTTTGCTTCCTGTTATGTTTCCAATTACGATTTCTGGCGTTTCTTTCTTCGCAAGTATTAATGTCAACTTCATAACACTTTTTTCCTTCAAACCAATCACCTTTAATTATCCCAATACCATGGGGATGTGGAAAATTTATGCATTGATGATATGTGGATGCTATGCCCAAGATCCCATGGAGCCATGGTCTTCCAATTAAAGCATTATAAGGAGATTCTATATCCACTACACAGAACTTAATTTTTGATGATATCTTGTTCAATGGAATTTCCATAGTAATTTCTCCTTTTGGCTTATTTGTAGTGCCATTGAAACCATAGATTTTGTAAGTTGAGGGGATTAACTCATCATCTCTTCCACCCATTGTACGATAAGTATGATAAAATAAGATGTCTACCGAGCTGCCAGTGTCAATTAAAACCCTATCTATTTCCCAAGAATTATTTGATGCGTCCCCATCATCATCTTCTTCTTCTTCTTCTATGTACTTTGGATTTATCTCTAACTTCACCACCAACGGGTTGTCATGCATCTTCCCTGGCTCTGGTATCTCTTGTGCAGTAAAAGAAATAATTTGTTTCTGCCATTCTTCTAACGGAGAAATCTTCGCAATATTCATCACCTCTCTTCCCTCTATATCCCTCGCAAATACTCTACTTAGCACATTATCATGGAAATCTTCTATTGTTTTTTGCGAATATACAATTGAATTGCAAAATAGATTTTTTGTTGTAGCTCCTACTTCAATGACAAATGTTTTTGCTTCTTTCGCAACATTGACTCTGCGAATTTCTGGTGCTGGCGGCAATTACTGAGGTTGTGGATATCTCGCCAGAAAATGATTTAACTTCCCCTGTTCAATCATTCGCAGAATAATTCTTTTTACATTCCAACAATTACTCACAGAATGGCCATGAAAATGATGATAAGGGAAGAATTCTTGATTTTGGTTGTTAGGATGTGGTTCTCTCCCCATGTTCCATGGTGAAGGTATATTCTCCATCAAAATAATCGCTTCCCAAATCTTGTCTATACTGGTATTTAGAGGTGGCAATTTGATGTCTTCCCATATAATCCTCTGACCTCTTTGCTCTCTTGAATAATTCTGCCTCTGTCCACCATAAGTCTTTTGCGGTTGATCAAACCTTGGGACTTTATTATTGTTATTGCAATTATAAAAATTTCTTTCCTTTTCCAATTCCTCCTGATCTCTACTCCCCATTGCTACTACCTTACGTTGATTATCAATCTCCATTTTCTCTCGCTGATTTTGGGAGGTACTTGCCATTGTATTAATCATCTTTGGTAATAAACTTCCATTTGTCATAATTGAACTTGTGCCTGCGAGAATTGGATATGACTCCATCTCATTTTGTTTTTCCTCCAAATCTATATATTCTTCTTGCAATTCTCGCAGTTCTGTCATAGTGATTGTGTTTTTAACTCTGAATACCTGGATGTATAATTGATTTGTCGCAAACATAGCATTTATGAAGGACAAAATGAGATATCTTTCATCTACTCTTCCTACCATTTCACTGCACATTGTCCTCCATCTTATCGTTAAGTGCTTTAAACTCTCGCCAACTCTCTTCTTCAATCCAAACACATCTTCAATTCCAGGTCGTGTAGAGTTATTTCTTATGTATGCTCCTAAGAAAGTAGTTTGCAAGTGCATGAACGAAGTTATTGTATTCTTGGGGAGACTTTCAAACCACTTCAGTGCTTCGCCAGTTAAACTTGACGCAAAATATTTGCACAAGACGACATCATGGTTCTCCCATTGTAGCATCCATCGAATATAGGCTTTGATATGTTGGACGGCACATGTAGTCCCATCAAAAATTCTGGTCAACACCGAAAAATTGCATTTTGGAGGTATCCCTCCTAATTGTACCTCTTGAGTAAATGGAGTTTTCGCAGCTTCTTCGATTGCCTCATCAAGTTGTATTTTTCCTCCTTCTCTTCTGTTATTTATCATTCCTCTCATTTCTGCTAACTCTCGCAAGATTTGCTCATTCCTATCAGAATTTTGCTCCATTAGCCTTTTCAACGCATCTTCTCTTCGTCTGCGTTCATGCCTTTCTTGTCTTGCGATATTTCGTGCTTCTTCTTCAACATCTTGATTTTGCCCTCTTCTGCGATTTTCTTCTTCTTGAATTTGCAAATTAATTTGTCTTTCATTTTCTTCTCTGCGAATTTCCTCATCCCTTATCGTTTCTCTTCGTTGCCTTTCCATGTCTTTGCGAATTCTCTCATATTCCTCATTTAGATTATCATTATTACAATTTTGTACACGTCGTCTTTCTCGATTATCATGATTATTCTGACGCAATGCTTCTTGAATTTCTTGTTCTTCTACTTCGGCTCGCAATCTCTGTCTTTCTCCCGCTAAATGTACTTGCTCAATATAATGCCTCTCAATATCATCTTCAATCATTCTGCGATTTCTTCGAATCTCTTCATCACATAACATTCTTTTTCTCTCTTCTTGATTTTCTCCTTCATCTTGATTATGTCTAACGTCCAAAGTTTCACCGCGTGGAATATAACGATCATTTATCAAATTCTCGCCAATATTTTGTATAGGATGATTTTGTCTTGTTTCTTCTCTATATGATCTTGAACTTGATCTCATGCTGCTTCTTGATCTTCTGTTTTGCAACCTCAAATTTTCCATTCTTAGTTCATGATTTTTCCTTGTAAGATTTGCACGTTCTTCTGCCTCTAATCTTCTTTCTTCCTGTATTCTTTATCTCAAATCATCTACTACCTCACGTCCTTCATGAATTACTCCTCCATCCACTTCTTGATTTCTTTCCTCTTCTTGATTTTCTGCCTCTTCTATCGAATCCGACCTCCAAGTATGCACACTTGCTCTATCAGAATCCACATTTCTATCTTGTGCTTGTGTTTGTTGATTCGGTGGTTGAATTAAATTTTCTGCTCCATTTCTCATTCTACTTCTTCCTGATCTGATCCTTAAAGATCCTTCCAATTCACGTGTTCCTTCACCTGCAATTCTTTTACTTCTTCTCACTGTTGTTGGTGGTTCTGATGTATTTCTTCTCCTTCTAGCCATTTCTTCAATTCTAACAATTTCTTCAAATCTTCAAGTTGCAATTTGGAATTTCTCAAATTGATTCTCCCTGTTTCTGGGTGCCAAAATGTAGTTGCAGGAATTCCCACAATACACCCTACTCAAGAATTTATCAATATTTATGACACAATTTGAAGATTAAGGACCTTTTTTATTAATATGATCTTAAAAGAATTACATTAATCAAGAATTCAATTCACTTAATAAGATTTTCTCTCTCCTAAAAACTTTCTTAGCACTCAAAAATTCATCCCTTCTCTGGAACTATTCATTTCCTTTATATAGGCATTTACATAGTGGATTACAGCTCATTTACAACTAAGATCCCCTTTAATTTCGGACCTGGTTTCTTGTGATAAATCGCAGTTAGCACCGCCTTAATCATTCGCAGATTTTATTGATTCGTCGCAGAAATGTCACGCTTTTCTCATGTTTCTGTCGTTTTCATCTGATATGTCATTCCTTACGTCACTTTGAGATGTATCGCAGAATATCATTGATGTATCGCAGAACTGCTGTTTATTTCGCAGGAATATTATTGTGACAATATTCTGATCCTACAAGTCCATAAGTTGTGGCTAAGCTAATTACTACTTCAACTGAAATTAGCTCGACACTAAACAATTCATTCAAATATAATTTTTATAATTTCAATACAACAATACTCTAAGCTTTACCTTGATATGCATTGCACTCTTTCACTAAGACCACTTCCAAAATAACTTTATAACTACTACACAAATTCCTAGAGTTCTGCCTAAGCTCCTAATTCAGAAACCAATCCATTATATTCACTGCCAACCCTTGTTATCAACATAAACACTTAACAGAACATCATAATCTTCTTCCCATTCAATTCAGAGCTTCCTACAATCACAACTTACACTCCATAACTTCAACATATGTACAACAAAACCATACCACCTGTACTTCCAATTCAATTCCCCACCAAAACAGTTCTAACATCTATAACTTCATATCATTATCAGCATCAAGTCTCTACATAATACTTATTATAACTTTATAATTCACAGGTACATCACTGTCTCAGCCACCAACACATACACACACAGTATCCATAGCCTTACCACTGAATTTCTCATATCAATTCCAGCTACAACAACACAACATTAACAATTGCATCTCCAGCTAGCTCTTTTCCAGTGAACACTAAGACTAACAGTTCCATTTCTAAAGCTATGTTCCTTATAAACACCACCGCCTGCAATAATTCAGTTGAGACCATACTCAATCCACCTCCTGTAATTCTTGAAACATTCATCTAAGATATTCAAGTACAACTGAATTACCAGCATCCATAACTCAACCCTCTGTACATTTAACTAAATCTCCATATCCACAGAACCTCCAACATATCTCAGCTCCATCTGTATCGACAATTCAACTCAATTTCTAAACACAATTTCTTCATAATTATCAACCTAACAGAATCTCTAACTCCATAAACATCATACATCGAAATATCAAAATGATTACAAATATCTTCAATTCAGTAAAGAAGATTTACCTCAATATAAATCTTCTCATACAACAACCAGTTCGGCACTAAAACCAACTCCACCGCCTTCTTATTAACAGAATTCGAACTTTATCCTCATTAATAGTTCTTAATCTTCAAACTCAATTAAACTTCTGATTTACAGCTTCAAACCTTAATTATAAACATCTTTATACTTTTAATTCCAGTTAAATCAATCACCAATTGATCTTCCAAAACCTTCAACTCCATATTCGAATTGATTTCAGAAGGCCCTAACCCTAACTCCCTCTTTGATTCAATTCCTTGACGAATCCAACTATCAACTCCTATTTAACAAACCATCTTCTGATTTTGACTAATTCATCTTAATTCTTTCTCAAAACAAGTTCTAAATCAAACTAAAGAGAAACCCTAATTATCCAATCTTCATCAATACCACTTCAAAACTACAATTAAACGTACCCATCCAATCTTCATCCATCAGGAACTCTAAAACATTAATCAATTCTACAAAACTTCAATCAACTCTCATCTTACAAAAAACCCTAACTTCTGTTTAACATCATCAACCCCATCATCATCTTCCCATTCTCAATCAATCAATCAATCTAACACGATTTCTAGGAACTTCTATCAAAATATAGCTCGATTCTTTTGAGTCAAATTCAACAGGGAGTAATAAAGAAGAAGAATGGAAGAAGGAAGAAAAGAGAAAAGAAGAAGAAGAAAGAAAAGATAAGAAGAAATGTTTTTCTTCGATTTGGTTTTAGTAGATAATACCAACGGGGAACACTAAACACACACTAAAAGTGATAAGGGGAGTATGAGTCGGTCTAATGGCAAAATGACTAATTTGCCCTTTATGCTAATTTGATGATTCCTTCTTCGTCCAGTATCCGAATGACACTTTCGAGTAGTCCATTCCGCGTAACTTCCCGAGACCTATTCAACGGTACTAGTTTCGTAGCTAGATCGTTGTTAGATTAATTTCTATTAATTAACGTTCGTGTTAAACTAATCGAGTTATTATCGACTAATTCGTCACTTGACCGGTCTAATAGCGTTGACGAGCTTGAGGATCCTTACAAAACCTAATCCCCAAACATTCTGTGTGATACTAGTTGTGCTAAGCTAAAGTCGTTTCTCCTTTAATCTTTGGTTTTCTTCTTCTAAAACCAGGTTAACAACTTAAAGACTTCATTGGAATTGTGAAGCCAGAACGATACTACTTTTCTTGTAGTTATGTGATCTGATCTTGTTGTTTCTATCATACGAGTACAATTGTAATAATTGGCTTGATATTTCTATCTCCGATAGGCAAGATATAAAAGTAGTCACAAACACTTCGTCTCATTGTTTGTGATTCCACAATTTTTTTTCGCCGCGTCGATTAAGACTATTGTGAGGTGATTGATAAAGCTGTGCTGTTCTTCAGGAATATAAGTCTTGTTTTATCAATTGGTTCATGTTAACCTTGATTTATCAAAAGACAGAGCAGAAACTCGTGGGTATATTCGTGGGAAATGAATTTATCTATTACCATATACTTTTCTGTGTGATACATATTGGTTTATTAAAGTCTTCGACTTTGGGTCATAACAACTCTTAGTTTTGGGTGAGATCAGCTAAGAGAATCAAGTACGTAGTATCCTGCTGGTATCAGAGACGTAGGAGCATAACTGTAACTTGGATCCGTGTGAGATTGATTGGGGTTCAACTACAGTCCAGACCGAAGTTAGCTTGGAGAAGGCTAGTGTCTGTAGTGGCTTAATACAATGTATGTTTAATCTGGACTAGGTCCCGGGGTTTTTCTACATTTGCGGTTTCCTCGTTAACAAAATTCTAGTGTTTGTGTTATTTCTTTTCCGCATTATATTTTGTTATATAATTGAAATAATACAGGTTGTGCGTTGTTCAATCAATTAGAATATCTGATATTTTGGTTGTTGATTTAAAATGATTGACACTTGGATATTAGTCTTTGGTACCATCCAAGTTATCTCTCTTTGATAAAGACTCGTAGATTGTATTTTCTTGAGTAAAGATCAAATTGAGAGATTGAGATAATAACTCCTTGATATATATATTTTCTATTGATTAAGTCTGAATGTCTAGTTGATTCTCTATAAAGTAACTCGGAGTTTGTCCATATAGATTTCTAATCGAAATATTGGGTGTGGTTGTTAGACCCCAACCTTTTCAATTCGGAAGATGATTTTTGCAGTATTAATCTTTATGGTTTTATATATTGCAATATGTTATGGGATATGTGTGATTGCGTCCGTGAACTATTATTGTCCATATTTTATGTATATAATATTGTAGATGGGGCAAAACGAATTGCTGGTTTTTACGGAACTAAGAAGACGACCGTGCGGAGGAGACCCCTTGAACCGAGCGAACTATTAAACCTCACACAGATGCACTGCAAGAAGGGAGTGCTTTGAATTCGAGAGATGAATCTGTAGTACTCCGGCCTAAACCAAAACAATGGTCGTTCCAGAGTAAATTCGGTCACAAAAGAGGATGGGTCGATCTGTAGGAGGGAAGCTGAGAAATGTGTGAGATCAATGGTGATCGAAGATTGTAGGAGTATTGTATATTCTGAAAATAAGATAAGTTCTGAATGATTGAATTTGCTCTATTGAAAGTTGGATTGTTAATCTCGTGTTGTCTGTTTGACATGAGATTGTCCTTGTTTTAATCATGATTCAAATATTTATTTATATTGCTAGAATTGAAAACACCATGATCCCATGAAGTGTGACAGTTGATGGAATCAAAGAATGAGGAAGTGGAAATCGTGTTAAAACCAGTTGCTCAACGTGCGGAGACTTGGTTGATTTTCCATCCACTACTTTGTTAACTCCTCCAACTAATTACATGACTTTCTCACACCCTCATCGTGTGTATGAACACACGTGACGTAGACTGCCAAATCAAAACCCTAGTTAATATCCCCCATGTAACACGATTGATGTCTCATGTGATTGTGGAGTCTGCAAGGCAGGCGTGTATTTAGTTAGTCAGTTGCTGACTTCATGGCTTCATGGGATGATGAGTCCTTGTATTTTTGAGTTGAACGTGATTTGAAAATATTCTAAGACTCATGAATTGAACATGCCTGTTGAGACAGAGATATGATGTGTGAATAAACTTTGATAATTAACGTGAGCAAATATTGCTCATTCGATGAATTGTTGAATATTGATAGTTGAACCAATATTCCTTGGTTTGAGCAAGTATTGCTCATCTGAGAAAATATTGCTCGTTTGATGAATTATTGGTAGCATGACCAAATAAAGTATTAAATCAGAATACTGGCAACTGGACAGAGTATAATTAATAAAATGTTGGTCATGAGATCAACGTAAAATTATTAGCGTTTGAATCTGGAATTATGAACCTTGGACTCAAAACCCTAATTTGATCAATTGATGGTTTATTAAAAATTAACCACAGAGTGAAGGAGGGACCAGCTACATGGGATTATGGGTCGACCATGTAGTGCCCAGACGCTCACGTGGGCAAATACCAAGGTCTCCTGAAAATCAGTTGATTTGTTAATTGAAGGATGATTAAATGTTGGTTCAATCAAAAATAATGCTTCTATGAATCCTTAGGTGATAAAACCTAATTAATTATGAAGAGATGAGGGACCGACCAAGGGGTTATGAAACCGGCCCTGGTTAATCACGGGATCGAATATTGATCGTCTTATGAAGTTCCAGGTTGTTTGGAAGAGTTTTGGACCGAATACGAGCAATTGCGCAAATTAGGTCAAATTGTGAAAATACGTGGGACCGGATTCTTGCAAGCTAAAAATCCAACCTTGGTTGGTCAAGGTAACATGATCACGTCACCAATGTGTTCGTATCTCAATTCTGAGAATTTTGATATTTTCTGATGTGCATTTGAGCAACATTTTGAGAAAATATGAAGAAATCAGGGATTTTTGCTAAAACAGCGAAAACTTCATGAGATGAAGGAAAAATAATAAAAATGAAGGAATCATGAAGTGTGGGACTGGATAAGGCCATGGCATGGACAGCCGGCCAAAGATCCCGATCCCACGACATTTTTCCTATATTTATAATATTTTCATGATTTTAGGGAAATATGATAAAACCAAGGAGTTTTTGTTGAAATCAAGGAGTTTTCTTGAAGTGAAAGAGTTTCCATAAGATGAAGGAAACAAAAATATTAATAATAATAAAATAAGGGCGTGTGAGATCGGCTTGGGCATGGTTAACCGGCTAGGACCCGGTCCCGTGAATTTTCCCAAATTTAATGTATTATTTCATGATTTGAAGGAATTTTCATAATTTGAAGGAAATATCATAAAATCAAGGAATTTCATGGAATCAAGGAAACATAAAAATAAAATAATAAAATAACGAGCGTGTGGGACCGTCTAGGGCATGACCGGCCGTCTAGGGCCCGATCCCACAAGTTTTCCCTAATTTTATATTATTTTCATGGGATCAAGGAAATATCATGAGATTAAGGAATTTTCATGAGATTAGGGAAATAATAATAAAATATTGAGGAATCATGAGGTGTGAGTGATGCGTGTCGTAACCACAACAAATTAATTAATATTTTACTACCTAATTAACAAGTAATATAGTGTAGTCAAGTTCGATCCCACGAGGAGCAAGAGGTTTTAGTTGTCTTATAATGTCACAAAAAGGGGGTTTTTTGGTTTTAGATTTTATAAGCAAAGGAAAGTAAATAAAGCAATTAAAAAGATAAAGGAAAAATCAATAAGAGAGATTAGATCAAGGAATCCTTCTTCGTTGCAAAACAATGATTCAAGTTATGTTCTTTTCCACTTTTTATTAGTCACAGATTATCACCAACCGTAGGTATAACAGCTAGATCAGTGCTAACCCCTAAATCCCTTGTATCACTGGATACGGAAGTTCTCGACTACCGGATTCTATTTACCAAACCACCAAGTAGTAGATCACTCAAGATGTAATTTAGTTAAACGCATTAAGATTTATGAATTTATTAGGTTGATATTAGTAGTTATACTCATAGATCAAGGTCCACTTGCTAACGTTGTTTTCACACACAATTGCTCCACGGAATCCCTCCGCAAGGTCTCATGTTTTCTACTTATGTAAATAGTCAAGAAACGATTACTTATCCCCTAACTTTCACTAGATTTAGATCAAATTAACAAATCAATTTAGTTGCGCACCCAAACAATCTATCAATCAACCATGAATGTATAAACATTCCTATTAGTAAAAATAAACGATAATCATGTGAAAACTTCAAAGTAGATTTAAAACAAAACTCAAAACATGTTAAGAACTAGGAATTCATCCTCAATCAATAAAATTAGTTACTCATGCTAAAGAGTTCACACAAAGAATAAAGAAAAGAAAAGTGTTGTGTGTGTAGAGGTGTGCAAAAGGTGTGTGTAAAAGTGTGTGTAAGTGTATATAGAAAAGTAAAGAACTTCTCTATTTATATGCTTCAATGTTCTCCATATCTTCCAAGGAATAGAATCCCTTTCCTTTAGCAATTCAATTTCCAAATCCAAGCCTTTCTCAAATCTTCCATCTCCTCTTTCCAAGTCCAAGCCCAATTCTTCATCCAATTTCAAGTCTAAGTCTTCACATCCCATGAGAGAAATCCACACAAAATTCTGCAACTTTGGCTCGCTGGAAAACTATTTTTTTGGCCGGAAATCAGTCGGAATCCGTCACCGCCGGCTACCTGAGGTTCTCCCCCGGTTAGAGAATATTCCATCAAGATTCCGTTAGAGTTAGGTTAAACTAACGGTCGTCGTCAGCCAGTCGGGTCAAAGGAAGGGAAATTCAGACACCGAGTCAGATGTCTAACTCGGCTGATTGGTCTAACTGGATTGGGTTGAATCGGATCATCTGAATCTGAGTTGACTCACCGGAGTAGAAAATCCGATAGAGTCTCCTCTGTTTACAGGACATTCCGTCCATTGTTTCAGGCCTTTCTTTCTTCATTCCCTGCACACCTAAGACATACATCTATTCAATTCATTCCATTTAGCAACATGGCTTTAAACCACCTCTCATTCGCTCCTGACTGTGTTCTTAAGATTACTGCAGTACCAACACAACTCGGTTTAGCATCCACAATTTTCTCCTTAGATTCTTCATCACAACCATAGAACTTGACTCATAACCAAAAACCCATCTCAAATTGCAATTCTATCTTCACAGCGGTAACAACAACACCACAAATCATCAACACCTTCATCCCTTTCTTTCTGATCTCTGTGACATGAAAACATTACCAATTTCTTCACTCAACGACTGCAGATTCAGTAACAGCTTCATCACCATTATTTTTCTCCTAATTCATCAAACCCATCTTCTTTATTCAACATAATTCAACAACATCAGGGTGTTCTCATTCTCAAACAAACTCAAACCCTTAATTCAATTTCAGCTCTTCGATTCACATCATTCATCTTCAGCAGTAGATTCATCTTCTTTAATCTCTTCATCATCTCTCAATTTCTCGATCTGGTCACGGTAGAAACCCATCTTCTTCCCTAGAATCATCACTGTAATTTAATGGTAGTAGCAAACCCTAAATCGATTGCAACTCTTGCTAATTTCACCTCTCCCATTTTTCGATCTCTTGGAATTAGAAGTGTGACTACTGCTTCTTCTAAATTTCAGATGTCGAATGATTGAGACAAGAGAATTCTCGAGTTTAGGTTAAAGAGGGTTGAGTTGGATAATGACACCCCACTCCTAAGAGCCACCCCATATTGGGTGTTTTTAACAGATGGTCATCCCTTAATCTTAGCTAGCTGTCTCTAATATTCTTCCAAAAGAGAGTTGCCCCTTAACCTTGGCTTAGATCCCAATAGTGTTCGCCTGTGAAATGACAATTTTGCCATTCTTTCTGAATTTTGGATGATTTCTTCTTCTTTTCCTCCGTGTGACTCCAGAGTACCTAATAACTCAAAAACACACGTAAAATACATAATTTACAAGAAAAATAGCAAAGAAAGCATAAACTCTAAAGATAGTAAATACGGTGTAATCAACACTTAGAAAATTCCCCCACACTTAGACTTTGCTAGTCCTCGAGCAAATCAAACTAAAACTTACAAATTTAAAGCGTTCCAGCGTCCCAAGCATCCAAAGATCTATGAGGACATAGAGTTTCTGCATGCTAGTAATAAGAAGTTAGAAATACTAAAGAACATATTCTCATTCTTAAATGTTGAGTGAGAAATAACCACACCATAATGAGAGAACGCGTGTTTGAGAAACGATCAATAAGCATTTTTCCTCGACTTCTACCTCGCAAAAGGGTTTTATGAAATTGCACTCAAAAAGACGTCTTTTTAATGGGTCTCACATGTGTGCAGGTAGGAATGAAGAGAGAATTCATGCAACACGTTGAATGTTAGGAAGGACATCTTCCGAAATTTTTAAAAACCTACATCTTTTAATATTTTGAAAAACCATTTTTCTAACGATCTCTAAGAAAGGAAATCAACCACTATTATCGAGGATGAGATTACTTATTTACCTTCACATCCGATTGCCAATTATGATAACACCACTCTCACGGCATCCAAAAGAAATGTCTTCCGCTCCTCGTCTTTATCTTCTTGATCTTCGGCTTCAACTATTGATGATAAACACTTGAACTTCATAAATCCTGGAAAATTTGTAACCTTTTTCCTTAAAATCCTTGTCGCTTGAAACTTCCTTATAGATTTTCCATCCCCACGGCTTATTCAAAACAAAACAATAATAGATATTTCTCTTGTCTCATATTTTTTTTCAATTTTTTTCTTTTCTTTTTCATTTTTTTTTTTTTTGAAACAAAAGAAACACAATACAAATCAAAGTGAAAAATAAAAAAAACATGGCCGTGGAAAAATATTTTACCGCTTGATTCTTCACAACTTGTATCGTCTCGAAATTATAAACTTCAATAATTCTCACCTTTTGATTTTCTTCGCTTTTGTAAATAAGTCTTCAACTTGTATGTAAAAATCTTCTCATTGTATGTTGCTTTACTTGGATTTGAAATTTGCTCTTTTCTTGTTCCGTTGCTTGTAAACCTCAAACGTCTTCAACTTTCCTTGTAGATTTTGATGTCGCTCCCTTGTTGATAATGGTGTTTCTATGGACCCGTTGTTGTCGAGAGAGAGAATGGTGCTAACTGAAAAACGAACTACAAGAAGGAGGCTTTCATCCATATGCGTCACCCTCATGATTGACAAAAATTAGCACTCAAGAGATCAAAAATAGTGCTGAAAATTGGTGTGAAGTTGGGTAGCTCACCATTCTACCCGGAATTAACGTACGGTGACACACAATCAAAAGAAAACTCTTTAGTCAAGGAAGAATTTCTGGTCGGTGCCTCACATGATATAAAAACGGGTAGTCTCCACTAATGATTGCTCAGCAACTCTAATAATGCATTCTTATCTTCTCCTAATTTGCATCACCGGCATGATTAAATCCATTATTTAACACTCTAACAAATAAGAAATCCGAACGTAGTTCCCTAACACTTCCAAGTTCAATTATGTCGGACAAAATTCTCTATGTAAACATACCTAGATGTATGCTAGTGACTCTAAAATCTCTAAAAGTTGAAAGTTTTATGCAATTTTTTTTTTATAAATGCTTAACCACTCCCCCACGCTTAAACCTTACATTGTCCTCAATGTAATTGAATCGTCCTAGCAAAGTCAATGTGGGAAATCTTAAGATGATATGGAACAAGAAAAATAAATAAATGAAACAAATAGCAAAAGGTTAAGAAATACAAAACCTATGGGTTGCCTCCCATTTAGCACTTGTTTTAAAGTCGACGGCCCAACTTGGCTCTTGTAAGATTCACTCCCCATATACTAACAATTGGAAAATTTGGGGATCCTCCCATGGTACCTGTTTTGCAAACAATAGCTTCATACAAATATTAGCACAAGAAAATAATAGTAAAGTTATTGCTCGATAGAAATTTCCCCCACACTCGGAAGTGTATAAAGAACATAGAATTTGGGAATTTCCATGTATTCCTCTTGGCAAACCTGCATAGTGTTAGAATCAAGTGTTTCCAATGGTGAATATCGAGAAACAAAGTCATCCAAAAATACTTTTGAAGCACATACATTCAAACCAATAAGAGGTAAAGGAGAATAATTAATATGCAAAGGGTTAGACAAACCTTGCACAATTTCTTGTATTACGGAATCCTCCTCATCCTTAAAAAATTCAAGTGAATTACTTACCTCTTGTATATCATGGTCCTTTATCAAACCTTGCAACCATTCTTCATCATTTTCTACCTTAACCAAAGTCTTGGCATCATCATAATCATTGGAAAGTTCAATTGGGTCTTCCACAAATTCAATCAATTTGGTTTCATTATCGAGCATCTTCTCCTCAACATCTTCATCATCCGAATTGGGCCATTCACTAAAATGATTTTCGTCGGTATAGATTGTAAGATCTTCTTGTGAGGGTGTTACACCATTTATAACAATAGGCAAGTCACACCCAATCTCCTCCTTTTGAATAAGTGAAGGATCGTTGTTATGATCCGGAGTTGGAATAACTTCCTCATTGTTACAAAGGTTTTCAAAAGGTTTAAAATCATCATCGTATCCTATAGAATAACTTTTATCACGATCCTCTCTTAAAGCTCTTTTAGCTTCAAGAATTTCTTCATCGGAAGCTAGGCCGTCATCAATCAATTGATAGAACCTTCTTTCAAGTTCTCTTAAACTAGGTTGCCTTACACCAAGGAGATCACGCATAGGTTTAGATACATTATTACAAGCCTTGGTTGGTGTAGAATTAGAAGCATAACTATCCTTCCCTCCTAGTGATCCATAAAGTGTGTATCCTAAGGATGGTTGGAAGTTGCCATAATGTTGAGGTTGAAAACCGTATTGATTGTTTTTATATGTTTGCTCTTGTCCACCATACATGGAAAACCGGTACCTGAAATAAAATTCTCAAAAACTAAGTTAGACACGATATAGAATCTAACAAAGCAAAAATAAAAATAAAAACAACTAAAATCGCTCGTTGCTCCCAAGACAATCGCCAAAATTTGATGCGTGTCGTAACCACAACAAATTAATTAATATTTTACTACCTAATTAATAAGTAATATAGTGTAGTCAAGTTCGATCCCACGAGGAGCAAGAGGTTTTAGTTGTCTTATAATGTCACAAAAAGGGGGATTTTTGGTTTTAAATTTTATAAGCAAAGGAAAGTAAATAAAGCAATTAAAAAGATAAAAGAAAAATCAATAAGAGAGATTAGATCAAGGAATCCTTCTTCGTTGCAAAAAAATGATTCAAGTTATGTTCTTTTCCACTTTTTATTAGTCACAGATTATCACCAACCGTATGTATAGAAGCTAGATCAGTGCTAACCCCTAAATCCCTTGTATCACCGGATACAGAAGTTCTCAACTACCGGCTTTTATTTACCAAACCACCAAGTAGTAGATCACTCAAGATGTAATTTAGTTAAACGCAATAAGATTTCTGAATTTATTAGATTGATATTAGTAGTTAGACTCTTAGATCAAGGTCCACTTGCTAATGTTGTTTTCACACACAATTGCTCCACGGAATCCCTCCGCAAGGTCTCGTGTTTTCTACTTATGTAAATAGTCAAGAAATGATTACTTATCCCCTAACTTTCACTAGCTTTAGATCAAATTAACAAATCAATTTAGTTGCGGACCTAAACAATCTATCAATCAACCATGAATGTATAAACATTCCTATTAGTAAAAACAAACGATAATCATGTGAAAACTTCAAAGTAGATTTAAAACAAAACTCAAAACATGTTAAGAACTAGGAATTCATCCTCAATCAATAAAATTAGCTACTCATGCTAAAGAGTTCACACAAAGAATAAAGAAAAGAAAAGTGTTGTGTGTGTAGAGGTGTGCAAAAGGTGTGTGTAAAAGTGTGTGTAAGTGTATATAGAAAAGTAGAGAACTTCTCTATTTATAGGCTTCAATGTTCTCCATATCTTCCAAGGAATAGAATCCCTTTCCTTTAGCAATTCAATTTCCAAATCCAAGCCTTTCTCAAATCTTCCATCTCCTCTTTCCAAGTCCAAGCCCAATTCTTCATCCAATTTCAAGTCTAAGTCTTCACATCCCATGAGAGAAATCCACACAAAATTCTGCAACTTTGGCTCACCGGAAAATTGTGTTTTTGGCCGGAAATCAGCCGGAATCCGTCACCGCCGGCTATCTGAGGTTCTCCCCCGGTTAGAGAATATTCCGTCAAGATTCCGTTAGAGTTAGGTCAAACTAACGGTCGTTGTCAGTCAGTCGGGTCAAAGGAAGGGAAATTCAGACACCGAGTCAGATGTCTAACTCGACTAATTGGTCTAACTGGATTGGGTTGAATCGGATCATCTGAATTTGAGTTGACTCGCCGGAGTATAAAATCCGACAGAGTCTCCTCTGTTTACAGGACATTCCGGCCATTGTTTCAGGCCTTTCTTTCTTCATTCCCTGCACACCTAAGACATACATCTATTCAATTCATTCCATTTAGAAATAGGGCTTCAAACCACCTCTCATTCGCTCCTGCTATTGTGTTCTTGAGCTTACTGCAGCACCAACACAACTCGGTTTAGCATCCACCATTTTCTCCTTCGATTCTTCATCACAACCGCAGAACTTAACTCATAACCAAAAACCCATCTCAAATTGCAATTCTATCTTCACAGCGGGAACAGCAACACCACAAATCATCAAAACCTTCATCCCTTTCTTTCTCATCTCTGTGACATGGAAATATTTCCAATTTCTTCACTCAACGACTGTAGATTGAGTAACAGCTTCATCACCATTATTCTTTTCATAATTCATCAAACCCATCTTCTTTATTCAACAGAATTCAACAACATCTGGGTCTTCTCGTTCTCAAACAAACTCAAACCCTTAATTCAATTTCAGCTCTTCGATTCACAGCATCCATCTTCAGCAGCAGATTCATCTTCTTTAATCTCTTCATCATTGTAGTTGCAGAATAATCTACAACTGCACCCTCAATAGAATTAGTAAAAACTCAAGAAGTTCTTGATAATGAATGATAACTTTTTTATTAATTCTCTTAGTTGATTACATAGAATTATCAAAATGGAACTAGAATAGTTACAACTTTTTCTATTCTCTCTCCTAAGATAATTTCTTACACTTACTAAAGGAACCTCTCGAATTTTACATTTGAACTCCTATTTATAGTAAAACTTATACAGCTGTATATGAATTGCGAAGTATCACAATTCATCCTCGCAAAATTATTTCATCCTCGCAAAGCTTCATATTTCCCCGCGCTACTTCTATCATCGTACCATTTTATAACTCTCTCCTCCTTTATTTATTACGATACTCGTGAACTATTATCTTGCGATATTCAGTACCTACATCTTGCCTCTTCTCATGTCAATTCTACGAAGAAGAAATGTCATGAGAACCTCTATTCTCGTAAATTTAGTGTAGTTGTTACCACCTATCAAGTTCGCAACACGTCTTTTTACTTTTCCCTTACCTCTTGACACGTTTCTTCGTAACCGTTCTTTTCAACCGCTTACGCTTACCCGTATTAATGAGTTTCTATCTTCATCAAACTCTCTTTATTTATAAATATTATCCTTTGTTTTTGCTTTTTATTCTCTTATCTTATTCATCTTCTTCATCATCTTCGCCTCTGCAATCTCTTTTATCTTTTTTCCTTTCTATTTTCCATCTTATATTCAATGGCACCAAAGAAGAAAACTATTGAACAGATTAATGCGGAACTTGCTGATAGGGACCTCATTCTCTCTGAGATTGATGGTTATGATAATAAATCTTCTCTCTGTGTGAAGCTCTTTACCAACTATGTTTGGGATGATCAGAAAATTTTAATCTCACGAGGTCAAATCCTCGCAGGTCTTCCTCTTCCTCTTTATGATGTTAACCTTCCTTTATTCTATGAAATTATTTCCCACCCCAATTTTTCTTGTGCCATTTACCAATTGACTGGTGATTGTATTCGCCTCTTAGTTGAATTCGCAAATCGTGCCGCTTTTGGGAAATCTTTGTATTCAGTTGATCTTAGGAAACCTGGATTTGAAAATATGGAAATTGTTGCTGCGAATTATACAGTTGAGGGTTTCTTCAAAAATTACACACTAATTCCTGCGAGGAAAGAAGATAATCGTTGGGGTGTCCGTCTTCATCGTAAATCTAATATCGCAGCAAATGATCTTCTCATGCACGATATTGATTATGCCTCAGGAAATAATAAGACACCTCGTCGTTCTAATGATGAAGATTGGTATAAGTACCCTTTAATGTTATCGGGTTCTTATATTTCTGGGATAGTAGAACTTCCTGCGAACCTTCGTAACTGCAATTATCAACCTTGGGTTTATAGAAATGTATGTACTTCCATCTCCTTATATTTTTGTTATCCTTTAATTTCAAATGAGGTAAGAAACACTCTTGTATTTTTCTAAACAATATATTGTTGCCTCTGTTTCTTATCCTTATTTGAATTTGCAGATTCCACTTCTTCCTGAGATTGCTACGAGTGAAAATAAGAATTCTACTTCTTCTAAAAGGTTGACTACGAGACAACAAACTCTTCATTCTGCGAAGGTTACTCAAGCTTCTGGTAGTCAATATGATGTTCTTTGCAAGGGGAAAAGAAAACTTCAAGATGTTGTTTACGAGAGGAGGCAAAAGAAGAAACTCTCAACCAAGTCTCGTTCCAATGTAATCTCTTCTAATGAGAATATTGAGGAAGATCTTGGTGATGAAGATGATAAATTTCCTGAGAAGGACTTTAGTTCTAATTCCGATACCCTTTCTGACGAAGGAGATGATGATAATGATGTTGATGAAGGTGAAAATGAAGATTGCAGTATCCCAGAAACTTTTTCCTCAGCAATGGTTAGCATCTCTGAGGCTTTCCTTCATTCTTCTCGTGGATTAGGAAATTCTCCTACAGCGAATGCTCGCAAACTTATTGCGAAGGCTTGTAAAGTTCCTAATGTAATTGATAATAACTCCCTCAAAGGCATTTCAAGATTCATCTCTCCTGCTTCATTATATGCTTTAGGTAGCATGGTAAGTTTCTTCTCTATTCCTTGTTTATTTCCTTTATTTTATTGATTTTTAACCCCTTTTTTCTTGTTTAGGTTGGAAGAGTTAGTTGTGCAGCTGCTTCTAATTGGGAAAGACGTCATTCTATTGCTGAGAAGAAAACTTTGAATCGTTGTAAGAAGTTAGAGATTGAAAATTCAAATCTCCGTCAAAAAGTAGAGGATTTAAGTATTGATAATGCAGAATTAACATCCCGTCACGAAGATAATTCACAATCTGCGAGCATCGCAATTGATAATTCTTCTCTTCTTGAGGAGAATAATCAATTAAAGCTTGAAAATTCTTCTCTTCGTAATGATAAGAAGCAATTAGAAGGTAAATTCTTTGCGATGGTAATTATTTTGATTACTTTTCCTTCGTAATTTGCTAACCAATTCCTTAATTTCTCTCCTTGCTGCAGAAATTATGCGAAGATGAATGACAATCTGGAAACTATCCTTGCTAACCGTAATAAGAAAATTTCGATTTGAGATCTCAACTTCTAATTTCCCAAAGATAACCATAGTTTATATGTCAAGCGTTTTCGAGCTAAGATGACTCGCAAAATTTGCGAAGATAATGAAATTCCTCTCAAGAAGTACCATACGCTCCTTTCCGAAGAAATTCCTGAAGATACTCCATATCTGTAAATCTCTGATAGTGAAGTTGAAGATGATAGTGAAGTTGAAGAAGAAGATCATTTTGATGGAAATAAATCGCCTGAAAAATAACTTCACCCTTTTTTGTATATCTGTTCTGTAACTTCACTCTTTTTTGTATGTCTGTTCTATTTCTTTTCAGTACAACACTTTTCTTCTTGATTGCACTTTTAATCAATCCAACAATTTCTTTTTCAAAGCTTAATTTGAATTAAACTTTCTTTGATTGATTGTTTCCCTTATTCGCATAACTTGATCATGTGGAGAGAAATGATATATAACTCACAAATAAAGCTTAGTATCTTCTTTTCCCCCTATTATTTCTCTTCACATGATTAAACATTGTTGGAAGTATTAGAATATATTGTTGCCTCTATTTATCTTACGAAGTTTCAACTTGTTACGATTGTAAATAAGAAATCCTCCCTTTGAAGTATAAGAAATAAAATATATGAAATATCCTTAAGAAGTATACTACATATACAATACCTTTGAAGAATTATTAGAAGTACTCAATCCGTCAAATGAAGAGATATAAGAAGTATTAGAAGTACTCAATCCACCAAATGAAGAGATACAAGAAGTATTCAATCTGTGAATAATTACGTAACATATGAAGAAGTATAATGATTACTTGACCTTCACCAAATGAAATATCCGTTGAAGAAGTATAATAAATATGAGATATTCTTGAAGAATTATAAGAAGGATTCAACTTTTGGAAAAATATTCAATATATGGAGAAGTATAAGAAGTATGTAATTCTCGTAAAATTTTACGAATATGAACTTATCTGTATTTGATTGCTATCAAAATCACATCTTTTGATAATTCTTCGTGAAAATTCTTCAATGAGGTTGTCTTCTTTGATAGGACTTCTTGTAAAAATTCTTCAATGATATTGACGAAGCTGTCTTCTCTTCAAAACTTCATGATGTATATTCTTGTAAAATTTCTTCAATGATATCGACGAAGCTGTCTTCTTTTCAGATCTTCATAATGTATATTCTTGTATAATTTCTTCAATGATTTTGATGTAATGAATTTCATTAAATGCTGTGGTCTTATCATGCCTTCCTAAGTAAAGGTCTTATTTTTCCACCTCTTTTGTAATATTTTTTGCGATAATATGACAAGTCTGAACATTCTTGTGAACATACAACCTCGTGACATTATCGTCTTGCGATGAAATCGCAGGACGTTTTTACACTTTCATGTAATAACCCATTGATCTCATCTTAACTTCTTTGTTTCATTCTGCGAGTTCTTTTTGTATGTTTTCTTTCTCTCTTCTTTTTTTTCTCTTTTTTTTTTTTTTTTTTTTTAGAATGCTCGCAGAATTTCATTTGTTGCACAAATATGACAAGCCTTTATGTTTTCGCAAACAAGAAGCCTCGTGACATTTGCGTCTTATAGCACGTATCAGCTCCCTAATGGAGGGTGCTGCCCTTTATCTTCCCCCTGGTTTCCCCTTCAAGGAAGCGTACATCGACCATACAAGGTTAGCTCTTCCCATCCGGTTCTCAACAACAACTTGACTTTTGATCGCAACCTCATATCCTTTTTTCCTATAGGGCTTATAGTTACGAGGTTGCACCCTATGGGGTATCTTTGGGCCAAGTGCATCATTTGCCAAGACTTGTCAAAAATGGCAGATGTGGTTCAACCTCACCCGGCACTCTTGACTCAACCGTGTACCTCGGCGCCTTGATCGTTTTCTGCACTTCTTGGGAAAGACAGTATGCCTTAGTCGCCCAACCTAAATCCTCTTACACTGAATTTTATATTGCGTAATGTCGCTAGATTAGGTGAGAATCCAAGGTGTCTAACCCGGATAGGTACCCCATTATTGGGTTGTACCCCTAAATTTTTACCATGTACTAAGGGCCCTTGGTGGTGTTCCGGTTACCCTTAGCCACGTTTATAGGTACCCCCTTAAATGACGTACTTTAGGATTTTGCCTCTTACGAAATATAGCTTCGCAAACTAGGGTGTACGCCACAAAGGTTTGCCTGTATAAAATTTTATGCGGCTCTCTTTCTTTTTTGGAGGCTGATCACAGATTGCGGTCTTTTATTCGCAAATTAATGAAAGTTTAATCACAATATAAAATTTGAAACTCCTAATTTTTCCCAATTTCCTCCGAGCAAACAATATTCGTAAAATTTATCACGAAATAAAATTTTTGTTTTGCAACATACCTCATTTCCACGAGCAAACATACTGATTACCTTCTTGTTTTATTACTTTCCTTCTTCTTTCTTCGCAAATCACAACCCCTCATTATCATCGTAAATTTCTTGTATGATTATCATCGTAATTTTATTCTCTTTTGCCTTAATCCTCCGCCATTAAATTTTCACTTCTTTTTACAGCCTTTGCTCTTTTTCTCCAATTTTCTTTCTCAGTAATTTTTCCTTCGCAAATTTCTACTTCTGTATCGTAACATTTCTTTCCCTCAGCCCAATCACCCTTGATAATTCCAACACCCTTCATATGAGGAAACTTTATGCACTGATGTAGAGTGGAAGCTACGCCTAGAATTCCATGAAGCCATGGTCTTCCTATCAAAGCATTATATGGTGATTCGACATCAACAACGCAGAACAGAATTTCAGTTCGCATTCCACTTAATGGAATTCGCATGCTCACTTCTCCTTTGGGCTTATTAGCAGTTCCATTAAAACCATAAATTCTGTAGGTAGAAGGTATTAAATCTGCATCTTTTCCCCCCATAGTTTTGTAAGTAGAATATAAGAGAATATTGACAGAACTTCCCGTATCAATCAAAATCCTATTAAGACCAATTGATTCTTCCTCCATATCATCTTCGTTTTCTTCCATATTCATGTAGATTTCTAATCTTACTACCAATGGATTATCATGTGCTTCACAACCTTCTGGAATTTCAGTGGCTTCAAAAGAAATTTCACGCTTCTGCCAATCTTCAAGTCGTGAAATTTTTGCGATGTTCATTACTTCCTTTCCTTCACCATCCCTCGCGTATACTCTGCTTAACACATTATCATGAAAATCCTCTATGGTTTTATATGAATGAACAATGGAATTACATAAAACATTCCTTTCTTTTGATCTCACTTCTATATGTAGGGTTTCTTCTCCCTTTTCTTGTGCTGTGTTCTCCCTATGAGTTATGGCTGGAGCTTGTGGTAATTGTTGCGACTGTGTCTGCTTAAGTAAAAATTGATTTAGTTTTCCTTGATCAATCATTCGCAAGATTATCCTCTTGATATTATGGCAATTATTTGTAGAATTTCCATGAAAATGGTGATATGAACAAAATTCATGACTTCTTGGACCCATTGGTGGTTCCTTTCCCATGTTCCATGGAGTTGGTATATGCTCTACCAGGATAATTGCCTGCCGTATGTTTTCTACACTTGTATTCAAAGGTGGCAATTTTATCTCTTCCCTCGCCATTCTTTGACCTCCTTGACCGTTGTTATAATTTTGTCTCTGGTTCCCTTGTCCAAAATAATTTTTCCTTTGTCCCCCATAATTTTCTTGTTGTTGATCTAATCTTGGAATCTGGTTATTTCCTATTCGATTATAGAAATTCCTCTCTCTATCATACTCTTCTTGATCTCTACTACCCATTGCTACCATTTTTGGCTGGCTATCATTGATTTTCTTCTCTTCTGAAATTTGCGAAGAAGTTTGTGAGGATGTTTGCGAAGTACCTGCTACTACATTGATTATTTTGGGAAGTAAATTTGCTCTTCCATCTTGATTGCTAGTGTTTGCTACTGGATATGACTCCATACTGTTTTGCTTTTCCTCTAGTGTAATGTATTCTTCTTGCAATTCTCGTAACTCTGCCATCATTATGGAATTCTTTCTTCAAGATTTGAACATATAATTGTTCAAATTGCGAACATCGCATTTATGAAAGACAGAATCAAGTATCTCTCATCCACGCGCCCTGCCATATCACTGCACATAGTCTTCCATCGTCTTACCAAATGCTTCAAACTTTCACCCACTCTTTGTTTTAAACCAAATACATCTTCAATACCAAGCCGTGAAGAGTGATTTGTGATATATGCTCCAAGGAAAGTTGCTTGCAAATGACTGAATAACATAATAGTGTTCTTAGGGAGTCCTTCGAACCACTTTAAAGCTTCCCTGTTAAACTCGATGCGAAGTACTTGCATAACACATCATCATGATTCTTCCATTGTAACATGCATCTTATGTATGCTTTAATGTGTTGAATAGCACATGAAGTCCCATCAAAGATACTGGTAAGTGTGGGTAAATTGCATTTTGGTGGAATTCCTCCCAATTGTACTTCTTTAGCAAATGGAGTCCTCGCAGCTTCTTCTATTGCTTCATCTAATTGCCTTCTATCTTCTCCTCTTCTATTGTTTATCATCCCTCTCATTTCTGCTAATTCTCGAAAGATCCGTGCATTTGCCTCAAAATTCTCATCCATTGGTCTTTTTAATGCAACTTCTTTTCTTCTACGTTCTTGTGCTTCCTCCCTTGCGATCCTTCGCATTCTATCATATTCTTCATTAATGTTTTCACTTTCATAATTTTGCAAATATCTTCTTTCTAAATTATCATAATTGTTTAGTCGCAGAGCATCTTGGAATTCTTGTTCTTCCCTTTCTATTCTTCTCATGCGAATATCGGGAATTTCTTCTTCTTCATTTCTCCTCCTTCTGTGATTTATTTCTTCTTGATTTGCTTGTACTCTGATTCGAGAGTTTGGTTCATTCCTCTCCATTTCTATTTGTTGATTTACAATTCTTCTCTTAATTCTTTCATACTCAACATTTTGTTTGTTACGAGCCTCTTCATATCTTCTTACTCCATTCTCGTGATTGTTTTGATGTAGTGCTTGTTGTCTCTCAGTTTCTTCCATAAGTTGATGTTCTTCCTCTCGAGTATGATTGTTTTCTCTAGGATTTGTCCTTGTTCGTAAATTCTCCATGTTTTGTTCGTGGTTTGGTATTAAAATGAAACGATTCTCTTGATTTATTTCACCTTGATTCTGCGCTTGTTCTTGCATATTATTTTCATTATTGATTATTGGTGAATTTTGTCCTTCTCTTTATGTTCTAACATTTGATCTTGCAACACTTTGAGATTTCCTTCTTTGTAACATCTCATTTTCCATCCTCAATTCTTAATTTTGTCTTGTTAAATTGGCACATTCTTCAGCTTCAATCATTCGTTCTTCTTGAATTCCTTGTCTCAATGTTTCTAACATTTCCCTTTCTCTTTCAAGAATTGTTCCTCCCATCAACCTCCCATTTTCTATGATTTGTGGTTCTCTATCTTCTTCTTCAGTTCTCCAAGTGTGTATACTCACTCGATCATTATCTATTATTTGTTGAGCTTGACTTCTTCGATTACTCCTTCTCCTACTAGGTTCTCCTGTTATATTTGCTTCTCCTCCTGCGAGTCTTACACTTCTTCTTACTTCAGTTAATGGTTCTGATGTGTTTCTTCTTCTTGTCATTTTTCTGGTACAGAAATTCTTCAAATCCCTGTTTCTAGCGCCAATTATGTAGTTGCAGAATAATCTACAACTACACCCTCAATAGAATTAGTAAAAACTCAAGAAGTTCTTGATAATGAATGATAACTTTCTTATTAATTCTCTTAGTTGATTACATAGAATTATCAAAATGGAACTAGAATAGTTACAACTTTTTCTATTCTCTCTCCTAAGATAATTTCTTACACTTACTAAAGGAACCTCTCGAATTTTACATTTGAACTCCTATTTATAGTAAAACTTATACAACTGTATATGAATTGCGAAGTATCGCAATTCATCCTCGCAAAATTATTTCATCCTCGCAAAGCTTCATATTTACCCGCGCTACTTCTATCATCGTACCATTTTATAACTCTCTCCTCCTTTATTTATTACGATACTCGTGAACTATTATCTTGCGATATTCAGTACCTACAATCATCTCTTAATTTCTCGATCTGGTCACGGTAGAAACCCATCTTCTTCCCTAGAATCATCACTGTAATTTAATGGTAGCAGCAAACCCTAAATCGATTGCAACTCTTGCTGATTTCACCTCTCCCCTTTTTCAATCTCTTGGAATTAGAAGTGCGGCTACTGCTTCTTCTAATTTCGGATGCTTGAATGATTGAGACAAGAGAATTCTCGAGTTTAGGTTAAAGAGGGTTGAGTTGGATAATGACACCCCACACCTAAGAGCCACCCCATATTGGGTGTTTTTAACAGATGGTCATCCCTTAACCTTAGCTAGCTATCTCTAATATTCTTCCAAAAGAGAGTTGCCCCTTAACATTGGCTTAGATCCCAATAGTGTTCGCCTGTGAAATGACAATTTTGCCATTCTTTCTGAATTTTGGATGATTTCTTCTTCTTTTCCTCCGTGTGACTCCAGAGTACCTAATAACTCAAAAACACACGTAAAATACATAATTTACAAGAAAAATAGCAAAGAAAGCATAAACTCTAAAGATAGTAAATACGGTGTAATCTACACTTTTCAAATTCCCCCACACTTAGACTTTTCTAGTCCTCGAGCAAATCAAACTAAAACTTACAACTTTAAAGCGTTCCAGCGTCCCAAGCATCCAAAGAGTTACGAGGACATAGAGTTTCTGCATGCTAGTAATAAGAAGTTAGAAATACTAAAGAACATATTCTCATTCTTAAATGTTGAGTGAGAAATAACCACACCATAATGAGAGAATGCGTGTTTTAGAAACGATCAATAAGCATTTCGCCTCGACTTCTACCTCGCAAAAGGGTTTTATGAAATTTCACTCAAAAAGATGGCTTTTTAATGGGTCTCACATGTGTGCAGGTAGGAATGAAGAGAGAATTCCTGCAACACGTTGAATGGTAGGAAGGACATCTTCCGAAATTTTTAATAACCTACATCTTTTAATATTTTGAAAAACCATTTTTCTAACGATCTCTAAGAAAGGAAATCAACCACTATTATCGAGGATGAGATTACTTACTTACCTTCACATCCGATTGCCAATTATGATAACACCACTCTCACGACATCCAAAAGAAACGTCTTCCGCTCCTCGTCTTTATCTTCTTGATCTTCGGCTTCAACTATTGATGATAAACACTTGAACTTCATAAATCCTTGACAATTTGTAACCTTTTTCCTTAAAATCCTTGTCGCTTGAAACTTCCTTATAGATTTTCCTTCCCACGGCTTATTCAAAACAAAACAATAATAGATATTTTTCTTGTCTCATATTTTTTTTTCAATTTTTTTCTTTTCTTTTTCATTTTTTCATTTTTTTTTTAAACAAAAGAAACACAATACAAATCAAAGTGAAAAATAAAACAAACATGGCCGTGGAAAAATATTTTACCGCTTGATTCCACAACTTGTATCGTCTCGAAATTATAAACTTCAATAATTCTCACCTTTTGATTTTCTTCGCTTTTGTAAATAAGTCTTCAACTTGTATGTAAAAATATGCTCATTGTATGTTGCTTTACTTGGATTTGAAATTTGCTCTTTTCTTGTTCTGTTGCTTGTAAACCTCAAACGTCTTCAACTTTCCTTGTAGATTTTGATGTCGCTCCCTTGTTGATAATGGTGTTTCTATGGACCCATTGTTGTCGAGAGAGAGAATGGTGCTAACTGCAAACCGAACTACAAGAAGGAGGCTTTCATCCATAGACGTCACCCTCATGATTGACAAAAATTAGCACTCAAGAGATCAAAAATAGTACTGAAAATTGGTGTGAAGTTGGGTAGCTCACCATTCTACCCGGAATTAACGTACGGTGACACACACTCAAAAGAAAGCTCTTTAGTCAAGGAAGAATTTCTGGTCGGTGCCTCACATGATATAAAAACGGGTAGTCTCCACTAATGATTGCTCAGTAACTCTAATAATGCATTCTTCCCTGCTCCTAATTTGCATCATCGGCATGATTAAATCCATTATTTAACACTCTAACAAATAAGAAATCCGAACGTAGTTCCCTAACACTTCCAAGTTCAATTATGTCGGTCAGAATTCTCTATGTAAACATACCTAGATGTATGCTAGTGACTCTAAAATCTCTAAAAGTTGAAAGTTTTATGCAATTTTTTTTTATAAATGCTTAACCACTCCCCCACGCTTAAACCTTACATTGTCCTCAATGTAATTGAATCGTCCTAGCAAAGTCAAGGTGGGAAATCTTAAGATGATATGGAACAAGAAAAATAAATAAACGAAACAAATAGCAAAAGGTTAAGAAATACAAAACCTATGGGTTGCCTCCCATTTAGCGCTTTTTTTAAAGTTGACGGCCCGACTTGGATCTTGTAAGATTCACTCCCCATATACTAACAATTGGAAAATTTGGGGATCCTCCCATGGTAACTGTTTTGCAAACAATAGCTTCATACAAATATTAGCACAAGAAAATAATAGTAAAGTTATTGATCGATAGAAATTTCCCCCACACTTATTCTTGTCCACACTCGGAAGTGTATAAAGAACATAGAATTTGGGAATTTCCATGTATTCCTCTTGGCAGACCTGCATAGTGTTAGAGTCAAGTGTTTCCAATGGTGAATATCGAGAAACAAAGTCATCCAAAAATACTTTTGAAGCACATACATTCAAACCAATAAGAGGTAAAGGAGAAGAATTAATATGCAAAGGGTTAGACAAACCTTGCACAATTTCTTGTATTACGGAATCCTCCTCATCCTTAAAAAATTCAAGTGAATTACTTACCTCTAGTATATCGTGGTCCTCTATCAAACCTTGCAACCATTCTTCATCATTTTCTACCTTAACCAAAGTCTTGGCATCATCATAATCATTGGCAAGTTCAATTGGGTCTTCCACAAATTCAATCAATTCGGTTTCATTATCGAGCATCTTCTCCTCAACATCTTCATCATCGGAATCGGGCCATTCACTAAAATGATTTTCGTCGGTATAGATTGTAAGATCTTCTTGTGAGGGTGTTACACTGTTTATAACAATAGGCAAGTCACACCCAATCTCCTCCTTTTGAATAAGTGAAGGATCGTTATTATGATCCGGAGTTGGAATAACTTCCTCATTGTTACAAAGGTTTTCAAAAGGTTCAAAATCATCATCGTATCCTATAGAATAACGTCTATCACGCTCCTCTCTTAAAGCTCTTTTAGCTTCAAGAATTTCTTCATCGGAAGCTAGGCCGTCATCAATCAATTGATAGAACCTTCTTTCAAGTTCTCTTAAACTAGGTTGCCTTACACCAAGGAGATCACGCATAGGTTTAAATACATTATTACAAGCCTTGGTTGGTGTAGAATTAGAAGCATAACTATCCTTCCCTCCTAGTGATCCATAAAGTGTGTATCCTAAGGATGGTTGGAAGATTCCATAATGTTGAGGTTGAAAACCGTATTGATTGTTGTTATATGTTTGCTCTTGTCCACCATACATGGAAAACCGGTACCTGAAATAAAATTCTCAAAAACTAAGTTAGACACGATATAAAATCTAACAAAGCCAAAATAAAAATAAAACCAAAAACAACTAAAATCGCTCGTTGCTCCCCGGCAACGACGCCAAAATTTGATGCGTGTCATAACCACAACAAATTAATTAATATTTTACTACCTAATTAACAAGTAATATAGTGTAGTCAAGTTCGATCCCATGAGGAGCAAGAGGTTTTAGTTGTCTTATAATGTCACAAAAAGGGGGGTTTTTGGTTTTAAATTTTATAAGCAAAGGAAAGTAAATAAAGCAATTAAAAAGATAAAGGAAAAATCAATAAGAGAGATTAGATCAAGGAATCCTTCTTCGTTGCAAAAAAATGATTCAAGTTATGTTCTTTTCCACTTTTTATTAGTCACAGATTATCACCAACCGTAGGTATAGCAGCTAGATCAGTGCTAACCCCTAAATCCCTTGTATCACCGGATACGGAAGTTCTCAACTACCGAATTCTATTAACCAAACCACCAAGTAGTAGATCACTCAAGATATAATTTAGTTAAACGCAATAAGATTTATGAATTTATTAGGTTGATATTAGTAGTTAGACTCTTAGATCAAGGTCCACTTGCTAATGTTGTTTTCACACACAATTGCTCCACGGAATCCCTCCGCAAGGTCTCGTGTTTTCTACTTATGTAAATAGTCAAGAAACGATTACTTATCCCCTAACTTTCACTAGCTTTAGATCAAATTAACAAATCAATTTAGATGCGCACCTAAACAATATATCAATCAACCATGAATGTATAAACATTCCTATTAGTAAAAACAAATGATAATCATGTGAAAACTTCAAAGTAGATTTAAAACAAAACTCAAAACATGTTAAGAACTAGGAATTCATCCTCAATCAATACAATTAGCTACTCATGCTAAAGAGTTCACACAAAGAATAAATAAAAGAAAAGTGTTGTGTGTGTAGATGTGTGCAAAAGGTGTGTGTAAGTGTATATAGAAAAGTAGAGAACTTCTCTATTTATAGGCTTCAATGTTCTCCATATCTTCCAAGGAATAGAATCCCTTTCCTTTAGCAATTCAATTTCCAAATCCAAGCCTTTCTCAAATCTTCCATCTCCTCTTTCCAAGTCCTAGTGATAGGGTGTAGAATACAACCTATTTATTATCTATTGTTTATGCTTTCTTTGCTATTTTTCTTGTGAATTATGTATTTTACGTGTGTTTTTGAGTTATTAGGTACTCTGGAGTCGCACGGAGAAAAAGAAGAAGAAATCACCAAATTTGAGCAAAAAGGGAAAATCTGTTATTTCAGGGGAGAACAATATCTGGAGCCCAGTCACATGTTAAGGGGAAACTTGCTTTTCGAAGAATTATAAAGACCAGCCAGCTGAGGTTAAGGGGCTACCCACTAGGTATCCCTTATCAGGGTGATCGGGTGATGAATATCCATACCTATTTCTTTAACCCTAATATCGAGAGACCCTCTCAATCATTCATTACAACTGAATTTGAGAAAAGAAATGCAGCGGCTGCTGCTATTATCACCTGAAACGGCAGATTCGAGTGAAGAAGAGAATTTGTGGGAAGTGGTTGCTGACGTTGAAGATTATGATGGAAGGGAGGGTGTTGTTGGGTTTTTAATTTGAATTAAGGTTTTGTGGTAGAGCAGAAAAGGGAATCTGTTGGTGCTATGAGTCTGCTAGGAAGATGTTGTTGTTCAAATCAGAGATGCTAAGAAGAAATTGGGGTTTGTCTGCTGTTGGTTATGGGTTCCGCTATGTAAATTACAGAGAATTAAAGTTAGGGTTTGATTATGTGATTCCGAGATCTCAGAGATGAAGAAACTAAAGTTTAAAATGGGTTGGTGATGTTGTATTCGATTGAATTCGAATTGGGTTTTGATTGAATTAAGATTCGAGAAATTAGAGAAGTAAAGATATTGTTATTGCCGATTCAAGGTCAGAGATGAAGAAATCATGAGGAGAAATTTGCCGCTATTGATTGGAGCAAAAACATGGGGATGAAGATGGTTCTGGTATTGATTTGAGAAGAGGGTACTGAGTTATGGTAATTGCAGATATAGAGAAGAATGAAGCTGTTGATTGCACTTAGATGAATGTTAGGATTGAAAAGGAAATAAGACATTAGATTGTCCTGAATTTGGCCTGGGAAAGTCCTGTAAATAGCCGAAACTCGGCCGGTTTTCCATTACGGCGAGTTGACTCGGTAACCGACGGTGACCGTTCCAGAACAAGTCCGATGTTCAGCCGACTCAGCTGACTAAGAAGCTAACTCGCCCTTTGATTTGACTTTTTGACTAACTGAGACTATTAGTTTGACCGTTAGTCCTAACGGTGGACTGACGGAATATTCCGTAGACGGACATAATTTTTAGGTGGCCGGCGGTGACGAATTCCGGCCAAAAACCCAGTTTTCCGGTGACCAAAAATGCAGAATTTTGGGTGGACTTCTCTCATGTGTGTGAAGACTTAGAATTGGGAACTGGATGAAAACTTGGAAGTTTTGGAGAATTGGACTAGAAATTGGAATATGGCTCAAATTGGGAAAGTGGTGTTCTTATGGAATGTGGATTCTTTTCCTATAAAGATATGGAGAGTATTGAAGCCTATAAATAAAAGAGTTCTCTACAACTTTAGACATACATCTACTTTGGAGAAGGAGTTAAAGCACACAAGGATTGGAGGAAGGAGCAACCATTATCTTTTCAATAAGATTTTTCTTTCTTTCTTCCTTAATTATTATTATTATTGTGTGAACTCCAAACTATGAGTAGCTAATTTTATTATTGATTAAGGATGAATTCCTAGCTCTTAATATATGATTTGCGTTTTGTTTCAATTACACTTTGAAATTTTTCATATGATTATCGATTGTTTTTGCTAATATTAATGTTTATGCTTGATTGATAGGTCGTTTGGGTGGCCAACTAAATTGATTTGTTAATTGATATAAAGCTAGTGAAAGTTAGGGGATAAGTAATCGTTTCTTGACTATTTACATAATTAGAAAACACAAGACCTTGCGGAGGGATTCCGTGGAGCAATTGTGTGTGAAAACAACGTTAGCAAGTGGACCTTGATCTAAGAGTCTAACTACTAATATCAACCTAATAAATTCATAAATCTTATTGCGTTTAACTAAATTACATCTTGAGTGATCCACTACTAGGTGGTTTGGTAAATAGAATCCGGTAGTCGAGAACTTCTGTGTCCGGTGATACAAGGGATTTAGGGGTTAGCACTGATCTAGCTGCTATACCTATGGTTGGTGATAATCTATGACTAATAAAAAGTGGAAAAGAACATAACTTTAATCATTGTTTTGCAGCGAAGAAGTATTCCTTGATATATTCTTTCTTATTAATTTCAACTTACACTTTTAATTACTTTGTTTATTTCTTTAACTTTATAAATTCTAGAACCAATACCCCCCCTTTTGTGACAATTTTACAACTAATAATCTCTTGCTCCTCGTGGGAACGATCTTGACTGCCCTATATTACTTGTTAATTAGGTAGTAAAATATTAATTAATTTGTTGTGGTTATGACACGCATCAAATTTTGGCGCCGTTGCCGGGGAGCAACGGACGATTTTAGTTGTTTTTATTTTTCTTTTTGCTTTATTCTTGCTTTGTTAGATTCTATACCGTATCTAACTTAGTTTTGTGAACCTTGTTGTAGGTGCTATATCTTTGGTGAATGCTTAAAAATGGAAGGCCGAGTCCAATACATCTTCGATCCGGAACTCAACTAAAGGATTTCATTCGAGCGGTTAATACTCCGCTTCCTCGTTCTACATCAAGTGAGTTCGCGGATTCGGACATAGAAGAAGAAGAAATGGGTGATCGTACACTCAAGGACCTAGATTCTCACAAGATCAATACACAACAATGGTGTATCCAAACTAATTCAACTTTCGAGATCAAGCTGGGGTTGATTAGAGAATTACCAAAGTTTCATGGCATGGTGAATGAAGACCCAAACAAACATCTTATGGACTTCAATACCATAGTCATGGCCATGCTTCCACATGATATTAATGCGGATGGAGCAAAGTTGAAAGCTTTTCCATTCTATTTGGAGGGCAATGCTAAGGAATGGTTGTACTATTTGCCTTCCGGAAGTATCACAACATGGAATGGGATGAAGAAAATTTTCCTTGAGAGATATTTTCCCGCATCAAAAGCTACTCAAATTCGCAAGGAGATTTGTGGGATGAAACAACATGTGGGAGAGTCATTATATGAATGTTGGGATCGGTACAAAATATTGGTGGCAAGTTGTCCACACCATCAATTTAGTGACGCCATGATAATCCAATACTTCTATGAAGGTCTCCAAACAAGTGATATATATCTTCTTGACGCCGCCGGTGGTGGTGCACTAGTGAAAAAGACGGTGGCCGAAGCTACCGAGTTGATTGAAAGTATGGCGGCAAACTCGCAACAGTTCTATGCAAGAGGTGATTCAATGGTTAAGTTGGTGCATGAAGTTGGTAACTCTTCTCCACAATCCGATCAACGGTTAAAAAACATAGAGAGGGTAGTGCAACGATTGGCCATGGTAATTATTCCGGATGATGAAACCGAACAAGTAAATGCTTTATATCCAAATCAAAGTCCAAGGTACGATCCATACTCAAATACTTACAATCCCGGTTGAAAGGATCATCCCAACTTTAGCTATGCAAACAAGCAAGCGGCGGCTCCTAATCCATATGCGCAACAAGGTAGATTACAACAATCACGTTTCCAACCTCAACAATAATTCCAACCACAACAAGTCAAGGAGCAAGATTCTTCGAATGATGACAAGTTGAATGTGATAATGCAAAGCATGAAAGGTCTCACTTCTATGTTACAACAAAACCAACAAAAGACCGATTCGGCAATCAAAGCTTTGGAACAAAGGACCGGTTCGGGAATCAAGGATTTACAAACTCAAATGGGACAATTGGCGACCGATATGAACTTAATGAAAGCTCAAACATCCACAAAACTTCCTTCACAACCATTTTTGAACCCAAGAGAGAATGTTAATGCGGTTACTTTAAGAAGTGGAAGACAAGTAGAGAGTCCAAGTTATCATGAAGACGCTAGTGAAGAGGTAGTCAAAGACAAGGAGGAAGCCGTACCAAAGGAGAATTCAACACCAACCGCCCAATCCAAGGAACTGGTTCCTACATTTACTACTCCACCTCCTTTTCCTAGTCGTTTTGCTAAGTCCAAGAAGGAAGCTCAAGATAAGGCACTCATGGGTATCTTCAAGAAGATAAAAATCAACATCCCCTTCATCGAGGCCATCAAGACAATGCCAAGGTATGCTAAGTTCATGAAGGAATCATGCACAAAGAAGGATAGGTTGCTTGATAATGAAATTACTAAAGTTGGCGAGAGTGCATCGGCTATGCTTTTGAAGAATATGCCTACAAATTGCACGGATCCCGGTGGTTTCACGGTGCCAATTACTATTGGTAAGAAAAGGTTTGAACATGCTTTACTTGACTTGGGAGCTTCCATTAGTGTGATGTCGGCCGATATATATGACTCTTTGAATCTTGGACCATTGAAAGAGACAAGAGTTATTATCCAATTAGTAAACAAGTCTAACATTTATCCAAAGGGACTTGTAGAAGACGTTCTAGTGCAAGTGAATGAGTTAATTTTTCCGGTGGATTTGTTTGTGGTGGATATGGACAACAATGAGAATCGGTCATCTACTTCTTGACTTCTTGGGAGGACGTTTATGAAGACCGCAAAGACGAAGATTGATGTGGATAAGGGTACACTTACTATGGAATTCGACAAGGAAGTAATACACTTTAACATATTCGAAGCCATGCGCTACCCAAGTGATGTGCATTCCGCTTACTCCATTGATGTGGTTGGTTCATTAGCGCAACAAATGGTGGAATTAAATCGTGAGGATGAACTTGATGTGTTGTTGCAAAAGAGCATTGAATTGGACGTCCACGGCTTGCCTAACTTGAATGTTGCACTTTCCAAGGAATTGGTGGAGACGTGTGGTGCTTTGACGGCATTACAAGAAGCTAAGGGTAATGTTTCACATATTTCTTTACCCGTGAATGATGAATTACTTGTACCATCTATTGTGAAGGCGCCTAAACTAGAGTTGAAGCCACTTCCGGACCATTTGAAGTATGCGTTCTTGGGAGATGTAGATGAGCTTCCGGTGATTATTGCAAAGAAACTCACACCGGTACAAGAAGACCGTTTGCTTAGAGTCTTGAAAGAGCACAAAATGGCTATCACGTGCACAATTGCGGACATCAAAGGAATTAGTCCATCCATGTGCATGCATAGGATTCTAATGGAAGAGAATGTGAAGCCGGTACGTGATGCTCAACGTAGGATTAATCCTCCCATGATGGAGGTTGTGAACAAAGAGATACTCAAATTGCTAAGTGCGGGGGTAATTTACCCAATCTCCGATAGCAAGTGGGTTAGTCTGGTACAAGTGGTGCCAAAGAAGTCCGGTGTTACGGTTGTTCGAAATCAAGACGATGAACTTGTTCCTACAAGAGTTCAAACCGGTTGGAGAGTGTGCATTGACTATAGAAAGCTTAATTCCGCAACCCAAAAGGATCACTTTCCTTTACCTTTCATTGATCAAATGTTGGATCGGTTAGCGGGTCATTTGTATCATTGTTTCTTGGACGGTTATTCAGGATACAACCAAATTGTGATTGCACCGGAGGACCAAGAGAAGACCACTTTCACTTGTCCGTTTGGAACGTTTGCGTATAGACGGATGCCGTTTGGTCTTTGCAATGTACCGGCTACTTTCCAAAGATGCATGGTAAGTATATTCTCAGATTACGTGGAGCGCATTATTGAGGTATTTATGGAAGACTTTAGTGTTTATGGCAATTCTTTTGATAGTTGTTTAGATAACCTTGAACTAGTTCTTAAACGATGCATAGACACAAACCTTGTCCTTAATTGGGAGAAATGTCATTTATGGTAAACCATGGCATAGTACTTGGTCACATTGTATCCTCTCAAGGGATCGAAGTGGACAAGTCAAAGATAGATTTAATAAGAAACTTACAATATCCCACTTCGGTGAGGGAGGTTCGTTCTTTTCTTGGCCATGCAGGTTTCTATAAGCGGTTTATCAAGGATTTCTCCAAAATCTCCATGCCGATGTGCAAGTTACTACAAAAGGAGGTACCTTTTGACTTCAACAAGGAATGCAAGGATGCTTTTGACAAATTGAAGGCAATGTTGACAAGTGCGCCGATTATCAAGTCACCGGGTTGGAATCTTCCATTTGAACTAATGTGTGATGCTAGTGATTATGCGGTTGGAGCCGTTTTGGGTCAAAGAGTGGACAAGTTGTCCCATGTTATCTATTATGCATCTAGGACCCTTAATGATGCACAAATCAACTATTCTACCACGGAAAAGGAGTTATTGGCTATAGTGTTTGCGTTGGAAAAATTTCGATCATACTTGGTGGATACAAAGGTCATTGTGCATTCCGATCATGCCGCACTTAAATACTTACTAAAGAAGAAAGAAGCTAAGACAAGACTAATCCGGTGGATCCTATTACTACAAGAGTTCGACATAGAAATTTGAGATAAGAAAGGTGTGGAGAATACCGTTGCGGATCATCTTAGTAGACTTGTTATGTCTCACGAAGAACTTCCATTACAAGACCGCTTTCCGGACGAACAACTTTTCTCCTTGGAAGAATCAACACCTTGGTATGCGGATATAGTGAATTACTTGGTGACAAGAAAGGTACCTAGTACAATTTCCAACTTCCAAAAGATGAAACTTAAGAAGATAGCGTATCAATATGTGTGGGATGAACCATACTTATGGAAATATGGCGTTGATCAAATAATACGAAGGTGCGTACCTAACTCCGAATTTTAATCTATTCTCTCATTTTGTCATACTTTTTGCTTGTGGTGGCCATTTTGGTTCTAAACGTACTGCTCTCAAAGTTCTTGAGAGTGGATTTTATTGGCCCACCTTGTTTGAAGATTCATATGTTTTTTGTAAATCGTGTGATAGATGTCAAAGAACGAGCAATCTAGGTGCTCGAAATCAAATGCCACTCACACCAATTCTCGCCGTAGAGATTTTTGATGTGTGGGGAATTGATTTTATGGGCCCTTTTGTCAATTCGAATGGAAATTTTTATATACTTCTTTCCGTAGATTATGTTTCAAAATGGGTGGAAGATAGAGCCACCAAAACTAATGATTCTCAAGTTGTTTGTGATTTTGTAAGAGAAAACATATTCAATAGGCACGGCATACCAAGAGTGGTGATAAGCGACGGAGGCTTGCATTTCAAGAAGTCTTTTCACACTCTCCTCAAGAAGTACAACATAACACACAAGATTGGTACGCCATACCATCCACAAACTAGTGGACAAGCGGAAATCTCAAACCGTGAGATCAAGTCCATTCTTGAGAAAACGGTGAATACCACAAGGAAAGATTGGAGATTTAAGCTCAATGATGCACTTTGGGCGTATAGAACATCGTACAAGACACCGATTGGTATGTCTCCATATCGGTTGGTTTATGGCAAAGCTTTTCATCTTCCAATTGAACTTGAACATAAGGCTTATTAGGAGATAAAGAAATTGGGAAACAAAGAAAGTTACAACTAAATGAGCTAGAGGAGATACGTAATGATGCTTACGAGAGTGCCCATATTTACAAGGAAAAGACCAAGCTTTTTCATGACAAGATGATTTCTCATAAAAGCTTCATTGTGGGGCAAAAAGTCCTTTTATTTCATTCTCGCCTTAAACTATTTCCTGGAAAATTAAGGTCCCGTTGGATTGGACCATATGTTGTTACTAATGTTTTTCCTTATAGTGCAGTTGAAATTACTAGTCTTAGAGACAACTCGGTTTCCAAAGTCAACGGCCATAGATTGAAGCCATACTATGAGAACATCGCCTATGTGAATGTGGATGAACTTCCATTTGAAGATTTGCTCCCTCTAGAGGAGTAATACGAAGCAAGAGCTATGTCGGGCCGTCGAATTTAAAACAAGCGCTAAGTGGGAGGCAACCCACCGGTTTTGTATTTCTTATCCTTTTGTTTTTATTTGCTTTTTGTTTTGTTTGTTTATTTTTCTTGTTCCATATCATATTAAGATTTCCCACCTTGACTTTACTTGGACGATTCAATTACATTGAGGACAATGTAAGGTTTAAGTGTGGGGGAGTGGCTAAGCATATATTTTTGCATAAAACTTTCAACTTTTAGAGATTATAGAGTCACTAGCATACTTCTAGGTATGATTACATAGATAATTCTGACCGACATAAAATGAACTTGGAAATGTTAGGGAACTACATTCGATTTCTTGCTTGTTAGAGTGTTAAATAATGGATTTAATCATGCCGGTGATGCAAATTTGGTGCAGGGAGAAGTGCGTTATTAGAGTTGTTCATCAATCATTAGTGGAGACTACCCGTTTTTATATCAACCAAGGCACCGACCAAAAATTCTTCCTTTACTAAAGAGCTTGTTTTGAGTGTGTGTCACCGTACGTTAATTCCGGGTAGAATGGTGAGCTACCCAACTTCACACCAATTTTCAGCACTATTTTGATCTCTTGAGTGCTAATTTTTGTCAATCATGAGGGTGACGTCTATGGATGAAAGCCTCCTTCTTGTAGTTCGATTTGCAGTTAGCACCATTCTCTCTCTCGACAACAACGGGTCCATAGAAACACCACATTTATCAACAAGGGGGCAACATCAAAATCTACAAGGAAAGTTGAAAAGGTTCAAGGTTTGCAAGCAACAATGGGACAAGAAAAGAGTAAATTTCAAATCCAAGTAAAGCAACATACAATGAGCAGATTTTTACATTTATGTTGAAGACTTACAATACAATGAGGTAATTCTATATTCAAGTATGAAGGCTTATTTACAAGAGCAAAGAAAAGTAGAAGGTGAGAATTATTGAAGTTTATGATTTCAAGACGATACAAGTTGTGAATAATCAAGCGGTAAAGTACTTTTCCACGGCCATGGTTGTTTTATTTTTCACTTTGATTTGTATTTTGTTTCCCTTGTCTAAAAAAAAAAATTTGAAAAAGAAAAAGAAAAAGAAAAAGAAAAGAAAAAAAAAATATTTGAAAAATATGAGACAAGAGAAATATCTATTATTGTGTTTGTTTGTTTTTATTTAATAAGCCGTGGGGAAGGAAAATCTATAAGGAAGTTTCAAGCGACATGGATTTTAAGGAAAAAGGTTACAAATTGTCAAGGATTTATGAAGTTCAAGGGTTTATCATTAATAGTTGAAGCCGAAGACCAAGAAGATGAAGACAAGGAGCGGAAGACGTTTCTTTTGGATTCCGTGAGAGTGGTGTTATCATAATTGGCAATCGGATGTGAAGGTAAGTAAGTAATCTCATCATCGATAATAGTGGTTGATTTCCTTTCCTAGAGATCGTTAGAAAAATGGTTTTTCAAAATGTTAATGTAGGACCAGAATATCGCTACAACGCTATTCCTGCGATATTAACAACGTTTCTGCGAGCGTCACTGCCAATTCTTTAACAACGTTTCACGAGCATCCCAAAAGAAACTGACGATGGAAGAAATAAAAGAAGAATATGTTGATCCTGCGATGGTCATCATTCTTGCGATAGAGAATATTGTAGCGATCGCGATGAGATCGTAGAATAGATCCGAAATAGGAGGAAAACTTAGATGTCATCCATTATGTAAATCCCTATATAAAGGGCTCGATAGATCCAGAAAATGATGATGTATTTTTGAGAGTTAAAAGAGTCTTGAGGAGAGAGAAACTTCAAGAGAATATTTGAAATCTTGATTTCTTCCAATTCTGTAAATATTTCTGAAATTTGAATAGTAAAGTGTCGTTTAAATCTTTGAAGTTTAATTGATTTCCAATCGATTTCTATAGAATCTTAACAAGGGTGTAGTATGGGAATTCCTGCAACTACATTTTGGCGCCCAGAAACAGGGAGAATCAAGCTAAGAAATCTCTAATTACAACTTGAAGATTTAAAGAAATTGTTAGAGTTGAAGAAATGGCTAGAAGAAGAAGAAATACATCAGAACCACCAACCAAGCTGAGAAGAAGTAAAAGACTTGCAGGTGAGGGAACAAGTGAATTGGAAGAATCTTTAAGGATAAGATCAGGAAGAGATAGAATAAGAAATGAAGCAGAAAGTTCAATTCAACAGCCGAACCAACAAACACAAACACGAGATAGGAATGTGGATTATGATAGAGTGAGTGTGCATACTTGGAGGTTGGATTCGATGGAAGAAGTAGAAAATAGACAATTAAGAAATGAAGAAGAAGAAGGAAATCAAGAAATAGGTGGAGGATTAATTAATGAAGGACGTGAAAATTAAATAGTAGATGATTTGAGATAAATAATACATGAAGAAAGAAGATTAGAGGCAGAAGAGCGTGCGAATTTAACAAGACAAAATCATGAGCTAAGAATGGAGAATTTGAGGTTACAAAGAAGGAAATCAAGGAGTACTGTTAGATCAAATTCAAGGTCACTCAGAGAAGAACCAAGGAAAAATTCCCCAATGAGAAATGTTAGAGAAGAAGTGCAAAATTTAAATGGAGAACAACGTCCTAGAGAAGAATAGATAATTGGTGATCGATATAATCCGCGTGATAATAGAAATCAAGAGGGAAGAAACAACCAAATTGAAGAAGAAAATTTAGAAGAAGGTAGGAGGATATTACATGGGCAAGAGAATCAAAGAAATCAAAGAATGATTGAAGAAGAAATTGAGAGACATTATGCTGAACAAGCACGTCTAGCCCGCGAGAGGGAAAGATTAAGGGCAGAAGTAGAAGAACATGAATTTCGAGAAGCAGTGCAACAAAATAATCATGAAAATCGAGCAAGAAGACGTACGCAAAATCGTTACAATGGTAATATTCAGGAGGAATATGATAAGATACAGAGGATAATAGAGAGACATCGAAGAGAAACGAGGAGAAATGAAGAAATCTGCAGAGAAGGAGATATGCAGTTACGATATCAAGAGGAAGATGAAAGAGAAAATCGCAGAGAAAGACGAGATGATGATGATGATGATGATGATGAAGAAGATACACAAAATCTCGCAAGACAAGAAAGGCAAGAACGTAGAAGAAGGGAAACAACATTAAAAAGGCCAATGGAACAAAACTCAGCTGAGAATGAGCAAATATTGAGAGAATTAGCAGAAATGCGGGGAATGATAAACAATAGAAGAGAAGGAGGTAGAAGGCAACTTGATGAAGCTATTGAAGAAGCTGCAAGAACTCCATTTACTCAAGAAGTACAGTTAAGAGGGATACCTCCAAAATGCAATTTACCAGCATTTTTGATGGAACTACTTGTGCAGTTCAACACGTCAAAGCTTATGTTAGATGTATGATACAATGGGAGAATCATGATGCTGTGCTATGCAAATATTTTGCATCCAGCTTAACTGGCGAGGCGTTGAAATGGTTCGAGGGATTACCAAAAAATACCATAACTTATTTTGATCATTTACAAGCTACATTTTTAGGAGCGTATATTAGCAACAATTCATCGCGGCCGGGTATTGAAGATGTGTTTGGGTTAAAAAAGAGAATTGACGAGAGTCTGAAGAACTTAACCATAAGATGAAAATCAATGTGCAGTGAGATGGTAGGAATCGTTGACAAGAGATATCTTATCTTGTCTTTTATCAATGCAATGTTCGCGACCAATCTACTGTACATACAAATTTTCAGAGTCAAGAATACAATCACTATGACTGAACTGCGAGAACTACAGGAAGAATACATTGCTTTGGAGGAGAAACAAAATGAGATGGAATCATATCCAATCACGAACACCAGATCGCTAGCGGCAAGTGGAAGTTTGCTCCCTAAAATGATAAATAATGTGGCGAGCACCTCGCAGGCACAACAAGAGAAAGTAGTAATTGATAACCAACAAAAATTGGTAGCAATGGGCAGTCGAGATCAAGAAGAATATGAAAGGGAGAAGAATTATTACAATCGTGGTGGAAATAATAAGATTCAAAGACTTGATCAACCGCAAGAAACTTATGGCGGACAAAGGCAGAATAACTTTAGAGGGCAAGGAAATCAAAAGATAATATGTGAAGAAATTAAAATGCCACCTCTTAATGCTAGTAAAGAAAAAATTTGGGAAGCTATCATTCATATGGAAAATATACCATCACCATGGAACATGGGAAAAGAACCACATCCAAGCAATCGAAGTCAAGAATTTTATCCTTACCATCACTTTCATGACCATTCAATAAATGATTGTAGGAATGTAAAGAGGATAATTTTGAGGATGATTGATCAGGGGAAGTTAAATCACTTTCTAGTAGGATATCCACAACCTCATCAATTACCGCCAGCACCAGAAACTCGCAGAGTGAATGCTGTAAAAGGAGCAGAAACATTCGTGATAGAAGTGGGGGCTAAAGCAAAGAATTTGTTTTGTAACTCCATTGTACATTCATACAGAACTATGGAAGATTTCCATGATAATGTTTTAAGTAGAGTCTTCACGAGAAATATAGATGGAAGAAAGATAATGAATATAGCGAGAGCCTCGCTATTAGAAGAATGGCAGAAACAAACTTTATCTTTCATTGCGCAAGATGTACCAGAGCTGGGCGAGCAACATGACAAACCATTGGTGGTATGATTAGAGATAAAACCAAAGCAAATGCAAGAAGAAGATGGATAAAATGATGGTAAAATTGAAGACTCTTGGGCCATCAACAGAGTCTTAATAGATACCGGGAGTTCAGTTGATATCTTATTCTATCATACCTATAAAACCATAGGCGGAAGAGATGAAGATTTGATACCATCAACGTATAAAATCTATGGATTTAACGGTATAGCTAACAAACCAAAGGGGGAAATTGAAATGCAAATACCATTAAAAGGAATATCTTCGAAAATCTTATTCTGCGTTGTGGACATCGAATCACCTTACAATGCTTTGATAGGACGACCTTGGTTACACGAAATATTGGGTGTAGCATCCACTTATCACTAGTATATCAAATTTCCTCATCCTAAAGGTGTTAGAGTTATTAAAGGAGATTGGGGAGAAAGCAAGAAATGTTATGAAATCGATATGAAGTCTTGCGAAGAAAGAGCTGAAAAGAATAGCAATTGGAAGTACAAAATCAAACAACAACAGAGATGTGAAAGGTTAATGATTGATATAATAGAGCGGAAAGAGGATGTGAAAGCTGATGGCAAGCGTCTCGCAGAAAAAGAAACAACAAAAAAAGCGAGAAAAGCGAGAATCGAAAAATAGTAAGTAGAGAGGTAAAATGATGAACTTTAGAGAATTCTATGAATGATTTGTTTGAAGAATATGTAATTAAACATAATTTTCTGCTTGAAAGAATCGCAAGATTTTACAAAAAGAAAGAAGATCAAAGTTATGAAATTCTATCAGAGTTACAATACTCGCGAGAAATGCGAATAAAATTTCGCAGAAATTAAAGAATATGACGAACCTTTATGGCGTGCACCCTAGTTCGAGAATAAAATTTTGCAAGAGGCAAATATAAGACCTAATAGCGCGTCATAGGAGGGGGTATCTCTCGACATGATTCAGGGGTAAGGTTATACCGCTGCTGGATCCTGAGTCATGCAAATGTTGGGGTTAAAGAAAACCTATCCGGGAGAGAGATCTTGGATTTCCAACTATATATGGTTATACCCTGGATGGACGACCGAGAATCTATTCCAAGAAGTGCAAAGTATGACCAAATCTCCGAGGTACACGGTTGAGCCAAGGGTGCCAAGGGAGTACGAAACTCCCTTTCCATTCTTGGTTAGTCTTGGCTACGATGCAGTTGGCCTGAAGAAAACCCCACTTAGGGTGCAGTCTTGTAACTATAAGCCATATAGGCATAAAGGACAAGAGGCTGCGAAAACAGCTGGTTGTTGGTAAATCTATATAGGAGGATCTAGTCTTGTATGGCCGATGTGCCCTCCTTGAAGGGGCAACCAGGGGGAATATAAGGGCGGCACCCTCCATTAGGGAGCTGATAAGTGTCTTAAGACGGCAATGTCATGGGGCTTTATGATCGCAAGAACATTTAGGCCTGTCATATTGTCGCGTGACGTAAATTATACAGAGGCAACAATCCAAAAGTTAAGATAAGATCAATGGGTTTTTACATGAAAGTGTAAAGACGTCCTGCGATTTCATCGCAATACGGTAATGTCACGAGGCTTTGATCTCGCGAGAGAGCTTAGACTTGTCATATTGTCGCAATACAATCAAAGAAGAAAGATAAGGAAAGATCAATGGGTCAATACATGCAAATGTAAAGACGTCCTGCGATTTTGTCGCAGAAAGAAAGAGCGTGGAAAAATAAGACCTTTAATTAGGAAGGCATAATAAGACCACAAGATTACTGCGATAATACTCGCAGATGTTATGAGAATTGCGATTTCACGCAGTTTTTGCTGGCAATAAGATCGCCAATATTAAGGCAAATTTTATTTACCACTAATATCTAATCTTTAATCAATTTTTTATATTGCAGATGAATAATAAAGGCAAGTATGGGAATGCATGAGAACGATGAAATTATTATTCATATATCATATAAAAATTGCATAGATAAATGCACGCAGATAATTAAAGAATAATAATTATATTGATTGATTGACTTGCAGAAAAAGAACTGTTTTCTAATTCATACAGGTAGAAGCAAAAGAAATTCACAAAATTGGAGAAACTCACAACAATGTTACAGAAAGAAGAAAATAAATATACAAGGAAGATAGAAGGAAAAAGAAGAACTAGCTAGATCCATCGCCATCCTCTTTTTTAGACTTCTCTTCATCGCCAGATTTCTCCCTTTCATCATTATCATCACTATCTTCATTCTTATCATATTCTTCTCCTCCACCAGATTTTTCTCCTTCGTCATTATCATTATCATTTTCATCCTCGTCAGAATCCTCAGCTTCGCTATCAGAGATGTTAAGATTTGGGATTATTGCGGGGATTTCCTTTGCAAGATCAGGATATATAGAAGGAGAAATTCCATGATCATTGCAGACCAACTTAACGTAATCATTACGAACAACAATGAGAGATCTATTGAAATTCGCGGTGGTAATGTCAAACTGCTCTTTCAATCGTGAATATTTGTTATTGCGAGCAGCAAGAGTATTCACGAGCTGATTCTTCTCATTTTCAAGTTCCCCAATTATTTCAAGATATCTTTTTTCATCTCCTGCGAGAATATATGACAACAAGTTAGAAATTTTGTAAAGAAGAGTAATAAGTTAGAAATTTTGTAAAGAAGAGTAATAAAAACAGGAAAATAGCGAGAAGAAGAACAACATACAACCTTCTCTTTCAGAAATCATATCTCTAATTAAGGACGCTTGTTCAACTTGAAGGCTAACATTTACACCTAAGTCATTCTTGGCATTGTCAAGAACCTTCGCAGCCCAAGCAAACTCATCATCGCTATTAATAAGGAGACGAGATCGAACTTGAGTCTCCCTCGCAAGAAGATCTTCATTCTCGCGGATAAGTTTATCTCTGTCCATTTGAACGTCAAGGATAGTTTTATGAAAGTCTTCTAGGGTCTTGGATCCCTTTTTGATGGAAAGATCTTTCTCGTCAATAAGATCGCTATTCTTCTGTCTTAATCTATCTATTTCTTTCTTTGAATCAAGATAAAAGCGCTTATATTTGTCAGTCAAACCTAAATTGAATCTGTGTTCAATTTTTAAGAGATTAATCTTGGATCTAAGTTCATCTATGGAGAGGGATTTAATCTTATCATCTGAGAAATTACTTAAAGAATTATTAAGACAGGCAAGAAGAGTATGATCATCTACAGGTTCAGGGAAAGATTGAAAGAGTATAGCCTCGTCAGTAAGACCATAAATATCTGCAAGTTAAAATTGGTCGCTTGAATAAAGCTGCGATAGAGTAAAAAGAATTAAGAGAGAAAGGAAATCAGTCATACCATAGAGTTGTTGGTTAGCTCTATCAAGATCAGAGATCTTTTGCTTATCAACTGAAGCTTCAGTCTCCAGCTGTTTATTCTTCTTGCGAAGCTCAATAACTTCAGATTCTAATTTTTCTTTATCCTGGCGAAGTTTAGCAGCTTTCTCTTCAGAGTTGGCACGTCTTTTATCTAAATCAGAAGCAACAACAAAAGAAGCTCTTCCAACCTGCGAAAGAAAAATATAAATTAAGATCTAGCGATGGAGAAAATATATAAACAAACTAAAGAAATGAAAACATACCAAGGTACCAAGAGAATTTAAGAAACTAGGAGTTAGCGATCGTGAGTCTCCTTGGAGAGAATCATTGTCCACCAGTATGGGAGCATCGCAGACACTGGCAAGATCTTGGAATGTCTTGTTAATAACTTCATCCTCGTCATTACAAGTTATGTTGTGGGAAATATCGCTAAAAATTCTGGATAAATGAGTCATTGAAGAATCAGAATCAGAAGAATTTTTTATTGAAGGAAAACCGCTAACATTAAAATCCTCATCATTATTATCCTTATCAAGATCAACACTTGGATTTTCTGGAATTAGTTGAGGAATTGAAGAAGAAGAAGGTTGAGTTTTTCTTCTCTTTAGTGGAGGATCGCTATATTCTTCATTGCGAGGGGCAGAAGACTTTCCCCTGGAAGGAGCAGTAGATTTCTCCTTTGAAGATTTCCTATATTTCTCTTTTGAAGATTTCTCCTTGGTTTTTGCGGGTATTAATGGTTCTAACTCTTCGATTTCCTGCGAGCACAGATGAAGATAAGAAATAGGGGCAACAATATATTGTTAAAATTTATGAAGAGATATTTCTTACTTCATCCGTGAAAGATTTCAGAGCCAAGAAAGTGCTAGGCTTTCTAAAAGTTTGGTAACTGAGCTTCAATCTTTCAATCTGAGAAAGATCAAAATAATTAGCGAGAATATAAAAACGCAAGGAAGATAATGAATAATAATAATATGAAAATTCAGAGAGATTAGTACCTCTTTAGTTCTCTCAGGCCAATTAAAGACCCAAGTTGATATTCTGCAAGATTCGCGGGAAGTTCGCGAGAACCAGAAATATAAGGACCTTCGAGACACAACGGAAAAATAAACCACTTTTCATCGCTAGAATGGCGAGGGCCATGATTGGGTTTCATATGAAAGTCAATATATAGCATGAGAGCTTCTTCTACAATGAGTTTCTTCAGACGAACACCCCAGCAGGTGCTATCCCTCTTCATAGGGAGTATCTTGTAATTTTTGAAAAAGTTTTCTACAGTATAATCTGCAGGGTTAATTGGAATATGTTTGTAAAGAGGATTTTGAGCATCTTCAGAATAGAGCGATCCTTTACCAGCACCACGAGAAGCATATTCAAGTAGCAATCTAATGCAATCTCCACCTAATTGATATATTGCTCGCGAGAACCTCTCGTCAGATATTATTTGGTAGAATAATGGGAGTTCTGGGCCATAGAAAGGAAGGGGAAGACCAGCTTCAAGTTGGCCTAGCGATATTATGATTTTTTCGCGAGAACATTGATCACCAGTAAAAAATTTAAGAGAAAGTTCAGATCTAGAATCCTGATCTGGAACTAAAGACAAGTTAAAACCTTTAATTTTGAGTTTCTCGCGCATCTCATTAAAGGCCTTCAAGTTTTTAGTACCAGCAGCAACCATTTTTGAGTATGGGAATGAAAGAAAAGGTTGAAAAGAAGAAAGAAATCACAGCAGTAACAAAAGCGCAATTCGCGGAAGAATAGTAAAATTTGCAGAGAGGGAACGAAGAGAAAGAAGAAGAAAGTGAAAGAGAAAAAGGAAATGAATGAGAAGAGTATTTATAGAAGAATAAATTTCTCGAAGAAGATGAAGGTAATTAATGCAAAGAAAAGACGTGGGTGGTCAGATCGCAGCGGTTAGAGGAGACGTGTCAAAAATTAAATGGAATAAAGAATTCGTGAAAACAGCTGGCGAAGGACATAGAAACGTGTCAGAACGGGGAAGTCTGAAAAGATAAGCAGTTATGGCATTTCAAATTCTCATGATCTTCTCTTCTTCGCAGAAAAGACATGAGAAGAGGCAAGATGTAGGACCAGAATATCGCTACAACGCTATTCCTGCGATATTAACAACGTTTTTGCGAGCGTCACTGCCAATTCTTCAACAACGTTTCACGAGCATCCCAAAAGAAACTGACGATAGAAGAAATAAAAGAAGAATATGTTGATCCTGCGATGGTAATCATTCTTGCGATAGAGAATAATGTAGCGATCGCGATGAGATCGCAGAATAGATCCGAAATAGGAGGAAAACTTAGCTGTCATCCATTATGTAAATCCCTATATAAAGGGCTCGATAGATCCAGAAAAGGATGATGTATTTTTGAGAGTTGAAAGAGTCTTGAGGAGAGAGAAACTTAAAGAGAATATTTGTAATCTTAATTTCTTCCAATTCTGTAAATATTTGTAATTTTGGTTTTAAATTTTATAAGCAAAGGAAAGTAAATAAAGCAATTAAAAAGATAAAGGAAAAATCAATAAGAGAGATTAGATCAAGGAATCCTTCTTCGTTGCAAAAAAATGATTCAAGTTATGTTCTTTTCCACTTTTTATTAGTCACAGATTATCACCAACCGTAGGTATAGCAGCTAAATCAGTGCTAACCCCTAAATCCCTTGTATCACTGGATACAGAAGTTCTCAACTACCGGATTCTATTTACCAAACCACCAAGTAGTAGATCACTCAAGATGTAATTTAGTTAAACACAATAAGATTTATGAATTTATTAGGTTGATATTAGTAGTTAGACTCTTAGATCAAGGTCCACTTGCTAACGTTGTTTTCACACACAATTGCTCCACGGAATCCCTCTGCAAGGTCTCGTGTTTTCTACTTATGTAAATAGTCAATAAATGATTACTTATCCCCTAACTTTCACTAGCTTTAGATCAAATTAACAAATCAATTTAGTTGCGCACCTAAACAATTTATCAATCAACCATGAATGTATAAACATTCCTATTGTATAAACATTCCTATTAGTAAAAACAAACGATAATCATGTGAAAACTTCAAAGTAGATTTAAAACAAAACTCAAAACATGTTAAGAACTAGGAATTCATCCTCAATCAATAAAATTAGCCACTCATGCTAAAGAGTTCACACAAAGAATAAAGAAAAGAAAAGTGTTGTGTGTGTAGAGGTGTGCAAAAGGTGTGTGTAAAAGTGTGTGTAAGTGTATATAGAAAAGTAGAGAACTTCTCTATTTATAGGATTCAATGTTCTTCATATCTTCCAAGGAATAGAATCCCTTTCCTTTAGAAATTCAATTTCCAAATCCAAGCCTTTCTCAAATCTTCCATCTCCTCTTTCCAAGTCCAAGTGATAGGGTGTAGAATACAACCTATTTATTATATATTATTTATGCTTTCTTTTCTATTTTTCTTGTGAATTATGTATTTTACGTGTGTTTTTGAGTTATTAGGTACTCTGGAGTCGCACGGAGAAAAAGAAGAAGAAATCACCAAATTTGAGCAAAAAGGGCAAATCTGTCATTTCAGGGGAGAACACTATCTGGGGCCCAGTCACATGTTAAGGGGCAACTTGCTTTTGAAAGAATTATAAAGACCAGCCAGCTGAGGTTAAGGGGCTGCCCGCTAGGTATCCCTTATCAGGGTGATCGGGTGATGAATATCCATCCCTATTTTTTTAACCCTAATATCGAGAGACCCTCTCAATCATTCATTACAAGTGAATTTGAGAAAAGAAATGCAGCGGCTGCTGCTATTATCACCTGAAACGGCAGATTCGAGTGAAGAAGAGAATTTGTGGGAAGTGGTTGCTGACGTTGAAGATTATGATGAAATGAGGGGTGTTGTTGGGTTTTGAATTTGAATTAGAGTTTTGTGGTAGAGCATAAAAGGGGATCTGTTGGTGCTATGAGTCTGCTAGGAAGATGTTGATGTTCAAATCAGAGCTTCTAAGAAGAAATTGGGGTTTGTCTGCTGTTGGTTATGGGTTTCGCTCTGTAAATTACAAAGAATTAAAGTTAGGGTTTGATTATGTGATTCCGAGATCTCAGAGATGAAGAAACTGAAGTTTAAAATGGGTTGGTGATGTTGTATTCGATTGAATTCGAATTGGGTTTTGAATGAATTAAGATTCGATAAATTAGAGAAGCAGAGATACTGTTATTGCCGATTCAAGGTCAGAGATGAAGAAATCATGAGGAGAAAGTTTCCGCTATTTATTGGAGCAAAAACATGGGGATGAAGATGGTTCTAGTATTGATTTGAGAAGAGGGTACTGAGTTATGGTAATTGCAGATATAGAGAAGAATGAAGCTGTTGATTGCACTTAGATGAATGTTAAGATTGAGCAGGAAAGAAGACATTAGATCGGACTGAATTTGGCCTGGGAAAGTCCTGCAAATAGCCGAAACTCGGCCGGTTTTCCATTACGACGAGTTGACTCGGTAACCGACGGTGACCATTCCAGAACAAGTCCAATGATCAGCCGACTCAGCAGACTAAGAAGCTAACTCGCCCTTTGATTTGACTTTTTGACTAACTGAGACTGTTAGTTTGACCGTTAGTCCTAACGGTGGACTGACGGAATATTCCGTCGACGGACATAATTTTTGGGTGGCCGGCGGTGACGAATTCTGGCCAACTTCCAGCCAAAAACCCAGTTTTCCGGTGACCAAAAATGCAGAATTTTGGGTGGACTTCTCTCATGTGTGTGAAGACTTAGAATTGGGAATTGGATGAAAACTTGGAAGTTTTGGAGAATTGGACTAGAAAATGGAATATGGCTCAAATTGGGAAAGTGGTGTTCTTATGGAATGTGGATTCTTTTCCTACAAAGATATGGAGAGTATTGAAGCCTATAAATAAAAGAGTTCTCTACAACTTTAGACATACATCTACTTTGGAGAAGGAGTTAAAGCACACAAGGATTGGAGGAAGGAGCAACCATCATCTTTTCAATAAGCTTTTTCTTTCTTCCTTAATTATTATTATTATTGTGTGAACTCCAAACTATGAGTATCTAATTTTATTATTGATTAAGGATGAATTCCTAGCTCTTAATATATGATTTGCGTTTTGTTTCAATTACACATTGAAATTTTTCATATGATTATCGATTGTTTTTGCTAATATTAATGTTTATGCTTGATTGATAGGTCGTTTGGGTGGCCAACTAAATTGATTTGTTAATTGATATAAAGCTAGTGAAAGTTAGGGGATAAGTAATCGTTTCTTGACTATTTACATAAGTAGAAAACACAAGACCTTGCGGAGGGATTCCGTGGAGCAATTGTGTGTGAAAACAACGTTAGCAAGTGGACCTTGATCTAAGAGTCTAACTACTAATATCAACCTAATAAATTCATAAATCTTAATGCGTTTAACTAAATTACATATTGAGTGATCTGCTACTAGGTGGTTTGGTAAATAGAATCCGGTAGTCGAGAACTTCCGTGTCCGGTGATACAAGGGATTTAGGGGTTAGCACTGATCTAGCTGCTATACCTACGGTTGGTGATAATTTATGACTAATAAAAAGTGGAAAAGAACATAACTTTAATCATTGTTTTGCAGCGAAGAAGGATTCCTTGATCTATTCTTTCTTATTAATTTCAACTTACACTTTTAATTACTTTGTTTATTTCTTTTACTTTATAAATTCTAGAACCAATACCCCCCCTTTTGTGACAATTTTACAACTAATAATCTCTTGCTCCTCGTTGGAACGATCTTGACTGCCCTATATTACTTGTTAATTAGGTAGTAAAATATTAATTAATTTGTTGTGGTTACGACACGCATCACCAAGCCCAATTCTTCATCCAATTTCAAGTCTAAGTCTTCACATCCCATGAGAGAAATCCACACAAAATTCTGCAACTTTGGCTCGCCGGAAAACTGGGTTTTTGGCCGGAAATCAGCCGGAATCCGTCACCGCCGGCTACCTGAGGTTCTCCCCCGGTTAGAGAATATTCCGTCAAGATTCCGTTAGAGTTAGGTCAAACTAACGGTCGTCGTCAGTCAGTCGGGTCAAAGGAAGGGAAATTCAGACACCGAGTCAGATGTCTAACTCGGCTGATTGGTCTAACTGGATTGGGTTGAATCGGATCATCTGAATCTGAGTTGACTCGCCGGAGTAGAAAATCCGACAGAGTCTCCTCTGTTTACAGGACATTCCGGCCATTGTTTCAGGACTTTCTTTCTTCATTCCCTGCACACCTAAGACATACATCTATTCAATTAATTCCATTTAGCAACAGTGCTTCAAACCACCTCTCATTCGCTCCTGCTACTGTGTTCTTGAGCTTACTGCAGCACCAACACAACTCGGTTTAGCATCCACCATTTTCTCCTTCGATTCTTCATCACAACCACAGAACTTGACTCATAACCAAAAACCCATCTCAAATTGCAATTCTATCTTCACAAATCGAATAACAGAACACCACAAATCATCAACACCTTCATCCCTTTCTTTCTCATCTCTGTGACATGAAAATATTTCTAATTTCTTCACTCAACGACTGCAGATTGAGTAACAGCTTCATCACCATTATTCTTTTCCTAATTCATCAAACCCATCTTCTTTATTCAAAAGAATTCAACAACATCAGGGTCTTCTCGTTCTCAAACAAACTCAAACCCTTAATTCAATTTCAGCTCTTCGATTCACAGCATCCATCTTCAGCAGCAGATTCATCTTCTTTAATCTCTTCATCAACTCTTAATTTCTCGATCTGGTCACGGTAGAAACCCATCTTCTTCCCTAGAATCATCACTGTAATTTAATGGTAGCAGCAAACCCTAAGTTTATTGCAACTCTTGCTGATTTCACCTCTCCCCTTTTTCGATCTCTTGGAATTAGAAGTGCGGCTACTGCTTCTTCTAAATTTCAGATGCCGAATGATTGAGACAAGAGAATTCTCGAGTTTAGGTTAAAGAGGGTTGAGTTGGATAATGTCACCCCACTCCTAAGATCCACCCCATATTGGGTGTTTTTAACAAATGGTCATCCCTTAACCTTAGCTAGTTGTCTCTAATATTCTTCCAAAAGAGAGTTGCCCCTTAACCTTGGCTTAGCTCCCAATAATGTTCGCCTGTGAAATGACAATTTTGCCATTCTTTCTGAATTTTGGATGATTTCTTCTTCTTTTCCTCCGTGTGACTCCAGAGTACCTAATAACTCAAAAACACACGTAAAATACATAATTTACAAGAAAAATAGCAAAGAAAGCATAAACTCTAAAGATAGTAAATACGGTGTAATCTACACTTATCAAATTCCCCCACACTTAGACTTTGCTAGTCCTCGAGCAAATCAAACTAAAACTTACAACTTTAAAGCGTTCCAGCGTCCCAAGCATCCAAAGATCTACGAGGACATAGAGTTTCTGCATGCTAGTAATAAGAAGTTTGAAATACTAAAGAACATATTCTCATTCTTAAATGTTGAGTGAGAAATAACCACACCATAATGAGAGAATGCGTGTTTGAGAAACGATCAATAAGCATTTCGCCTCGACTTTTACCTCGCAAAAGGGTTTTATGAAATTGCACTCAAAAAGACGGCTTTTTAATGGGTCTCACATGTATGCAGGTAGGAATGAAGAGAGAATTCCTGCAACACGTTGAATGGTAGGAAGGACATCTTTCGAAATTTTTAAAAACCTACATCTTTTAATATTTTGAAAAACCATTTTTCTAACGATCTCTAAGAAAGGAAATCAACCACTATTATCGAGGATGAGATTACTTACTTACCTTCACATCCGATTGCCAATTATGATAACACCACTCTCACGGCATCCAAAAGAAACGTCTTCCGCGCCTCGTCTTTATCTTCTTGATCTTCGGCTTCAACTATTGATGATAAACACTTGAACTTCATAAATCCTTGACAATTTGTAACCTTTTTCTTAAAATCCTTGTCGCTTGAAACATCCTTATAGATTTTTCTTTCGCACGGCTTATTCAAAACAAAACAATAATAGATATTTCTCTTGTCTCATATTTTTTTTCAATTTTTTTCTTTTCTTTTTCATTTTTTTCATTTTTTTTTTAAAACAAAAGAAACACAATACAAATCAAAGTGAAAAATAAAACAAACATGGCCGTGGAAAAATATTTTACCGCTTGATTCTTCACAACTTGTATCGTCTCGAAATTATAAACTTCAATAATTCTCACCTTTTGATTTTCTTCGCTTTTGTAAATAAGTCTTCAACTTGTATGTAAAAATCTGCTCATTGTATGTTGCTTTACTTGGATTTGAAATTTGCTCTTTTCTTGTTCTGTTGCTTGTAAACCTCAAACGTCTTCAACTTTCCTTGTAGATTTTGATGTCGCTCCCTTGTTCATAATGGTGTTTCTATGGACCCGTTGTTGTCGAGAGAATGGTGCTAACTGCAAACCGAACTACAAGAAGGAGGCTTTCATCCATAGACGTCACCCTCATGATTGACAAAAATTAGCACTCAAGAGATCAAAAATAGTGCTGAAAATTGGTGTGAAGTTGGGTATCTCACCATTCTACCCGGAATTAACGTACGGTGACACAAACTCAAAAGAAAGCTCTTTAGTCAAGGAAGAATTTCTGGTCGGTGCCTCACATGATATAAAAACGGGTAGTCTCCACTAATGATTGCTCAGTAACTCTAATAATGCATTCTTCTCTGCTCCTAATTTGCATCACCGGCATTATTAAATCCATTATTTAACACTCTAACAAATAAGAAATCCGAACGTAGTTCCCTAACACTTCCAAGTTCAATTATGTCGGTCAGAATTCTCTATGTAAACATACCTAGATGTATGATAGTGACTCTAAATTCTCCAAAAGTTGAAAGTTTTATGCAATTTTTTTATATAAATGCTTAACCACTCCCCCACGCTTAAACCTTACATTGTCCTCAATGTAATTGAATCGTCCTAGCAAAGTCAAGGTGGGAAATCTTAAGATGATATGGAACAAGAAAAAAAAATAAACGAAACAAATAGCAAAAGGTTAAGAAATACAAAACCTATGGGTTGCCTCCCATTTAGCGCTTGTTTTAAAGTCGACGACCCGACTTGGCTCTTGTAAGATTCACTCCCCATATACTAACAATTGGAAAATTTGGGGATCCTCCCATGGTACCTGTTTTGCAAACAATATCTTCATACAAATATTAGCACAAGAAAATAATAGTAAAGTTATTGCTCGATAGAAATTTCCCCCACACTTATTCTTGTCCACACTCAGAAGTGTATAAAGAACATAGAATTTGGGAATTTCCATGTATTCCTCTTGGCAGACCTGCATAGTGTTAGAATCAAGTGTTTCCAATGGTGAATATCGAGAAACAAAGTCATCCAAAAATACTTTTGAAGCACATACATTCAAACCAATAAGAGGTAAAGGAGAAGAATTAATATGCAAAGGGTTAGACAAACCTTGCACAATTTCTTGTATTACGGAATCCTCCTCATCCTTAAAAAATTCAAGTGAATTACTTACCTCTTGTATATCGTGGTCCTCTATCAAACCTTGCAACCATTCTTCATCATTTTCTACCTTAACCAAAGTCTTGGCATCATCATAATCATTGGCAGGTTCAATTGGGTCTTCCACAAATTCAATCAATTCGGTTTCATTATCGAGCATCTTCTCCTCAACATCTTCATCATCGGAATCGGGCCATTCACTAAAATGATTTTCGTCGGTATAGATTGTAAGATCTTCTTGTGAGGGTGTTACACCATTTATAACAATAGGCAAGTCACACCCAATCTCCTCCTTTTGAATATGTGAAGGATCGTTATTATGATCCGGAGTTGGAATAACTTCCTCATTGTTACAAAGATTTTCAAAAGGTTCAAAATCATCATCGTATCCCATAGAATAACGTCTATCACGCTCCTCTCTTAAATCTCTTTTAGCTTCAAGAATTTCTTCATCGGAAGCTAGGCCGTCATCAATCAATTGATAGAACCTTCTTTCAAGTTAACTTATACTAGGTTGCCTTACACCAAGGAGATCACGCATAGGTTTGGATACATTATTACAAGCCTTGGTTGGTGTAGAATTAGAAGCATAACTATCCTCCCCTCCTAGTGATCCATAAAGTGTGTATCCTAAGGATGGTTGGAAGTTCCCATAATGTTGAGGTTGAAAACCGTATTGATTGTTGTTATATGTTTGCTCTTGTCCACCATACATGGAAAACCGGTACCTGAAATAAAATTCTCAAAAACTAAGTTAGACACGATATAGAATCTAACAAAGCCAAAATAAAAATAAAAACAACTAAAATCGCTCGTTGCTCCCCGGAAACGGCGCCAAAATTTGATGCGTGTCGTAACCACAACAAATTAATTAATATTTTCCTACCTAATTAACAAGTAATATAGTGTAGTCAAGTTCGATCCCACGAGGAGCAAGAGGTTTTAGTTGTCTTATAATGTCACAAAAAGTGGGGTTTTTGGTTTTAAATTTTATAAGCAAAGGAAACTAAATAAAGCAATTAAAAAGATAAAGGAAAAATCAATAAGAGAGATTAGATCAAGGAATCCTTCTTCGTTGCAAAAAAATGATTCAAGTTATGTTCTTTTCCACTTTTTATTAGTCACAGATTATCACCAACCGTAGGTATAGCAGCTAGATCAGTTCTAACCCCTAAATCCCTTGTATCACCAGATACAGAATTTCTCAACTACCGGATTCTATTTACCAAACCACCAAGTAGTAGATCACTCAAGATGTAATTTAGTTAAACGCAATAAGATTTATGAATTTATTAGGTTGATATTAGTAGTTAGACTCTTAGATCAAGGTCCACTTGCTAACGTTGTTTTCACACACAATTGCTCCACGGAATCCCTCCGCAAGGTCTCGTGTTTTCTACTTATGTAAATAGTCAAGAAACGATTACTTATCCCCTAACTTTCACTAGCTTTAGATCAAATTAACAAATCAATTTAGTTGCACACCTAAACAATCTATCAATCAACCATGAATGTATAAACATTCCTATTAGTAAAAACAAACGATAATCATGTGAAAACTTCAAAGTAGATTTAAAACAAAACTCAAAACATGTTAAGAGCTAGGAATTCATCCTCAATCAATAAAATTATCTACTCATGCTAAAGAGTTCACACAAAGAATAAAGAAAAGAAAAGTGTTGTGTGTGTAGAGGTGTGCAAAAGGTGTGTGTAAAAGTGTGTGTAAGTGTATATAGAAAAGTAGAGAACTTCTCTATTTATAGGCTTCAATTTTCTTCATATCTTCCAAGGAATAGAATCCCTTTCCTTTAGAAATTCAATTTCCAAATCCAAGCCTTTCTCAAATCTTCCATCTCCTCTTTCCAAGTCCAAGTGATAGGGTGTAGAATACAACCTATTTATTATCTATTGTTTATGCTTTCTTTGCTATTTTTCTTGTGAATTATGTATTTTACGTGTGTTTTTGAGTTATTAGGTACTCTGGAGTCGCACGGAGAAAAAGAAGAAGAAATCACCAAATTTGAGCAAAAAGGGCAAATCTGTCATTTCAGGGGAGAACACTATCTGGATCCCAGTCACATGTTAATGGGCAACTTGCTTTTGGAAGAATTATAAAGACCAGCCAGTTGAGGTTAAGGGGCTGCCCGCTAGGTATCCCTTATCAGGGTGATCGGGTGATGAATATCCATCCCTATTTCTTTAACCCTAATATCGAGAGACCCTCTCAATCATTCATTACAACTGAATTTGAGAAAAGAAATGCAGCGGCTGCTACTATTATCACCTGAAACGACAGATTCGAGTAAAGAAGAGAATTTGTGGGAAGTGGTTGCTGACTATGAAGATTATGATGAAATGGGGGGTGTTGTTGGGTTTTGAATTTGAATTAGGGTTTTGTGGTAGAGCAGAAAAGGGGATTTGTTGGTGCTATGAGTCTGCTAGGAAGATGTTGATGTTCAAATCAGAGCTGCTAAGAAGAAATTGGGGTTTGTCTGCTGTTGGTTATGGGTTTCGCTCTGTAAATTTCAGAGAATTAAAGTTAGGGTTTGATTATGTGATTCCGAGATCTCAGAGATGAATAAACTGAAGTTTAAAATGGGTTGGTGATGTTGTATTCGATTGAATTCGAATTGGGTTTTGAATGAATTAAGATTCGAGAAATTAGAGAAGTAGAGATACTGTTATTGCCGATTCAAGGTCAGAGATGAAGAAATCATGAGGAGAAAGTTTCCGCTATTGATTGGAGCAAAAACATGGGGATGAAGATGGTTCTAGTATTGATTTGAGAATAGGGTACTGAGTTATGGTAATTGCAGATATAGAGAAGAATGAAGTTGTTGATTGCACTTAGATGAATGTTAAGATTGAGCAGGAAAGAAGACATTAGATCGGCCTGAATTTGGCCTAGGAAAGTCCTGCAAATAGCCGAAACTCGGCCGGTTTTCCATTACGACGAGTTGACTCGGTAACCGACGGTGACCATTCCAGAACAAGTCCGATGATCAGCCGACTCAGCTGACTAAGAAGCTAACTCGCCCTTTGATTTGACTTTTTGACTAACTGAGACTGTTAGTTTGACCGTTAGTCCTAACGGTGGACTGACGGAATATTCCTTCGACGGACAGAATTTTCGGGTGGCCGGCGGTGACGAATTCTGGCCAACTTCCAGCCAAAAACCCAGTTTTCCGGTGACCAAAAATGCAGAATTTTGGGTGGACTTCTCTCATGTGTGTGAAGACTTAGAATTGGGAATTGGATGAAAACTTGGAAGTTTTGGAGAATTGGACTAGAAAATGGAATATGGCTCAAATTGGGAAAGTGGTGTTCTTATGGAATGTGGATTCTTTTCCTACAAAGATATGGAGAGTATTGAAGCCTATAAATAAAAGAGTTCTCTACAACTTTAGACATACATCTACTTTGGAGAAGGAGTTAAAGCACACAAGGATTGGAGGAAGGAGCAACCATCATCTTTTCAATAAGCTTTTTCTTTCTTCCTTAATTATTATTATTATTGTGTGAACTTCAAACTATGAGTAGCTAATTTTATTATTGATTAAGGATAAATTCCTAGCTCTTAATATATGATTTGCGTTTTGTTTCAATTACACTTTGAAATTTTTCATATGATTATCGATTGTTTTTGCTAATATTAATGTTTATGCTTGATTGATAGGTCGTTTGGGTGGCCAACTAAATTGATTTGTTAATTGATATAAAGCTAGTGAAAGTTAGGTGATAAGTAATCGTTTCTTGACTATTTACATAAGTAGAAAACACAAGACCTTGCGGAGGGATTCCGTGGAGCAATTGTGTGTGAAAACAACGTTAGCAATTGGACCTTGATCTAAGAGTCTAACTACTAATATCAACCTAATAAATTCATAAATCTTAATGCGTTTAACTAAATTACATCTTGAGTGATCTACTACTAGGTGGTTTGGTAAATAGAATCCGGTAGTCGAGAACTTCCGTGTCCGGTGATACAAGGGATTTAGGGGTTAGCACTGATCTAGCTGCTATACCTACGGTTGGTGATAATTTATGACTAATAAAAAGTGGAAAAGAACATAACTTTAATCATTGTTTTGCAGCGAAGAAGGATTCCTTGATCTATTCTTTCTTATTAATTTCAACTTACACTTTTAATTACTTTGTTTATTTCTTTTACTTTATAAATTCTAGAACCAATACCCCCCCTTTTGTGACAGTTTTACAACTAATAATCTCTTGCTCCTCGTTGGAACGATCTTGACTGCCCTATATTACTTGTTAATTAGGTAGTAAAATATTAATTAATTTGTTGTGGTTACGACACGCATCACCAAGCCCAATTCTTCATCCAATTTCAAGTCTAAGTATTCACATCCCATGAGAGAAATCCACACAAAATTCTGCAACTTTGGCTCGCCGGAAAACTGGGTTTTTGGCCGGAAATCAGCCGGAATCCGTCACCGCCGGCTACCTGAGGTTTTCCCCCGGTTAGAGAATATTCCGTCAAGATTCCGTTAGAGTTAGGTCAAACTAACGGTCGTCGTCAGTCAGTCGGTCAAAGGAAGGGAAATTCAGACACCGAGTCAGATGTCTAACTCGGCTGATTGGTCTAACTAGATTGGGTTGAATCGGATCATCTAAATCTGAGTTGACTCGCCGGAGTAGAAAATCCGACAGAGTCTCCTCTGTTTACAGGACATTCCGGCCATTGTTTCAGGCCTTTCTTTCTTCATTCCCAGCACACCTAAGACATACATCTATTCAATTAATTCCATTTAGCAACAGTGCTTCAAACCACCTCTCATTCGCTCCTGCTACTGTGTTCTTGAGCTTACTGCAGCACCAACACAACTCGGTTTAGCATCCACCATTTTCTCCTTCGATTCTTCATCACAACCACAGAACTTGACTCATAACCAAAAACCCATCTCAAATTGCAATTCTATCTTCACAGCGGTAACAGCAACACCACAAATCATCAACACCTTCATCCCTTTCTTTCTCATCTCTGTGACATGAAAATATTTCTAATTTCTTCACTCAACGACTGCAGATTGAGTAACAGCTTCATCACCATTATTCTTTTCCTAATTCATCAAACCCATCTTCTTTATTCAACAGAATTCAACAGCATCAGGGTCTTCTCGTTCTCAAACAAACTCAAACCCTTAATTCAATTTCAGCTCTTTGATTCACAGCATCCATCTTCAGCAGCAGATTCATCTTCTTTAATCTCTTCATCAACTCTTAATTTCTCGATCTGGTCACGGTAGAAACCCATCTTCTTCCCTAGAATCATCACTGTAATTTAATGGTAGCAGCAAACCCTAAGTTTATTGCAACTCTTGCTGATTTCACCTCTCCCCTTTTTCGATCTCTTGTAATTAGAAGTGCGGCTACTGCTTCTTCTAAATTTTAGATGCCGAATGATTGAGACAAGAGAATTGTCGAGTTTAGGTTAAAGAGGGTTGAGTTGGATAATGTCACCCCACTCCTAAGAGCCACCCCATATTGGGTGTTTTTAAAAGATGGTCATCCCTTAACCTTAGCTAGTTGTCTCTAATATTCTTCCAAAAGAGAGTTGCCCCTTAACCTTGGCTTAGATCCCAATAGTGTTCGCCTGTGAAATGACAATTTTGCCATTCTTTCTGAATTTTGGATGATTTCTTCTTCTTTTCCTCCGTGTGACTCCAGAGTACCTAATAACTCAAAAACACACGTAAAATACATAATTTACAAGAAAAATAGGAAAGAAAGCATAAACTCTAAAGATAGTAAATACGGTGTAATCTACACTTATCAAATTCCCCCACACTTAGACTTTGCTAGTCCTCGAGCAAATCAAACTAAAACTTACAACTTTAAAGCGTTCCAGCGTCCCAAGCATCCAAAGATCTACGAGGACATAGAGTTTCTGCATGCTAGTAATAAGAAGTTTGAAATACTAAAGAACATATTCTCATTCTTAAATGTTGAGTGAGAAATAACCACACCATAATGAGAGAATGCGTGTTTGAGAAACGATCAATAAGCATTTCGCCTCGACTTTTACCTCGCAAAAGGGTTTTATGAAATTGCACTCAAAAAGACGGCTTTTTAATGGGTCTCACATGTATGCAGGTAGGAATGAAGAGAGAATTCCCGCAACACGTTGAATGGTAGGAAGGACATCTTCCGAAATTTTTAAAAACCTACATCTTTTAATATTTTGAGAAACCATTTTTCTAACGATCTCTAAGAAAGGAAATCAACCACTATTATCGAGGATGAGATTACTTACTTACCTTCACATCCGATTGCCAATTATGATAACACCACTCTCACGGCATCCAAAAGAAACGTCTTCCGTGCCTCGTCTTTATGTTCTTGATCTTCGGCTTCAACTATTGATGATAAACACTTGAACTTCATAAATCCTTGACAATTTGTAACCTTTTTCTTAAAATCCTTGTCGCTTGAAACATCCTTATAGATTTTCCTTCCGCACGGCTTATTCAAAACAAAACAATAATAGATATTTCTCTTGTCTCATATTTTTTTTCAATTTTTTTCTTTTCTTTTTCATTTTTTTCATTTTTTTTTTTAAAACAAAAGAAACACAATACAAATCAAAGTGAAAAATAAAACAAACATGGCCGTGGAAAAATATTTTACCGCTTGATTCTTCACAACTTGTATCGTCTCGAAATTATAAACTTCAATAATTCTCACCTTTTGATTTTCTTCGCTTTTGTAAATAAGTCTTCAACTTGTATGTAAAAATATGCTCATTGTATGTTGCTTTACTTGGATTTGAAATTTGCTCTTTTCTTGTTCTGTTGCTTGTAAACCTCAAACGTCTTCAACTTTCCTTGTAGATTTTGATGTCGCTCCCTTGTTCATAATGGTGTTTCTATGGACCCGTTGTTGTCGAGAGAGAGAATGGTGCTAACTGCAAACCGAACTACAAGAAGGAGGCTTTCATCCATAGACGTCACCCTCATGATTGACAAAAATTAGCACTCAAGAGATCAAAAATAGTGCTGAAAATTGGTGTGAAGTTGGGTATCTCACCATTCTACCCGGAATTAACGTACGGTGACACAAACTCAAAAGAAAGCTCTTTAGTCAAGGAAGAATTTCTGGTCGGTGCCTCACATGATATAAAAACGGGTAGTCTCCACTAATGATTGCTCAGTAACTCTAATAATGCATTCTTCTCTGCTCCTAATTTGCATCACCGGCATTATTAAATCCATTATTTAACACTCTAACAAATAAGAAATCCGAACGTAGTTCCCTAACACTTCCAAGTTCAATTATGTCGGTCAGAATTCTCTATGTAAACATACCTAGATGTATGATAGTGACTCTAAATTCTCTAAAAGTTGAAAGTTTTATGCAATTTTTTTTTATAAATGCTTAACCACTCCCCCACGCTTAAACCTTACATTGTCCTCAATGTAATTGAATCGTCCTAGCAAAGTCAAGGTGGGAAATCTTAAGATGATATGGAACAAGAAAAAAAAATAAACGAAACAAATAGCAAAAGGTTAAGAAATACAAAACCTATGGGTTGCCTCCCATTTAGCGCTTGTTTTAAAGTCGACGACCCGACTTGGCTCTTGTAAGATTCACTCCCCATATACTAACAATTGGAAAATTTGGGGATCCTCCCATGGTACCTGTTTTGCAAACAATATCTTCATACAAATATTAGCACAAGAAAATAATAGTAAAGTTATTGCTCGATAGAAATTTCCCCCACACTTATTCTTGTCCACACTCAGAAGTGTATAAAGAACATATAATTTGGGAATTTCCATGTATTCCTCTTGGCAGACCTGCATAGTGTTAGAATCAAGTGTTTCCAATGGTGAATATCGAGAAACAAAGTCATCCAAAAATACTTTTGAAGCACATACATTCAAACCAATAAGAGGTAAAGGAGAAGAATTAATATGCAAAGGGTTAGACAAACCTTGCACAATTTCTTGTATTACGGAATCCTCCTCATCCTTAAAAAATTCAAGTGAATTACTTACCTCTTGTATATCGTGGTCCTCTATCAAACCTTGCAACCATTCTTCATCATTTTCTACCTTAACCAAAGTCTTGGCATCATCATAATCATTGGCAAGTTCAATTGGGTCTTCCACAAATTCAATCAATTCGGTTTCATTATCGAGCATCTTCTCCTCAACATCTTCATCATCGGAATCGGGCCATTCACTAAAATGATTTTCGTCGGTATAGATTGTAAGATCTTCTTGTGAGGGTGTTACACCATTTATAACAATAGGCAAGTCACACCCAATCTCCTCCTTTTGAATATGTGAAGGATCGTTATTATGATCCGGAGTTGGAATAACTTCCTCATTGTAACAAAGATTTTCAAAAGGTTCAAAATCATCATCGTATCCCATAGAATAACGTCTATCACGCTCCTCTCTTAAATCTATTTTAGCTTCAAGAATTTCTTCATCGGAATCTAGGCCGTCATCAATCAATTGATAGAACCTTCTTTCAAGTTAACTTATACTAGGTTGCCTTACACCAAGGAGATCACGCATAGGTTTAGATACATTATTACAAGCCTTGGTTGGTGTAGAATTAGAAGCATAACTATCCTCCCCTCCTAGTGATCCATAAAGTGTGTATCCTAAGGATGGTTGGAAGTTCCCATAATGTTGAGGTTGAAAACCGTATTGATTGTTGTTATATGTTTGCTCTTGTCCACCATACATGGAAAACCGGTACCTGAAATAAAATTCTCAAAAACTAAGTTAGACACGATATAGAATCTAACAAAGCCAAAATAAAAATAAAAACAACTAAAATCGCTCGTTGCTCCCCGGCAACGGCGCCAAAATTTGATGCGTGTCGTAACCACAACAAATTAATTAATATTTTCCTACCTAATTAACAAGTAATATAGTGTAGTCAAGTTCGATCCCACGAGGAGCAAGAGGTTTTAGTTGTCTTATAATGTCACAAAAAGTGGGGTTTTTGGTTTTAAATTTTATAAGCAAAGGAAACTAAATAAAGCAATTAAAAAGATAAAGGAAAAATCAATAAGAGAGATTAGATCAAGGAATCCTTCTTCGTTGCAAAAAAATGATTCAAGTTATGTTCTTTTCCACTTTTTATTAGTCACAGATTATCACCAACCGTAGGTATAGCATCTAGATCAGTGCTAACCCCTAAATCCCTTGTATCACCGGATACAGAATTTCTCAACTACCGGATTCTATTTACCAAACCACCAAGTAGTAGATCACTCAAGATGTAATTTAGTTAAACGCAATAAGATTTATGAATTTATTAGGTTGATATTAGTAGTTAGACTCTTAGATCAAGGTCCACTTGCTAACGTTGTTTTCACACACAATTGCTCCACGGAATCCCTCCGCAAGGTCTCGTGTTTTCTACTTATGTAAATAGTCAAGAAACGATTACTTATCCCCTAACTTTCACTAGCTTTAGATTAAATTAACAAATCAATTTAGTTGCGCACCTAAACAATCTATCAATCAACCATGAATGTATAAACATTCCTATTAGTAAAAACAAACGATAATCATGTGAAAACTTCAAAGTAGATTTAAAACAAAACTCAAAACATGTTAAGAGCTAGGAATTCATCCTCAATCAATAAAATTATCTACTCATGCTAAAGAGTTCACACAAAGAATAAAGAAAAGAAAAGTGTTGTGTGTGTAGAGGTGTGCAAAAGGTGTGTGTAAAAGTGTGTGTAAGTGTATATAGAAAATTAGAGAACTTCTCTATTTATAGGCTTTAATTTTCTTCATATCTTCCAAGGAATAGAATCCCTTTCCTTTAGCAATTCAATTTCCAAATCCAAGCCTTTCTCAAATCTTCCATCTCCTCTTTCCAAGTCCAAGTGATAGGGTGTAGAATACAACCTATTTATTATCTATTGTTTATGCTTTCTTTGCTATTTTTCTTGTGAATTATGTATTTTACGTGTGTTTTTGAGTTATTAGGTACTCTGGAGTCGCACGGAGAAAAAGAAGAAGAAATCACCAAATTTGAGCAAAAAGGGCAAATCTGTCATTTCAGGGGAGAACACTATCTGGAGCCCAGTCACATGTTAATGGGCAACTTGCTTTTGGAAGAATTATAAAGACCAGCCAGTTGAGGTTAAGGGGCTGCCCGCTAGGTATCCCTTATCAGGGTGATCGGGTGATGAATATCCATCCCTATTTCTTTAACCCTAATATCGAGAGACCCTCTCAATCATTCATTACAACTGAATTTGAGAAAATAAATGCAGCGGCTGCTGCTATTATCACCTGAAACGACATATTCGAGTGAAGAAGAGAATTTGTGGGAAGTGGTTGATGACTATGAAGATTATGATGAAATGGGGGGTGTTGTTGGGTTTTGAATTTGAATTAGGGTTTTGTGGTAGAGCAGAAAAGGGGATCTGTTGGTGCTATGAGTCTTCTAGGAAGATGTTGATGTTCAAATCAGAGCTGCTAAGAAGAAATTGGGGTTTGTCTGCTGTTGGTTATGGGTTTCGCTCTGTAAATTACAGAGAATTAAAGTTAGGGTTTGATTATGTGATTCCTAGATCTCAGAGATGAAGAAACTAAAGTTTAAAATGGGTTGGTGATGTTGTATTCGATTGAATTCGAATTGGGTTTTGATTGAATTAAGATTCGAGAAATTAGAGAAGTAGAGATACTGTTATTGCCGATTCAAGGTCAGAGATGAAGAAATCATGAGGAGAAAGTTGCCGCTATTGATTGGAGCAAAAACATGGGGATGAAGATGGTTCTAGTATTGATTTGAGAAGAGGGTACTGAGTTATGGTAATTGCAGATATATAGAAGAATGAAGCTGTTGATTGCACTTAGATGAATGTTAGGATTGAGCAGGAAAGAAGACATTAGATCGGCCTGAATTTGGCCTGGGAAAGTCCTGTAAATAGACGAAACTCGGCCGGTTTTCCATTACGGCGAGTTGACTCGGTAACCGACGGTGACCGTTCCAGAACAAGTCCAATGATCAGCCGACTCAGCTGACTAAGAAGCTAACTAGCCCTTTGATTTGACTTTTTGACTAACTGAGACTGTTAGTTTGACTGTTAGTCCTAACTGTGGACTGACGAAATATTCCGTCGACGGACAGAATTTTTAGGTGGCCGGCGGTGACGAATTCCGGCCAAATTCCGGCCAAACACTCAGTTTTCCGGTGACCAAAAATGCAGAATTTTGGGTGGACTTCTCTCATGTGTGTGAAGACTTAGAATTGGGAATTGGATAAAAACTTGGAAGTTTTGGAGAATTGGACTAGAAATTGGAATATGACTCAAATTGGGAAAGTGGTGTTCTTATGGAATGTGGATTCTTTTCCTACAAATATATGGAGAGTATTGAAGCCTATAAATAAAAGAGTTCTCTATAACTTTAGACACACATCTACTTTGGAGAAGGAGTTAAAGCACACAAGGATTGGAGGAAGGAGCAACCATCATCTTTTCAATATGTTTTTTCTTTCTTTTCCTTAATTATTATTATTATTGTGTGAACTCCAAACTATGAGTATCTATTTTTCTTATTAATTAAGGATGAATTCCTAGCTCTTAATATATGATTTGAGTTTTGTTTCAATTATACTTTGAAGTTTTTCATATGATTATCGATTGTTTTTGCTAATATTAATGTTTATGCTTGATTGATAGGTCGTTTGGGTGGCCAACTAAATTGATTTGTTAATTGATATAAATCTAGTGAAAGTTAGGGGATAAGTAATCGTTTCTTGACTATTTACATAAGTAGAAAACACAAGACCTTGCGGAGGAATTCCGTGGAGCAATTGTGTGTGAAAAAAACGTTAGCAAGTGGACCTTGATCTAAGAGTCTAACTACTAATATCAACCTAATAAATTCATAAATCTTAATGCGTTTAACTAAATTACATCTTGAGTGATCTACTACTAGGTGGTTTGGTAAATAGAAGCTGGTAGTCGAGAACTTCTGTGTCCGATGATACAAGGGATTTAGGGGTTAGCACTGATCTAGCTGTTATACCTACGGTTGGTGATAATCTATGACTAATAAAAAGTGGAAAAGAACATAACTTTAATCATTGTTTTGCAGAGAAGAAGGATTCCTTGATATATTCTTTCTTATTAATTTCAACTTACACTTTTAATTACTTTGTTTATTTCTTTTACTTTATAAATTTTAGAACCAATACCCCCCCTTTTGTGACAATTTTACAACTAATAATCTCTTGCTCCTCGTTGGAACGATCTTGACTGCCCTATATTACTTGTTAATTAGGTAGTAAAATATTAATTAATTTGTTGTGGTTAAGACACGCATCACCAAGCCCAATTCTTCATCCAATTTCAAGTCTAAGTCTTCACATCCCATGAGAGAAATCCACACAAAATTCTGCAACTTTGGCTCGTCGGAAAACTGTGTTTTTGGCCGGAAATCAGCCGGAATCCGTCACCGCCGGCTACCTGAGGTTCTCCCCCGGTTAGAGAATATTCCGTCAAGATTCCGTTAGAGTTAGGTCAAACTAACGGTCGTCGTCAGTCAGTCGGGTCAAAGGAAGGGAAATTCAGACACCGAGTCAGATGTCTAACTCGGCTGATTGGTCTAACTGGATTGGGTTGAATCGGATCATCTGAATCTGAGTTGACTCGCCGGAGTATAAAATCCGACAGAGTCTCCTATGTTTATAGGACATTCCGTCCATTGTTTCCGGCCTTTCTTTCTTCATTCCCTGCACACCTAAGACATACATCTATTCAATTAATTCCATTTAGCAACATGGCTTCAAACCACCTCTCATTCACTCCTGCTACTGTGTTCTTGAGCTTACTGCAGCACCAACACAACTCGGTTTAGCATCCACCATTTTCTCCTTCGATTCTTCATCACAACCACAGAACTTGACTCATAACCAAAAACCCATCTCAAATTGCAATTCTATCTTCACAGCGGTAACAACAACACCACAAATCATCAACACCTTCATCCCTTTCTTTCTCATCTCTGTGACATGAAAACATTTCCAATTTCTTCACTCAACGACTGTAGATTCAGTAACAGCTTCATCACCATTATTCTTTTCCTAATTCATCAAACCCATCTTCTTTATTCAACAGAATTAAACAGCATCTGGGTCTTCTCATTCTCAAACAAACTCAAACCCTTAATTCAATTTCAGCTCTTCGATTCACAACATCCATCTTCACCATCAGATTCATCTTCTTTAATCTCTTCATCATCTCTCAATTTCTCGATCTGGTCACGGTAGAAACCCATCTTCTTCCATAGAATCATCACTGTAATTTAATGGTAGCAGCAAACCCTAAATCGATTGCAACTCTTTCTTATTTCACCTCTCCCCTTTTTCGATCTCTTGGAATTAGAAGTGCGGCTACTGCTTCTTCTAAATTTCAGATGCCGAATGATTGAGACAAGAGAATTCTCGAGTTTAGGTTAAAGAGGGTTGAGTTGGATAATGACACCCCACTCCTAAGAGCCACCCCATATTGGGTGTTTTAACAGATGGTCATCCCTTAACCTTAGCTAGTTGTCTCTAATATTCTTCCAAAAGAGAGTTGCCCCTTAACCTTGGCTTAGCTCCCAATAATGTTCGCCTGTGAAATGACAATTTTGCCATTCTTTCTGAATTTTGGATAATTTCTTCTTCTTTTCCTCCGTGTGACTCCAGAGTACCTAATAACTCAAAAACACACGTAAAATACATAATTTACAAGAAAAATAGCAAAGAAAGCATAAACTCTAAAGATAGTAAATACGGTGTAATCTACACTTATTAGTGAGACTGGTCAGGCTAGTAGGCACGGTCCCGTGACACCTTTCCCAATTTTATATTATTTCCTTGATGCGAAGGAAACGCCATGAAACTGAGGAGTTTCCTTAAAATGAAGGATATTTGTTCAAATGAAAGGATTTTCATAAGATCAAAGAAAATAATAAAAATATGATAAAATATAAAATTGGATGTGGGATTGGTCACGACATGACCGGATGGCCGGTGGGCCCAATCCCTCAGCGCCTTGGTTAATATTTTATAATTTATTATTTTCTTTCCTATTTTGCATAGATTCATCATCTCGTCGTATTTTGAAATACTCGTTCGTGCATTTAAGTGCTCGTTGGTGTATTATTGCTATGTACACTTGCACCATTTTGGTTGGGGCTTACTCGAAGGTACCTCAGATGCCTGTGTGTTGAATATTTATTACAAACCTATGGAATTCTGCTGGGAAGAACCATAAATTGAAGTAACGAAATATTATAAAAATTATTGAATATTTTCCAAGGATTCAGTTAATGAATCTAATGATTTAAGAATAATTAATTGATGGCTCTATACTAGCACGATCGTCTAAAAGCATTAATTATTCAGGAATTGAGTGATATGAGCTTGTTGAAGCGTCATATTTATTTTATATAGTCAGGGAAAACATTGTTACATCCTGAAGACGTTATTGCTCTATACTAGCAGGCAATTTGTGTAGGAGCCGTCCAATCTTTCGATTATATATAGAAGTAATTACTGAAATTGCTCAGTATTCATGAGATATGTCGTTTCCTCGGCTGAGAGACTACATATCTACATATACTCTGAGAGACAGTATTCTTAGTCAGAGATTCTTTTGGCATGAGCTTTCATGCTTTCGATAAGAGACATGAGCCTCAATACTCATCTGATTGATGGATCAGGAGCATATACAATTATGGGTTTATGATTTTACCCCTTGTCGAAAATCCACCATCTACATTAAGTCCCCTTCTTAGTGAGGGACAATAATGTTCCTCAGTCAGCACTAAATGGTGATTTTACGGTTGCAGACGATATAAGCAATTGGAATTAGTCGTATGATAAGACCTCACCGGATTTTTGATAGTACAAGCAAACCACAACTTGAACGAAGATTCCAGTGACATGATAGAATGTCGCCTATTGAGCATGAATTGATGTTGAACCGCTAATTTGATGACAAAATCTTGGTCGATTTAGGATTCACGGGTCCGGGCCCATGAAAAGAAATCATTGTTTTAGTAATAGATGCTTGTTCGTTCGTTAATTTAATGAACAAACAAAATAGACCTGAGTCTAATGATATAAAATTTTGTCTATGAGCTTTCACGAAAACCAAAATTTTATTTTTTAATTATGTGAGATTTCACAAAGTGGAATAAACTCTCGTTTCAAAGGTGGATGCTCGTACGAGAGAAAAGTTTTTTTTTTTTGAATAAACGTGCGTCTGTTAGTTATAAAATTTTGTTTATGAGCTTTCATGAAATTTTTTATCTTCGATCTTTCGGAAATCTTTGAAAATATACTCTCGCTTCAAAGACAAATGCTCGTGCGAGGGAGCAAAAATATATAGATATATTTTTTCAAATTTACGTGAGTTTCACGTTAAAACATATTAAAACCAATGTTTTGATTTTGAACAACCGTTGAAAGTATACAATTATACATGGTGATATAATGTCTGTATGTGAGTTTTTCATAATTGTAGAATGGCTGTTTGTCCAATTTTTGAAAAACCAGTGAAAGTTCACACAGTGAAAATTTATACGGAATTAAATTCTTGATTATCAGAAATTGTTAGAAGTAAACAATTTTTGATAAAATACTGTTTGTAGTGGTTTTGTGATCTGATAGTGTATGCACAAAACCAATGAGTGTTCACTTTGTGGGAGTCGCTCACACGGTGAAAATAATGTGATTTTTCATATGATGGAAGTTTCGTGAGTTGTTCACAGTTTTATGAAAATCACGTTATGGTTTTGAATAATGAATTTTTGTTCGTCTTTGCAGGTTTGAAGGAGCGAACGAATTCTTGAGGTTGTAATCACTACAACTAGTGATATTATAAATAGGTAAGAGTTGGATGGTTACCATTTTTGTAGACGCTGTTGTGAGCACCTTTATTCCATGATTCATTGTTTTGTCGAATCCTGCGTTTTGTATGAATGATATGCTGAAATAGCCACTTTCCAAGAATGACTGTCTCCAAGGATGATACTTCCAAAGATGGTGTTTCCAGAGATGACATCTCTACGGATGAAACTTTAAGAAATGGTGCTCATGGGACCTATGAGTGATGGTGAGAGATCCTTCATACTGAGTTGTACTTCTGCTTCTTTCATTAGCTTTACCACATGTTAATCATATAGTGAAATCCCGGATAAATGTAGACCCCACAGAAATGGAAGAAAGTCTACGGGAGCGGAAATCCCAGAAGTAAGGACTACAAGATGTTAGCAAATGAAGTGTAGTCCCCAACCGTTTCTTTGGTGAGTTGTTAGCGCTCCTTGTGTCATGACTTTTCTCTATCCGTGCAATTAGGATCACGATACCAAGGTTTGTTACTTCTTTTAGACTTTTTCCCCATCGATTGACGGCCTTCCACTTGTTCCCGGGAAAAGAATCCATCAATGATGAAGAAGTTGATGTAAGCATCTCTTTTGTGTAGGCGATCTTGGCATCTCCTTGAATGAAATAATACTAATAATTATTGTTGATGAGTCCAAGAAGAAATCATTGTAGATAAGCAGCATGTTAATGAAGCTCACTCTTCTTTGGGGCATGGGAATATGGAGAATTCCCGAAATCCCGAACCAAATGGAGATTCCAGTATTGTTGAGCCTTCAAATGATTTAGAGACTCCCTTAGTAAGTATATCTCCTGTAATCTCTTCATATAAGTATGAAATTGCTTTAATAGAAACGCTGTAGAATCTTCGTCCGAAGTCGTATTTTCGCGGTCTGCATATGTATCTTCATGCCCAGAAATTTCCAAGCTTTCTCTAAGAAGTTTTTTGAGTTTTGAGCATGTTTAGGGCCTGAAAAATGCGAAACAATAAACTTCCAGGAGACTTTCAGAATGTTTTTCAGATTGTACGTTATCTAATGTTTTGGCCACATCTCCTTGCTCGTTTCTTCGATTGCTATAAATTTTGGATATGTTGTATAACACATCCATACAAACATAATGGTATATGACCCATGCCTATATTCTTCATCAATTGCTCCCAGATCATCCGTTTGTACAGGACAGTGCAAAATCATCTCAGACGAGCTTGCTGTAAAACACTCATATTGTTCTTTAGACCATTCGCTTGTGTCTTAAACGGTTGGTGAAGGATTTTAATGTCATTGATTCATATTAGATTAGGAACCCTTGATTGATAAATGAGTGTGGTGCTTGCAGTGTCATCTTGTTTCTGTTAGTCGCAGAAAACATCACTTCTGAAACCCTGGTCACGGGACCATAACTGAGGTTGCTCTTGAGAGGGGGTGATGTAATGGCCATGGTTTCATGTCCGGTGGTAGCATTAATTTTATGATGAATGATCATCACATGAGAGCTTGGTGCCACGGGTCTTGGACTGTTGAAACTAATCGCCATGATCAGTGGACCGTCAATCCCCAGTATTTTGTCAAATCTCTCCTTTTCGTTTTCCTTTCTTCTGGCAAGACCTAGATAGAGGACCCAGGTAGAGAAATTGATTTAAAGGCATAGATGGTCAAAGTTGGAGATACCTTGATAAAGGACTTAGTAGGAAGACGTGGTAGACACCGATCGACTGTGGAAGTTATGAATCCCGTCTAAGAATTGCTGCTTGCATGTTGTATGATCTGGAAGTTGTAGGAACCTCATACGACGTCGAATTCGATGTTTGAACCCAACTTTTGAAGCTAAGAGACTGAGTTATCAAATGAGAAAAGAATCACTCAATTTGGAGTTGTAGGGGTCAGCCAACTAAGCGTGCACATTTATAATTTGTAATCCCGTGCAAGTTTTCAGATTCCATGAACTTTGAGTGTGGAGGCCATATCTTTCATCTCGTACGTCCGATTGATGCTCCCTTTTGGTATGTTGTAGAAGAGACATAGACGGACATATTTCGTTGAGGAAGTATTTTCCATTCCTCACTCATTGGTATGTTTTTGTAAACCCATGGGATGAAGTATGTTGTATCTTATTTGTAGAGGTGATGAGAACATCTTGTAGAAGAATTGGGACTGTGACCGCCCGTTGTGCAAGTTTTGGGAAGACGTTCATCTTAACATGTTTTTATGGCTACACTTCTTGATATGAATTTTTAGGGCTTGAAGAAATACGATTCATCGAGTAATGCTTCAGAGAATAGATAGTTGATAAAGCGGGATGTTTCTCATAAAACCGTTGTAGATGCTAAGATCACGAATGATTACGCTCCAGATATCCTTATCGATGCTGAGATCATGGATGGTGTTCCTCTAGAGATTATTGTTGATGATGATACCATGGTTGAAGTTGCTCCAAATACCGGAAAGGCCAGAACCATGATTATAGATATAATCTTTGATCCTCCATCCAGTGAGTCTTTTACGTTCACGAACTAGTTTATGAGTTAAGCATCCCAAAGATGAAGGTGTGATGAGAGTTCAACCTAAATGTTCCTGAAAGCATAACTTTACCATGAACTTTCTTCGTCAGTGAGTCGACGTTGTTGCGGTAGATAGCAGCAGCAGTTTTCATACTTGATGTGATTCGTGAAGAGAGGAAGTTCTTCAATCGTGTAAGGGCTTGTGATATAGAGAAATCCCGTTGATGAAGTTTTACAGAATCACCTCAGGTTTCCCAGTGTATGTTGAAGGAGTTAGTGCCATCCATGTATGAATGATATTGCATCTGCTTCAGAAGTCTTATCATGGGATAATGAACAATTATCGATTGTAGTTTAGTTACACTTTGATCATGTTGGTGTTGAATCAGTGTGTCATCGTCGAGATATTTGTGCTGAAGCTGTACTTTTTGATTGGGATTATAATTTGATGTCTTCTTAGATGCTTTGAGCGTTAAAGCATATATTTCTTATGCATCAAATGTCTTAGGTTTGATCGTTTCGGCCTAGAGTATCTTCTGTTGATTCAGAATTGTTGTCGTTGCGGTAGTGGGATTCAACACTTGTGCAGACATCAGAGCTTTCTGATTTTGTGGGACATATGGACACTCCTGCAAGCCTATGGAGAAATGCCCAAAGTGTTCTTTGCCGAATGTAGCAATGCTCGATTCAGAGAAATGTCAGAGTCAACCACTTGGTAAAATACTAATGTGGTGAAGCTACCATTCATAACGTCTTGTAGAGTTGCTAGAATAATTGAGTCCTCATGTAGGATAACATGTGAGGAAATAAATGACATAGACATGGAAGGAATTAGACTTGCCTGAGTGCGGAACCTCTTGATGAGTGTCTATGCATCTTTTGCAGGTTCTTGCTTGAACCTCATCAAAGTCCGAAATTCCCCAAGTACTCTAATAATGGAATGTCAGTTACATCTTCCGTATCATAACTTTCTTCATTGGAGAGATGTGTAACCAAAGGCGCTTTGTCAGTTGCCATCTTTTCAGCGCGGATCCACGCTCGTCTGAAGACCATGACATACCCTAGATCTTCCTGATTATGTGAAACTTGGTATCTGTCCTGGTTGAACTTATGTTCACTTTGAGAGTGATGTAGCCATAAGCATTTCCGAGCATTCCTTCAAGGTCTCTGATTGAGATGGGATCACGAGTAGCTTTTTGTCGAGTGACGCCTGTGGATCTGAGGGTTTTCAGTGGAATGTGGTTGATGACGGCATCAGCATCGATCAACATTCTTCCAAATTCATTTCCTCTGATATGGACTATGGTAAGCAGTCCCCAGTCGCTCATCTCCTTGTCTGTGGATGAAGGTTCAAGGAGTATTTCCGGGATGGACAAACGTCTGACATAATGTAATTTTGTGAACATGTCTTCCCTTTGTGCCTTAGACAGATAGAGCGATTCACATATATGCTCAATTAACGATTGAACTGCTTTTTTGACTTGTTGTTCAAAGAGTGTAAAGGTTCTGACTGGGAGAGGACTCTTGTGTACTCCTTCAGTCCCCAGTTGAAGCTGGATCAACCTTCTTTTTGAAGATATGCTTTAAAATATTATAGTTACTTGTTGGATGATAGATGAACCTATGTAGGCGACAGTACCTGAGATTCTCCATTTCTTCTTCAGTTGGCTCTCTCATAATGAATGACAATTTGATTTCACCATCTTGAACCCAGAATTCCAGTAACTTGATCACTCCTTCATGAGAAGAGAGAAGTTTAAGTCTGTATGATCATTTCCTCGTTTGTTGATGCTAGGTCGAGGTTTGTGCATTTCAGGATTGATTATCCTTTCTTTGCGCTTTCGGAGGAGCCTGAGAGATTGGAGGAGCTTTTTTTTTTTGGTGCCTCTGATTTCCTTTTTGCTTCCTTATGCAACAATATTTGTGGAAGGTTGGAGATTGTATTATTTTTTGACTGAGTGTCAGATGTCGCGAGTTCTACAAGGTTGCTCAATCTTAATAGACTTTTCTCTTTCCAGTAAAGAAGGCGTTGTAGTTGCTGATCGCTTAGCCGATTCATAAAGTTCGGAAAAAGTCTGGAACCGGAGATTTTCTAATAAAGATTCGTAGACCAGGATTATTCCGTTGATGCACAAGTCTACAAGTCGTTACTCTGTGACGTTTGGGTCGTGACAGTCCAAGGCTTGAACTCTGAACCTTTTCATATAATCATTGGGATGTTCATTTCTCCTTTGAAACATCCTTCCTAGATCAGAGAGAGTGACTTTCTTTGACACGAATAAGTATTTTCTGTAGAAAACATTAATCATCTCTCCCCGAATAGTAATACTTCCTGGTGCGATGTTGTTATACCAAGTGTATGCTCTTCCTGTCAGAGACTTTGAAAATTTCTTCGGACGGATGACATGGTTGTGCTCATGTTCGCCCAATAATTCCAGGAACCGAGAAACATATTCTCAAGCATTGCATGTTCCATCAAAAAGAGTGAATGTTGGAGAGTTATAACCTTTTGGAAGCGAAATCCTCTATGTGGAAGCACGATATGAAGGTTGGTGACGGTGGACAGATGATGTCTTGTCTTTTCCTCGATCCTCAAAAAATGTATCTAGGTCTTCACGAGTGATGAAACTTGCAGGTTTCATTGCTGGCGAGTTATCTGCAGCTTTGCAGACTTCTTCATCATGTACAACATGGATTGGAGAGATTTCAGGATCAGCAATTGAAAATGTTTTTTAGCTTTTTCTTTCTCACGCTGAGGCTGATTTCGTTAAGACACAATCTTATCTGTGAGAGTTTTGAGATAAGCATACAACTCTTTATGTGTTACGGCCATGTTAGTCTGAACCTTCATGATATTAACTATGGTAGGATAATTTCCTCTAGTTTCTTCAGGAGATCCGCTAGGAGGTGGATTGTAGATAGTTCCAGTAGCATTGCTTGAATCATTGACATGAATGATCACCGGAGCATCAGCATTCGGAGGAGTAGTAGTAACATGTGGCATTATATTGTTGTTCAGAGGAGTGGTGTTAGCGGTACCACTAGAGCCTGCAACGTTAAGAGGAGTAATACTTGCAGTGGGAGTACCAATAAAACTTGCAATGTTAGAGTTGGGTGTTGAACCCGGACTGGTAACTGAACCAGATCTAAGACCGACCATTTTTGTGAGAATTTAGATTGAAATCGAGATAATGATCTCCCACTGTGGTCGCCAATCTGTAGATGGGGCAAAACGAGTTGCTGGTTTTTACGGAATTAAGGAGACAACCGTGCGGAGGAGAGCCCTTGAACCAAGTGAACTGTTAAACCTCACACAGATGCACTGCAAGAATGGAGTGCTTCGAATTCGAGAGATCAATCTGTAGTACTCCGTCCTAAACCAAGACAATGTCCATTCCAGAGTAAATTAGGTTACAAAATAGGATGGGTCGATCTGTAGGAGGGAAGCTGAGAAATGTGTGAGATCAATGGTGATCGAAGATTGTAGGTGTGTTGTGTATTCTGAAAATAAGATAAGTTCTGAATGATTGAATTTGCTCTGTTGAAAGTCGGATTGTTAATCTCGTGTTGTCTTCTTGACATGAAATTGTCCTTGTTTCAATCATGATTCAGAGATTTATTTATATTGCTAGAATTGAAAACACCATGATCCCATGAAGTGTGACAGTTGATGGAATCAAATAATGAGGAAGTGGAAATCGTGTTAAAACCAGTTGCTCAACCTGCGGAGACTTGGTTTATTTTCCATCCACTACTTTGTTAACTCTCCAACTGATTGCACGACTTTCTCACATTCTCATCGTGTGTATGAACACACGTACCATAGACTGCCAGAACAAAACCCTAGTTAATATCCCCCATGTAACACGATTGATGTCTCGTGTGATTGTGGATTCTGCAAGGCAGATGTGTATTTAGTTATTCAGTTGCTGACTTCATGGCTTCATGGGACAATGAGTCCTTGTATTGTTGAGTCAAATGTGATTTGAAAATGTTCTGATACTCATGAATTGAACATGCCTATTGAGACAAAAATATGATGTGTGAATAAACTTTGATAATTAACGTGAGAAAATATTGCTCATTCGATGAATTGTTGAATATAGATAGTTGAACCAATATTCCTTGGGTTGAGCAAGTATTGCTCATCTGAGAAAATATTGCTCGTTTGATGAATTATTGGTAGCATGACCAAATAAAGTATTAAATCAGAATACTGGCAACTGGACCGAGTATAATTGATAAAATGTTGGTCATGAGATCAATGTAAAATTATTAGCGTTTGAATCTGGAATTATGAACCTTGGACTCAAAACCCCAATTTGATCAATTGATGGTTTATTGAAAATTAACCACAGAGTGAAGGAGGGACCAGCTACATGGGATTATGGGTCGACCATGTAACGCCCTGACGCTCACGTGAGCAAATACCAAGGTCTCCTGAAGACCAGTTGATATGTTGATGGAAGGATGATTAAATGCTGGTTCAATCAAAAATAATGCTTATCTGAATCCTTAGGTGATAAAACCTAATTAATTATGAAGAGATGAGGGACTGACCAAGGGGTTATGAAACTGGCCCTGGATAATGACGGGATCGAATATTGATCGTCTTATGAAGTTCCAAGTTATTTGGAAGAGTTTTGGACTGAATACGAGCAATTGGGCAAATTAGGTCAAATTGTGAAAATACGTGGGACCGGCTTCTTGCAAGCCAAAGATCCAACCTTGGTCGGTCAAGGTAACATGATCAAATCACCAAAGTGTTCGTATCTCAATTCTGAGAATTTTGATATTTTCGGATGTGCATTTGAGCAACATTTTAAGAAAATATGAAGAAATCAGGGATTTTTGCTGAAACCATGAAAACTTCATGAGATGAAGGAAAAATAATAAAAATAAAGGAATCATGAAGTGTGGGACCGGCTAAAGCCATGTCATGGCCGGCCGGCCTAAGAGCCCGGTCCCACGATATTTTTTCTAATTTTATAATATTTTCATGATTTTAGGGAAATATGATAAAACCAAGGAGTTTTTGTTGAAATCAAGGAGTTTCCTTGAAGTGAAAGAGTTTACTTAAGATGAAGGAATGAAAAAATATTAATAATAATAAAATAAAGGTGTGTGGGACCGGTTTGGGCATGGTTGGCCGGCTAGGGCCCAATCCCGTGAGTTTTCCCTAATTTTATGTATTATTTCATGATTTGAAGGAATTTTCATAATTTGAAGGAAATATCATAAAATCAAGGAATCATGGAATCAAGGAAACATAAAAATAAAAATAATAAAATAAGGGGCGTGTGGGACCGGTTAGGGCATGACCGGCCGGCTAGGGCCCGGTCCCACAAGTTCTCCCTAATTTTATATTATTTTCATGGGATCAAGGAAATATCATGAGATTAAGGAGTTTTCATGAAATTATGGAAATAATAATAAAATATTAAGGAATAATGAGGTGTGGGACCATCCATGACTAGGGCATAGTTGGCTGGATAGTAGGCACGGTCCCGTGACACCTTTCCCAATTTTATATTATTTCCTTGAGCGAAGGAAACAACATGAAACTGAGGAGTTTCCTTAAAATGAAGGATATTTGTTCAAATGAAAGGATTTTCATAAGATCAAGGAAAATAATAAAAATGTGATAAAATATAAAACTGGACGTGGGATTGGTCACGACATGACCGGCTGGCCGGTGGGCCCAATCCCTCAACGCCTTGGTTAATATTTTATTATTTATTATTTTCTTTCCTATTTTGCATAGATTCATCGTCTCATCGTATTTTGAAATACTCGTTCGTGCATTCAGGTGCTCGTTGGTGTATTATTGCTAAGTACACTTGCACCATTTTGGTCAGGGCTTACTCGAAGGTACCTCAGATGCCCGTGTGTTGAATATTTATCACTAACCCATGGAATTCTACTGGGAAGAACCATAAATTGAAGTAACGAAATATTATAAAAATCATTGAATATTTTCCATGGATTCAGTTAATGAATATAATGATTTAAGAATAATTAATTGATGGGTCTATACTAGCACGATCATCTATGAGCATTAATTATTCAGGAATTGAGTGATATGAGCTTGTTGAAGCGTCATATTTCTTTTATATAGAAAGGGAAAACATTGTTACATCCTGAAGATGTTATTGCTCTATACTAGCATGCAAGATATCTAGGAGCCACCCAATCTTTCGATTATATATAGAAGTAATTACTGAAATTGTTCAGTATTCATGAGATATACCGTTGCCTCGGCTGAGAGACTACATATCTACATATACTCCAAGAGACAGTATTCTCAGTCAGAGATTCTTGTGGCATGATCTTTCATGATTTCGATAAGAGACATGAGCCTCATTACTCAACTGATTGCTGGATCAAGAGCATATAGAATTATGGGTTTATGATTTTACCCCTTGTCGAAAATCCACCATCTACAAATGTGTAGCTCCATACGTTTTGTTGTGTGAGCATTCCCAACTAGAGTAATCCTAGACTCGTTTGTGGTTATTTTGGTTGTGTATTTCGATTAAATTAATCATGGGTTTTCTTTTGGTTAGTTTTTTAGAGCATTGCTCGGTTGAACCCACCAAGCGTTGGTATGTCAAGTTTGGTTGTCATATTTTAGTGAACCAAAACTCATTTAAGAGTCGCTTGATTTAAATGTACTAAAGTCAACTTCATATAGGTTAGCTTGAAAGTATTAAGGTGAGACATTACAAGTATTGCGAAGACTTGAAGAAGTGAAGAAGTACGGAGCTACAACGACAATATCATCCTTCCACTTAAGGTTAGTAATATTTGACTTGAATTGTTTTATTCCCTAACGTATCTTTCAAGTCGTGCATATTGAAAACATAAAACTGCGAAGCATGAACACTCTAGATAGACATAGTATTAAGGAATATAATATGAAGTTTCTTGCTTAACCATTAAACTTTGTATATAAGACATCGACATAATTGTATGAATGCTATTGTGATTATGTATGGGTATGATGTGAGGGTTTCATCCTAGGAAACAATATTTTTACATGTGTTTTAAGGAAGTAAGTTCATGATATGTGTTGTGAACCGAAAAGGAAATCGCCAGGCGTTATTGGGGATGTTCTTCATTGCATATCTTATAAACGACCAATATGTGTGATTAGTATAACCACTCATGACTAGTTTGTGTTCTTGGTAAAACTATTCACATGAGGTCTGACTTATGTATTGGTATGACTTTTATTAGTGAAAACGATCTTAAGTAATCACCTAGGGTATGATCGGGTTGTGAGGGTCTGAACTTATTACTGGGAGAAGGGTAACCGATCCTAGTAAGAGGTACAATGCATCACAAGGGGAACCGATCCTTGTATGAGGTGCAGCAAGGTTTATGGAAGAAAGGGGAACCGATCCTATGAACATGTGCAACACGTTTTTTGGGAAGGGGGAACCGATCCTATGGACATGTGAAGTGCATACAAGTTCGATACCAAATATATGTGGGGAACCGATCCTAGTACCTAGTCAGCTGTATCTTTGGTAAGCTAGTGTAACTATGTACAGTACTCACATAGAGGTAGAACCGAAACTTGTTTTGGTAGAACCGTAAACCCATGAGTTATGATTGAGTGGTACTTGATCAATCACATAGTTCTTGAAAGTCAGATAAACCAATTCTAAACTTGTTTGGAAGTGTGGTAAATCGGTTTCAAGTGAGCAAGCATGGAAAAGACTTGCAAGAGTAAGATATCGTCACACTTTGAACACAGTGCATTAATGTTTATTCTATATTGTTCAAAGATATTCCTTAACGGCTAAGAAGGAAGTAAATCCCAAGATCGAATTTAAATAAGTTAAGAATATTTTTAATTAAAGGTTTTAATTATATATGGAAAATAAGAATTAATAATGTGCATTTGTTAATTAAAGATTTTCCAAGGAGATTTCGATCATTATTTTTGGACAGTGCATTCACATGAATTATGAAAACCGAATTTGGTGGAGTAATGAAAAATATCTTGAGAATATTTTCGGTTTTGGAAATTCCTTGGTGTCCAAACTTCCTTGTCTATAAATACTTTGAGTTTGCATTTCTAGCAAACTAATCATGCGTAATATTAGACTTACTCTTTTGTGTTTGTTACTGGTGAAACCGCCTATCTGAGAGGAGAGTAATCTAATTAGGTGAAATCTCTTATGGCCGCTCAATTTAAAGCCTTATTTGGGATTGAGAAGCTCTAACGCGACCCGTTGGTGGGAAACTAGATATTGCGGTTTATCTTTAGTTTTCATATTGATTTGATTGACTAACGGTGGTTGAACTTTGATTGCACCTAGTTTGTTTATGCTTGAGAATCTTCTCTTCTGATATAAGATTCACTCAAACTAGTTCAAGGTTTCGACGGGGATCTTTAGACTGTTGTTAGATCTAAAGACGATCTTGTGATAATCAATTGTTAACAGACTCCGTTATGTGTGTGATTGATCACAAGAGATTCGAGTAGTTGTGTGCAGGTGTTTATTGAAGATCTAAGAAGATTTGAAGACAAAGCAAATATTAAAGATTTCTGACTTGGTTTTTACAATCTTTGGTGTGCACAATACTTGTTTGGGAAAAAGAGGATCCAATTAATAATCGGTTTATCCTTGTGGTAGATTGGATTGATTAATTGAGGAATATCGACATCAATACGATTCCCTGTGATTTAAGGTATTGATTGACTTAATCTTAACGATTTCCTTTGGGTGACTGAATATAAGATAGATCTTGGAACTTGGCAAAGTAGTTTATGTTAAGATAAACAAGGGAACCTTTGTGCAACTCATATCACTTGGTTGAAGAGAGTTGATACCAAACAAATTTGTTGTTCCTTCACTGTTTGGAATACGAACCAAAGGAATTGGTCCAAGTACGTGACTTGTTTACAGGTTGGAGGCGTGGGAATGCATACGGAACTAGGTGAACTATAGGTGTAGTTGCTGGGTCTCAACTATACGAAGTTGGTTTATTTTGTATAACGGCTTAATCATGAGAGTATTCAATTCTGGACTAGGTCCCGGGGTTTTTCTGCATTTGTGGTTTCCTCGTTAACAAAATCTTGTTGTGTCATTTACTTTATATTTCCGCATTATAATTGTTTTATTTTAATTAAAGTAAATTGCACAAACGTTAATTCCTATTTACTTGATACGTGAATCCTATTGAGTTTGGTTAAGTCCGAACCTTTGTATCAAGTAAACACACTTTGTTGTTGTATTGTCTCGATCTCGTATCCATAGACGATCACACAAAGTGTGAACCGATTTGTTGTATTGTCTCGACTCAGTCCATAGATAATCACTTTTGGGGAAAAGACTTATATGAAGGAAAAGTAATATCTTGAGGTATATTTGGGGTACCCTCACCTTTTCAATTGGTATCATAGCAGGCAAACACGAAAAGATCTAACAATTTGTGTTTGGTACGATCCATCCTATAATAATTGAACTGATTCAGTTAACGTGATAGTAAGAGCTGATGACTCAAAATTATCTGAAGTTATGTCAGGCAATGAAATTGTTGAGTTACTACGTTCCAAAGAAGTTTGGTCAGTAGAAGAATGCCAATTGTATCTCAGGCTCAATGAAGATCCTAAAGAAAAAATTAGTCTAAAACTCATTGAGTTAGCCGAAATTGAAAGAAAAAAAATCAGTGATTGTTAAGTGCATATTTTGCATATATTTAGTGTTGAATCCATGCTAGTAATTGCTTATATTCTTGCAAATTATTGTATATTATGTTTGTTTTGTTTTATTTGTGTTTCATTAGGTGAATCATCCAAAAGAAGTGGAAATAGCTACAAAATTGATGTCACAAGTGAAGAAGGGCCAAAAACCCAGTGTAAATCGATCAAATGGAGGATTTCTAGTCATCATCTTGAAGAGGACGAGAAGACGAAGTGAACGGCGAAAGAACGAAGTCATTCTGAGTTCGTACGAAGAAGTTATGAGCAAAAGAAGAACTCGAAAGGCTAGAAGGGAAAAATGGTCATTTCCCAGAACAAGTATAATTGGCATCCCCTCTCTACGTTAAGCGGCAGTCATTCTGTTAAGGGATGAACATTTTCAAATGAGCTGCTAAAGGGAGTCAGGATCTTTACTTCGGGGGAAGCCGGAATTCAAAAGATGTTAAAGGCACCCGGCCTATCTACTCGGGGAACTACCTTCGTCTTTCTCCTTTCCAACAGAGTATCACCAATGGTGATGATCAAGGCAGCTAATGACCCCGATGGTGATTTCTTGGTCTGATGAACTCGAGCCTACATATTTAAGCTGCCAGAGTTATAAGGAGACATGGGTATTATCTAAAATTGAGTTTCCAACGAGTTTGAGCGTTGCTGCCATCATCAGCGGTGACGATGGTTGATTGAAGTGAAGGTCAGGGATGGTTGTCTGCTAAGAGTGGAGTTCCACAGACGGTGATGATGTCATGGTGAGTGACGTTTATGGCTTGCTGCCATTGTTGATGCTCGTGGAGTTTAGTTGTAACTTGCACAGCTGGGACGGTGACGATGGTGAGGATTGACTGAGATAAACAAGGAGATGAGATACGTTAATTGCTAGGACAGAGTTTGAGAGAAGTCAGGGAGACACTGATGGTGATGAACTCGAATATAAAAGCTCGGATCTGTGAACGATGACAGTACGTGCTGATGATTTTCGGTGAATGAATGATTGCCAGCGATGGAATCATGGATATTGGTGGTTGTAGGTTACTGCTGGATGATACTAGTGATGGCAGTTGGCAGAGCTGGTGGTTCACTGAGCTTGTGCATGTTGGAGTTCAATGGTCGTGAAGAGTGAGTTGTTGGTCGCGATGAAGAAAAATGGTAATGGCGAAATGCCATGGTGATGACGAGCTGGGTGATAGGGATTGCTACCAAGAAAAATGAAGAGAACGAGGAGGAGGAGGAGCTATATATGAATACTGGCAGTGGTGAGTTGATTGTTCACGGTGATGCTGCTGCTGGAAGCAAGGCAGTCGATGATGGAAAATGGCAGTGACGAAGGAGTAGAGCTGAGTGCCGGCAGTTGTGAATAAATGGGTTGTTGTTAGCCGCCATGGACAGAGAAGAATGAGTGTAAACTCAGATGTTTGAATTTCCACGTATAGCCTGGTATACGTGAGTTACGGCGAAGAGAAAGAAAAGTCAGGTGAATTATATTTTCACGGTGGCCAGAGTTTCAGTGGACAGACAGAGTGAATAAAAATCCAGCAGAAATTATCGCTCACGGTCACTCGTATATCCGTGAATGAACGAAGGGAAAAGAGATAAATTATCCTGTCAGTTCTCTATATCCGACAGATGAGCAAGCCAAGTCTAAGACTCAATGGGCTGGACTTTATCCCTCTTCCGGCCCATTATCGGTTTAGCTTGAATTCTACTCACGACCAGGCTTTGGGCGTGATGTATTTTGGGAGTCTTGGCTAGTATTTAGAAACCATTCGACCGGGATTTGGCGCACGGCCACTTTCTCTCTTGGATACATATAAAAGAAGACTTCTTAATCTTTACATCTCATATATCGCTACATCTCAGAATACACTTTGTTCTTCATAAAATATATTAGGGTTTACCCCTTTAGGGGGAAACCGGGAAATGGTGTAACATGAGAGGCTAAACTTTTATTGATTAGGATGAATTCAAAGTTCCGAGCGTGAAGCTTATTTATTATACAAGTTTATTCGAAGTTTTTATCATATTATCGATTATCTTTTCTATATTTAGGATTTATTATTGGTTTCTAGATTATTCAAGTGTACAATTGGATTAATCTTTTGATCATTCTAATGCTAGTAGAAGTTGGGAGATAAGTATAATAGTCAAATAACTCTCTATACAAGTAGAAATCGCGAGACCTTACAGAGGGATTCTGTGGAGCAATTGCGAGTGAAGACAACATCAGCAAGTGAACCTTGAGCTAAGAGTTCAACTACTGGGATCAACCTAATTCACAAATCCTAAAGCATTCAGTTAGATTACACCTTGAGTGAGCTACTACTTGGTGGTTCTGTTGGATAGAATCTGATATTGGAGAGCTTCCGTATCCGTGGTATAAGGAGTTTTGGGGATAGCACTAAGCTAGATGCTATTCTACGGTTGGTGATAATTTATTCTTATGAAAGGTAAATGTGTATACTATGCAAGTCAACGTTTGGTAACGGCGAATGACTCCTAATCATCTTTTCATCTTATTGTTTATTATTATTTTAATTATTCAACAAACCCCCTTTTCTTTTATTATTTCGCTGAAATAAATAACATATCAATTACACTGCTCTTCGTGGAAACGATCTCTTACTACCGCTATATTATTATTTAATTAGTGGGAAATATCTTTATGAATTTGTTGTGGTTAGGACACGCATCAGTGATCTGTCCGTAGAACTCGAACTTTACGAGTTAAAAGAAGACGAGTCTTTTAGAAAGACATGCAAAATCCTTAGTGATAGTCAGCAACTACAAGATGAAGTGGATACCTTTCTTTTAGAACAGGAATCCATAAAACAGGCTTCTAAAGAACCATTATATGAAAGAAGACAATATCTTCATGACTACTGCATGAATTTTTCTCTAGATAGAGTCAATATGGATACATATCCAGACACTGTTGAAAACATGTAAAATATCTGTGTGAACATATCATTTACAGATGTGGTCTCTAAAATGGAACAAACAACTAACATTGTCGAAATCCAAGGAAGAATTGTTGAAAATTCAACATACTCCAAGCCCACAGAGTCCTTTGAAACTAAAATGTATATCCCACTTGAGGAAAGTGGTTCGGATCCAAGGTTAGACCCTAGAACCGTTTCACTGGAAACCGAATATGAAATGACACGTGGGTTGGTGATATATACGAAGAAAGAAAACTTTCTTTTCATCTTCTCTTCTTCGTACAAACCGAATAAAAGAGAGCAGTTCAATCCGAACTCAAAATTCCATTTTTATTCCTTCCTGAATTCGAAACAAGGTATTGGTTTCTCTTCTATTGTTTATCTAAGGGTTCTTGCATTCGTCTTCAACCACACTTTGCAGAGGAGAGTTCGGATATCAACAGGGTTTTTGCTTTGTAAGTTTCTCCTTCTCTTGTTCAAACTTACAAATTCCTATAACATATTCAACATTATGCATAATAGGAATTTCACTAGGGGAGAAGGTTCGAATGAAAACTATAGAAGGGGTACTCCAAATTTTACCTTCTCTGATGAAACTATTGATACCCTGTTATTTGTAGGTGAAAATGGTTTCTGCTGATTTCGGTAATTTCGGGTGTACGGGTGAGAAATAATTTAAACCCTAAACAATAAACTGCAAGGGAGTACTTTAGATTCGAGAGATCAATATGTAAAAATCCAGCCTAAACCAAGAAATGGCCGTTCTGGACTTGCTTCGGTCACAAAGTGGAGGAGAATGGGTTGGTTTGGGGAGGGAAGCAAGGAAAGTGATGAGACCAGAATAGTTGATTCTGGAAGAGTAGTTGTGTTACTGCGACTTGTATCAGAAAAGTGGGAAGGCTGACAAATGGTAAGCTATCAAGTATTTTCTGAGTGTTGTATATTCCCGAATGAACTTGTTGTTCTGTGGAAATAGGTAAGACCTTTTTATACAAGTCGAAGTGTAACTACCCCGGTCTCGTTAAAGAATGGAAAAATGGGTAAGTAAATGGGAGGAGGTGGTAACCGTATGCATAGAATTGATGTTCCATAAAATTATTAATGCATGGAATTGATGTTCCATAAAACCATTAACGTATGGCATTGATGTCCCATGAAAGTTTCACCTTTAACTCCCTGTATTTACTAACTGCCTCACACTTATGATACTTCCTTATAACGGGCGTAGTGTACGCCGCACGTTGTAAACCGCCAAACCAATACCCAAAGAGGATCCCCCAGTTTGTGATATGTGTTGATGTCTCGAATGTTTTTGTGGAAAACATGTAGCATATGGTTGTTGCCTGGCAAGTCGAACTTGGGAGACTTGGTAGCTTGGTGACCTTCGACGGTCGAGATTTTTCATCTTAAGAGGAAAGGTATTCGTTTATCATTGCACGCTTTCGTTCGTTGGTGGCCGCATAGGGAAGTCCAACGTAGTAGCGTGGCTAGGTTGGCATGCCATGATGGCGCGGCTAGGTTGGCACGCCATTGGCATGGCATGGTGGCGCGACTAGGTAGCCACGTTATTGGCGTGGCATGTCCTGGCGCGGTTTGGTGTAACCAAACTAGGGTTTTGGGTCAAAGGTTACCATGTGTGGTCTGGTAACCTTGGATGTCTATGATTTGATCCTAAGATTGAATGGAAACCGTTGATTGTTGCACGACTTTGCTTGGTTAGCCTTGTAAGGAAGGCCAGCATGGTGGCGCGGTTATGTTGGCATGTCATTGGCATGACATGGTTTGGCGTGGGAAAACTTAGGATTTTGGGCCAAAGGTTACCATGCGTTGTCTGGTAACCTTGGATGGCTAGGATTTTCTCCTGGGATTAAAGGGAAACCATTGATTGTTGCACGCTTTCGCTTGGCTATCCGTGTAGGGAAGGCCAGCATGGTGGCGCAGATATGTTGGTTAGGGCCAAGGCAGGGTGTGGTTTGGCTTGGCATGATGGGGGCAAGGGTTTTCCATGGGCACATGGTGTGGAAAGCTTGGCTAGGGCCAAGGAAAGGCGTGTTTGGCTTGACATGGCGGGGCCAAGGGTTTGCCATGGGCACATGGTGCGGCTAGCTTGGCTAGGGCCAAAGAAAGGCGTGTTTGGCTTGGCATGGTGGGGCAAGGGTTTGCCATGGGCGCATGTTTGGCTAGCTTGGCTAGGTGAAGTTTGGATTGGAATGTGGGGCCAAGGTTTGGCGTGACCAAGCTAGGGTTTTGGGCCAAAGGTCGTTTGGTAACTTCGGAAGGCTAGGATTTGCTCATGGGATTGAAGGGCGACCATTGATTGTCACACGCCTTCGTTTTGGTAGCCGTGTAGGGAAGGCCAGCAAGGTGGCGCGACTAGGTTGGCATGGGGCCATGTCAAGGTGTGTTTGGCATGGCGCGGTAGGTGTGGCTGGCATGGTTTGCCATTGGCACATGGGTGCGGCTGGCATGGTTGGCATGCCTTGGCACGGTAGGTGTGGCTAGCATGGTTTTCCACTGGCACTGGGGTGCGGCTAGCATGGTTGGCATGCCCTGGCACGGTAGGTGTGGCTGGCATGGTTTTCCATTGGCACATGGGTGTGGATAGCATGGTTGTCATGGCTAGGCACGGTAGGTGTGGCTGGCATGTTAGCCATTGGCACAGGAGTGCGGCTAGCATGGTTGGCATGCCTTGGCGTGGTATGCGTGGCTGGCATGGTTAGACATTGGCACAAGGGTGCGGCTAGCATGGTTGGCATGCCTTGGCGCGATAGGTGTGGCTGGCATGGTTAGCCATTGGCACATGCGGTGTGGAATTAGGGTTTTGGCATGTCCAAACCCTAATCAACATTAAAAAAAGGTACCCTGGTAATTTTCTCGCAGGAAAATTAAAGGGTTCAATAAATGTGCTTGGTTTGGACATTATTACTCAAGTTCTGTGACATCACTGTCTGACTAGGGTTTTACGATTTTACCTCTAAGTTAAAAACCACCATCAACATTAAGTCCCCTTCTTAGCTCGGAATAGGTGCCTTGTTGCGAGGTAAGCATATGATGGTGACAGACAAGGACGGAATCAAGACGTAAATCATTGCAAAGATGGTTAGGAAAATCCGACTAACCTTTTTGAGGGTTGAAGAGAGTTTTTGCTTCCCACGTTGGCGGTCGTGCATAAGTTGTACTGGGGATGCAGACGGTGGAGTGGTGAGACGAAAGTTGCTGGCTTGGTCTGGCCGTACATCACCGAGGCAAAGCGGGCGCGGTCTTGGAATACAAAGCATAGCGGACGGCTTGGCACGTGGGGCCAAGAGGTGGGGTGGTCTTAGGATGTCAAGCATGGTGGATGGCTTGACACGGTTGTTATTTGTGGTAAGGAGAGTTCACGATTCTGCGTTTGGCAGCCTTGCATAGATCTTGTTCGTGTAGACCGTGAAGCGGTGAGGTGAGAGGCGTCGACTTAATATGGCTTCTCATCATCTTGGTTGGGTTAGGGAACATCATAATGCTGGCTCAACGAGTTGTTGGTGTCGGCGTGGAAAGCCATGGCATGGACAACCTAGCATGATAGAGCCTACGACAATGGAGTGGATTGCTTGGTATGGTACGACCATGGCAAGACGCGGTTTTCTTGGTGATTTGTCTTCAAGGAATTTACGGACGGTGCGGCATGGTAGGACCAAGATGTGGCGCGTTTAGCTTGGCGATTTGCCTTCAAGGGCCCAGCTGCCTCTTTTCCTTACTTGGCTCAAACAAGAAGTTCTTTTCTCTTCAAAACCCGAGAGTGTTATGCCCACAAAAGAGGCGTTACTCCTTATTCTTAGGTTACGTTACCGGTTTTTCTTCCGAATCTCAGTGCTGGCGGAGAGAAGGCAAAACACGAGCTAGCGTGTCTCAAACACGTTTTTCCACGTTCTCTCACCAAACCCTAATTATTTTGCACAGTCGAGCGTGAGGCTTTCCCTTATATTGACTGGTGGGATGAGGTTTAATTAGGATCGGATATCTTGCCTTAACTCACGGCTAGTATAAAAACTTTCCTTTTCGGGACTGTGTCGTTCTGTTGAACATAAAAGATGATCTTGAACCCTCCATTCGCATAGTTAGCCCGCGCCCATCCTCTTTACAGGTATCGTCTCGTGTTTTCTTCTGATTCTCATTTTATCCTCTTTCTTATGTATGTTGTTAGTATAGATGGGGTGATAACTTGACCACTTTCTATGTTCTTTGTAGTGTATGGTGGGATCCTCCAGAGACAACCATACCCTTAATTCTTCGGAGAAAAACTTTGGAATCGGCGAAGACCAGTTTTCTTCTCATGAGGAGGCATTAGGTAGAATCGAATCTATGTTCCATGAAACTGGTGGAATAATCAAGAACCTTCCTTCTATCTATCTCTGTGAAGTGCAGGCGCGTGTTCGGATTTTCTTGGGTTCGGTGAACATGGAGGAGGAATGGGAAGGTGGTGAAGAACCCTGGTGTGTTGAGAAGCTCCAGTACAACAAAAAAAAATTCTCGGTCCAGAGCTAGGGCGGATCAGACTGCTTCTAGGTTGAAATAACGGAGAAATGAGACTGTGGGACTTTTAGAGGAAATCCAACGTAACTTTTTCATTTAGGACAGCGTTATAATTCTCGATCTTGATGCATCGAGAGGTCACTGAGAAGACCTTTGAGGAAGACGCTGCGTTTGACATGACTGAAGCAGCTTTCAGAGTTGACGTCGGAGATGTCGTCGGCGACTTTAGTGGGTCATGGTGGCATATGCTATACCAGTTATTAAAGCGAGTGCTGAAAAAGAGATGGACGATGTTGCTGCTGAGGTTGCTTCGGGATGGGATGTTGAGGTTGCTGCTGCTAATGCAATCGAATGGAATCTTTGCTTCCCAAGAGATTATTGGGGAAAGTGCTTGAAAATAGTCTTGACCGAGGGGACTTGTGTTCCATCTTTCGATGACTAGTTTCTCCCTTTTATCGTTCCTGTTTGTTGCTTAGTCGTCCTGATGTTTTTTTTTTTTGTAGACTCATCTTTAACTTCTTCTTCGCTAATTAACATTCTGCTTTTTTCTTTTCTTTTTGAATAATTGAATAAGGTATTTTTGGTTGTGATATGATGGCCAATGGCTTTTTCAAAGGTTTTGGGTTAGTTTGATGTACTTCTCAAAAAAACTCATTCGGAAAGAGATGTATTTTTTTTAATGAAAATGAAATTCCGGAGAGGAATACAAACGGTGTATTCGTCTTAGGGAAATACATATGTCAAGAGAAACTGTCGAAGGAAATACTAAAGGGAGAGTGGCTGGAAAAGTATAACATTTTAGGGGTCGGAAAGCTTGTGCCATCGCGAGTGAACTATCAAGCCTTCCGGCTTGTCTGTGTTGATGAGCTTACAGTACCCTCCTAAAAGAACGCCTGCCACCAGATACGGCTTGTCTTCTCTTTCATTAGGAGGACCAATTCGAATAGCTATTTTTACTGCCATTTTCCCAACTTGAAACGAGTTTACCTTAACCACTATATCTCCGATTGAAGACGGGTTCAGGTGTCATGTGACCGTTTGAATCTTGGCCTCATCAGTTTCGGTGGCTGCTTCTAAGATTCTTGCTAAGTGTTTGAATGGCCCAGCACCCCATTCACATCCCTTGACAGTGTTTGTGCCAGTAATTGCGCTGAGTCTCCATGACGGAATAGGGGAAGAAATGACTGGTCGTAGAGAAGATCGTTCGGCCAGACTTACTTGCGTTTGGAATCAATTATTTAGCGCCAACAAGTCTTTTTCAGGCGTCCAGGTTCCCTCGGTAACTCGTCGATGTAGCATTAAGTGGGACGGTTTGTTGGAGATTCTTTCGGGTGTTGACATTGGTAGAGGGGATGTACCCAATTTTTCCTTGTTGTCGAGTACCCATAAGTGCCCCAATATTATGTCATAACCCAGTTCTTTGACAATGTAGAATTTTCTATGTGTTATAGCGTCTTCTATCTTGACCTCGAGGTTGATGTAGCCATGTGCGATCAAGGCTTCTCCTCTCGGGTTCTTAATCACATACGGGGAATGGGTAGCGTCTTGTCTCGTAAATCCCGCATCTTTCAGTGTCTTGAAAGTAATAATGTTGAAGTTAGAGACCATATCGATGAGTGTGTTGTCAAATTTAATACCTCTTAAATGGGATGTGGTCAGCAGTCCCCAGTTTCCCCTTTCGATTTCGCGCGCTGGGAAAGCTTGGGCCCTTGGCGTGGTTTCCATAGAGGGAAAAAAGCTGTTTTCCAGACACAACGTGATTGAGAGCTGCGAAAATATCTTGGCGTTGCACCTTGGAAAGGTAGAGAATTTCGCATACATGCTGCATCATGGTTCGTACAGTCTCGTGCACGGAGTCCCCATAAACCCCACAATTTCATACTGGAAGTAGTTCTCGATGTACTCCCTCGTTTTCTAGTTGGAGCTCCCCTGATTCTATCTTTTCTTTGAAGATATGCTTTAGTCTGTTGCAATCACTGGTTGGGTGGTGAACAAATATGTGGTAGTGGAAGTATTTGGAGTTTGCCATCTCGGCCTCAGTCGGTGGGCGTCTGGAAGGTGGTAGTCTGATAACGTCATCTTGAATCCATGCTTCTAAGAGATCTATCACCTCCTCGATGGGAAACGGGAAATTCGGGGCATTCCCTTTGGTTTCGTGATGACGCATGAGAGTTTTTGTGGCGGTCTTCCGTGGCGGAGTTGCCCGTTGCGCCGGTGCTTCACGTTTAGGCTGATGGCCTGTAGCTGGGGCCTTAATTTTCCCTCTCTCGTTTAATACGTTCACAGAGGAGGGACAAGAGCTAAATTGCTTGCTGATGAGGCTTATATTCCCGCGAGTTTCACGCATGTCTTCGGTTCGAGTCGGTCTAGCTCTTTTCAATAATGTTGGTGCTGTCGTTGCAGATCATCTGGCAACTTCATGGAGTTCAGAGAATGTCTGGAAATGAAATTTCTCTAGCAGGGCGTGGTAAATAGGAGCCATACCATTGATGCACGTGTTCACCAGCTATTGTTCGATCACATTCGGGTCATGACAGTCCAGTGCTTGAACCCTGAATATCTTAACAAAATTATTCGGATGTTCGTTATCCCGCTGGTACATCCTTCCTAGGTCTGAGAAAGTAACTTGTTCATACACGAAGAAGTACTTCTTGTAAAATACGGTAACCATGCTACCCCAGTTGGGGATACTGCTAGGCGGGATGATGTTGTACCATGTATACGTTCTTTCGGTAAGTGATTTCGAAACCTCCCTCAGACGAAGAACATGATTGTATTCATGTTCGCTTAGGGACTCCAAGAAGCGGGAGACATGATCGCGTGTATTTCTGGTGCCATCGTACATGGTGAATTGAGGAGAGAAGTATCCTCTTAGAAGAGGGATTCTTTGTATTTCACATGGGTAAGGAGGTTGATGCTGATGCATGTCTATTTCATTATTCTTGACATGGTTGCGGAGAAATTTCTCCAGATCCTCTCGCGTAACGAAGTTGGTCGTCTGGCTTCTTTCTAATGGGGTTCTAGTGCAAATCTCCTCGTCCGCAGAGACGTGTTCCACAGAGGTGCTAGCGTCGGGGGTGTTGGAGGCGTTTCCAAACGACTCTGGAAGGCGTGACTCATGTGGTAGCCGCTCTGTTAAGGACTTGAGAAAGATGAGTACTTCTTTATGTGTCGAAACCATATCCGTCTGGGCTCTAGCGAGAACTTCTTGTCGTTTCATCAAATCAGCGATGGTGACATAAGGTCGGATTCTATTGCTCCTCCGGTTTCTCCTCCCATCAGCGGGGTAACTGGAGTCTTAGCGGTGGTTGGAGGTGTCATGCTTGACGAAGTGTAAGGAACGATAGCAGCGGCCTTGGCTCTGGTGACCGGTGGCGTAACGCCCAAAGGGGTGCTTTCGGCACTGCTGTGGATAGTAGGTTGTGTAGGGACATTAGAGGTGGTGGCAGCTCTGGCCCTGGTGATTGGCGGCATTACATTTGAAGGAGTGCTTTCGGTGTTACCGTGGTAAGTAGGTAATACAGCGAAGTTGTTGGAAGTAACATTAACACTAGGATGTGTTCTGTGCTGGTGTTCTCGGCAACTGATCCGGATCTGAGTTCTACTATATTGGGATCGGTGTTTCAAAAATGGAATCGGGAATTGAAAGCTGATATTGTAATCGATAGATCAATCTCCCACCGTGGTCGCTAATTATTTGTAGGTGAAAATGGTTTTTGCAGATTTCAGTAATTTCGGGTGTACGGGTAAGAAACAATTTAAACCCTAAACAATGTACTGCAAGGGAGTACTTTATATTCGAGAGATCAATCTGTACAAATCCATCCTAAACCAAGAAATGGTCATTCCGGACTTGCTTCAGTCACAAAGTAGAGAAGAATGAGTTGGTTTTGGGAGGGAAGCAAGGAAAGTGATGAGACCAGAATAGTTGATTATGGAGTTGTGTTACTGCGACTTGTATCAGAAAAGTGGGAAGGCTAACAAATGGAAAGATAGCAAGTATTTTCTGAGTGTTGTATATTCCCGAATGAACTTGTTGTTATGTGGAAATAGGTAATACCTATTTATACAAATCGAAGTGTAAAGTACCCTGGTCTCATTAAGGAATGGAAAAATGGGTAGTAAATGGGAGGAGGTGGTAACCGTATGCATGGAATTGATGTTCCATAAAATTATTAACTTATGGAATTGATGTTCCATAAAACCATTAACGTATGGCATTGATATCCCATGAACGTTTCACCTTTAACTCCCTGTATTTACTAACCGCCTCACCCTTATGACACTTCCTTATGACGGGCGTAGTATACGCCGCACGCTGTAAACCGCCAAACCAATACCCAAAAATGATCCCCCAGTTTGTGATATGTGTTGATGTCTCGAATATTTTTGTGGAAAACATATAGCATATGGTTGTTGGCTGGAAAGTCTATCTCGGGAGACCTGGTATCTTGGTGACCTTCGACGGTCGAGATTTTGCATCTTAAGAGGAAAGGTAGTCGTTGATCGTTGCATGCGTTAGTTCGTTGGTGGCCTCATAGGAAAGGCCAGCGTGGTGGCACAGCTAGGTTGGCATGGCATGGTGTCGCGGATAGGTGGCACGCCATTTTCAAGGCATGGTGGCGCGGCTAGGTTGGCACGTTATTGGAGTGGCATGTCCTGACGCGGTTTGGTGTGACCAAACTAGGGTTTTGGGTCAAAGGTTACCATGTGTAGTCTGGTAACCTTGGATGGATAGGATTTTCTCCTGAGATTGAAGGGCAACCGTTGATTGTTGCATGCCTTTGCTTGGTTAGCCGAGTAGGTATTTGTAGGTGAAAATGGTTTCTGTTGATTTCGGTAATTTCGGGTGTGAAGGTGAGAAATAATTTAAACCCTAAACAATGTACTTCAAGGGAGTAATTTAGATTCGAGTCCATCCTAAACCAAGAAATATCCGTTCCAGACTTGGATTTTCTCCGGATCCCCTTTCACAAAATTTATTGAACCACAGACAAACCTAGTTCGATCTGCAGTAATTATCATTTTTCTATGTATATGTTGGTTTAGGTTTATATTTGCTAATGGATTTTAGTTGGAATTTTTATTGCAATTTGAAGCATCGATCTAAGATTTGGTACATCGGAAGAAGCAAAATTAATTCTACTGCAAGATTCTTCTTCTCAAATCCACAGAAGGTTGAATCTCGGAGAGTTGACTCAATTTCGCTTGGCGAGATTGAAGGGCAAATTAGAGCATATCGATTCCAACCTATCGTGGCGATTAGCACAATCATTCCTCTCACACCTAAAAATATTTCAATTAGAGCATATCGATTGTCTTTGATGGGAACCACATGTTCCTATTTATTTTCGTTGTATGTAGTCTACGGGTAAACATCCTAACAGAAAAATTTAATATGTTTACCGAGTTGATTGTTGCATGCCTTTGCTTGGTTAGCAAATAAGTCAACGCCTCGTCCTTTATTTTATTTTTATTTCATTTAATATTTACCTTCCTTGGCGGAAAAACATGTGGTTTGTTCATCCTGGGTCTTGGTCTGGAGACTTTGTATATACCCCAATAGTCCTAGGTATTTGTAGGTGAAAATGGTTTGAACAATCTTTTTCATGTCTAGTATTGAGTTGTTCAACAATTGATTTCGGTAATTTCGTCAAATCAATTAATTTAAAGTGAAGGTGAGAAATAATTTAAACCCTAAACAATGTACTTCTGCAATCAAACACAACTACACTTGGGAGTAATTTAGATTCGAGTCCATCCTAAACCAAGAAATAGCAAATTGTTCCATAGTTTGTTTGACTTGCTTCTTAGTTTGCAATATAAAAAATTTAAAAGGAGAAGAAAAGTGTCAAAGGTCACAAAAGATTTCTTATTCTAGCCTAGAGGAAATGGGTTGGTTTTGGGGAGGGAAGCAAGGAAGGAGATGAGAATAAAGAGAATAGTTGATTCAACTACATCACCATAAATGGAAGAGTAGTTGTGTTACTATGACTTGTATCAAATTATTCTTGCTTAATCTCGGGTTGTCCAAGAAAAAGTGGGAAGGCTAACAAGATAAGCTAGCAAGCAAGTATTTTTAGAGTGTTTTATATTCCCCGAATGAACTTGTTGTTCTGTGGAAATAGGTAAGACCTATTTATATAAGTCAGAGTGAAACATGCTCTGGTCTCATTATGGAATCGGGAAGTAAATGGGAGGAGGTGGTAATTGTATGCATGGAATTGATGTTCCATAAAATTGTTAACGCATGGAATTTATGTTCCATAAAACTGTTAACGTATGGAATTGATGTCTCAGAAACGTTTCACCTTTAACTCCCTGTATTTACTAACCGCCTCACCCTTATGACATTTCCTTATAACGGGCATAGTGTACGCCGCACGTTGTAAACCGCCAAACCAATACCCAAAGAGGATCCCCCAGTTTGTGATATGAGTTTGATATCTCAAATATTTTGTGGAAAACATGTGGCATGTCGTTGTTTCCTGGCAAGTCGAGTTTGGTAGACTTGGTAGCTTGGTGACCTTCGACGGTCGAGATTTTGCATCTTAAGAGGAAAGGTAGTCGTTGATCGTTGCACGCTTTCGCTTGTTGGTGGCCGCACAGCTAAGGCCAGCATGGTGGCGCGGCTGGGTTGGCATGGCATGGTTTGGCGTGGCCGAACTTAGGTTTTTGGGCATAAGGTTACCATGCGTTGTCTGGTAACCTTGGATGGCTAGGATTTTCTCTTGGTATTGAAGGAAAACCGTTGATTATTGCATGCCTTTGTTTTGGTATCCGCGTGGGTAAGGCCAGCAAGGTCGCACGGCTAGGTTAGCATTGCATGCCTTGGCGTGGTCTGGCGTGGCCAAACTAGGGTTTCGGGCTAAAGGTAACCATGTGTCGTCTGGTAACCCTGAATGGCTAGGATTTTCTCCTGGTATTGAAGGGGGAACATTGATTGTCGCACGCCTTCGTTTTGGGTAGCCGTGTAGGGAAGGACAGCATGATGGCACGGCTAGGCTAGCATGGCATGCCTTGGTGCAATTAGGTTGGCATGGCATGCCTTGGTGTGGTTTGGCTTGGCATGTGGGGACAAGGGTTTTCCATGGGTGCATGGCATGGATAGCTTTGGCTAGGTGCGGTTTTAGCTTGGCGTGTAGGGCCAAGGGTTTTCCATGGGCGCATGGCGTGGCTAGCTTTGGCTAGGTGCGGTTTTGGCTTGGCATGTGGGGCTTAAGGGTTTACCATGGGCGCATGGCGTGGCTAGCTTTGGCTAGGTGCGGTTTTGGCTTGGCATGTGGGACCAAGGGTTTTCCATGGATGCATGGAGTGGCTAGCTTTGGCTAGGTGTTATTTTGGCATGGCGTGTGGGGCCAAGGGTTTGCCATTGGCACATGGCGTGGCTAGCTTTGGCTAGGTGCGTGACCGAGCTAGGGTTTTGGGCCAAATGGTCGTTTGGTAACCTTAGACGGCCAGGATTTTCTCCTAGGATTGAAGGGAGACCGTTGATTGTTGCACGCCTTCGTTTTGGTAGCCGCGTAGGGAAAGCCAGCATGGTGGCGCGGCTAAGTTGGCATGGGTCCATGGCCAGGTGGGTTTGGAATAACGCGGTAGGTGTGGCTGGCATGGTTTTTCGTTGGCACATGGGTGCGGTTGGCATGCTTTGGCGCGGTTAGTGTGGTTGGCATGGTTTTCCATCGGCATAGAGGTTGGGCTAGCATGGTTGGCATGCTTTGGCGCAGTTAGTGTGGCTGGCATGGTTTTCCATTGGTACAGAGGTGCGGCTAGCATGGTTGGCATGCTTTGGCGCGGTTAGTGTGGCTGGCATGGTTTTCCATTGGCATAGAGGTGCGTATAGCATGGTTGGCATGCTTTGGCGCGGTTAGTGCGGCTGGCATGGTTTGCCATTGGCACAGAGGTGCGACTAGCATGGTTGGCATGCTTTGGCGCGGTTATCGTGGCTGGCATGGTTTGCCATTGGCACAGAGGTGCGGCTAGCATGGTTAGCATGCTTTGGCGTGGTTAGTGTGGCTGACATGATTTGCCATTGGCATAGAGGTGCGGTTAGCATGGTTGGCATGCTTTGGAGCGGTTAGTGTAGCTGGCATGGTTTTCCGTTGGCATAGAGGTGCGGCTAGCATGGTTGGCATGCTTTGGCGCGGTTTGTATGGATGGCATGGTTCGCCATTGGCACAGAGGTGCGGCTAGCATGGTCGGCATGCTTTGGCGTGGTTAGTGTCGCTGGCATGTTTTGCCATTGGCACAAAGGTGCGACTAGCATGGTCGACATGCTTTGGCGCGGTTAGTATGGATGGCATGGTTTGCCATTGGTACATATTAGAATTAGGTTTTGGCTTGTCGTAACCCTAATTGAAAAACATACCCCGGTAATTATTTACAGACACATTAAAGATTTCAATAAATGCGCCTAGTAAATGCTTATTACTTAAATGTTGTGACGTCACTGTCTACTAGGGTTTAGGGTTTTACGATTTTAACATTAAGCTAAAAACCACCATCCACATTAAGTCCCCTGCTTAGTTCGGAATAGGTTCCTTGTTGCGAGGTAAGCATATGTTGGTGATAGACAAGGACGGAATCGAGATGTGAATTATTGCAGAGATGGTCAGGAGAATCTGGCTAACCTTTTTGAGAGATGAAGAGAGTTTTGGTTCCTGTGTTGGCATCCCTGCATAAGTTGTACTAAGGATGCAGACTGTGGAGTAGTGAAACCAAAGTTGTCGGCTTGGTTTGGCCGTACATTTCTGAGGCGAAGCGGGCGCGGTCTTGGAAGGCAAAGCATAGCGGACAGCTTGGCTCGTGGGGCCAAGGGGTGGCGCAGCCTTGGAAAGGCAAGCGCGCGTGGATGACTTGGCACCATAGGGCCACGACAGTGGAGCGGGCGGCCTGGCATGGTGTGGCCATAGCAAGGAGAGATGTACACGGACGTCTAGGCGTGGTGGGGCCGCGACGTGGCGTGAGTGGTCCTGGGCGTGAAAATTGGCCTATGCGGGGCCGGTTTCCTCTTTTCCTTTCTTGGCTCAAAATTGGAAAAAATTTCCTTGTTAAAACTCCTAAGTATCACGCCTATAAAAGGGTGGCCGGCCTCTCCCTTTAATTCACGCCTTCATTATAAAAAATTTTTGTTGTTGTTTGGTAGGGGTGAAGCGGATGAGCGGACTAGGTATGTCTTCCATTACTTCCTCTTTGACTTGCTTTTATTTTGTTTTATTGTGTTGGTGAAAACCCTAGTTGTAGGCGTACCTTTTCACGACTTTGTAGAAAATATTGGTGTGAATCATAGCCGTAGGTATGTTTTGCACGAGCTTGTAGTAGCATTTAGGCATGAATATCGTAACAATGTTGACCGTCTCCTTTTACTGCGTAAAGTAGGCATGGGCTAGTAGCTGTCATTCTCTGTTTTCTTGCATGTGCGTTTTATGACTTCGAAATAAATTGGCTTGTGTCCAGGATGGATTTTCATGAGAAAATAATTTCCGCGTACTTTCTGTAATAATTTCTCTTCGTATTGCTCTATTGTAGCTATCTCGGCAGTGAGAACATCATAAGAGAATTTTGTTAGGATGTCAACAATTTTTGCTTTACCGAAGGATGTAGGTAATTCCAAGCCAAACGTAGATGATGAGTTCTTTATGACATCGGACACGGTTAAGAGAAACCATCCCAAATACATGTCGATCCTTCTGACTGGTTCGGAAAGTGAAGGAGAGGACCGATCAGTTCGTCCAGGAAGCGTAATAAGGTTTTACCTTCAGAGGAAAGAATATCACGCCTCTCCTATCGACTTTAAAATCTCTGTGAGTCTGTTGCGTTACTTTGAGAAGTGGATGTGATTCATGATGAGTCAGGAGCACGTAAAAACCAATTTGACCTGGGCGCAGATCGTTGATACTATTATGGCTTCGGCAGTGCTTCAGATTAGGAAAGATATTCCAGGCTTGGTTTCTTTTGTTTCCAGATGGTGTCCGGACACCCACACGGCCGTATGTAGGTGGGGTAAAATGACTATCTCCTTAGAGAGCGTGGCCGTGTTGCTAAATCTTTTCGTAATTGGAAACCTCGACGTTAGGTTGTCTGCAGATGAAGAAGAAATGCGCACCGCCCTGGTTGCGAAGTCAAACGGATTCGTTTGGAAAGAAAACGAGACGAAGTGCTTCTATGACTGGTGGGTGTATCAGTGGTTTCCTGACGAGTTGGAGTCGAACCAGAAGAATAGTATACTTCATGTCGCGGCGTTCTTGGCTCTTTGGCTATCCTGAGATATTTTTGACGACGGCTCGAGCAAGAAGGAGATAAGGCAGGAACTTATCAAGTTTGCCATAAAATTGGCAAAAGGTGTCGTTCTCCCTATTGGTGGTTTGTTTCTCGGTTCGCTGTATGCGCACTTGGATCAGCTGGTTTCGTACATGCGCGCCTCAAACGGCTACATGAAAGTGGATTCGTATGTTCATGCCGCTTTTCTTCAGGCATGGTTGTGGGAGCATTTCGAGAAGTATGCCCCAAAACCATTATCTATACTTCCAGAGTCTTCGGGTGGCTCCAGAATACTGCGATGGTCGAACAGGCACCCGAAGACTGGTTCGAACCTGGTTAGATTTCTTGACAACTCGTACACAGTTGATTTTCGTCCATGGGCTCCGGTACACGCGTCTATAACTCAGATTAGTACCTTTTCTCCTGCTTTGAACATGTATTTGTCTTCTGATAAAGATGGTCTGAGCATTGGAGAAATGGTGTTCACGCATAGCTGCACGCCCGGTCATGTGCCGTCTTTCTTTCGAGGATCTTGCAAAACAATCTCTTACAATATTGATAGGGCGGCTCGGCATATGGGTTTTAACCAAGGGGTCCCACTCGTTTGTAAGCCGGTTATTCCAGAAGTCCCATTGTCAACTGTTCTTGATGTTGGTGCTCTCGTGTCGGGTAAAAGTCTCCCTTTCCTGCTTGCGGAATGAAATCCATCAACAACCTCTAAATATAACATATTTTTACAGGACGAGTTTCTTGTTATTCATGGATTCGTGAACGGTGTGGTAGAGAATCATCGCGGAAAGCCTTCTCCTGCGGTTTTAGCATAATATCCGCTGTTGAGGGATCCCAAGCGGAAATCCATTAGCTCGGATGCAGATAGTCCCCAAGTGAAGGATCTAAGATCTAAAAGCCGTGCCGGTGGTTTTCAGTCGGACCCGACGGTTCTCCCAACGTTTAGTTCTTCCAATATGCGGGTACGTATGACTTTCCTCTTGACTTTGGCTGGATCATTTATATCCTTGTTTCTCTCTGAGAATGCGTCCTTATATCTCATCCAGGGTTTCAGCAGCACGAACGCCTTTGCCAAACTTGCAAGTAGTCGGAAAACATCATTTTTTTGAGACGGAGGGCGATGGTGCCGAGCCTATCTATGATGATGGGGATTCTAAAAAGGATGAAAGTTCATAGTCCAGCGAAAGGCGAGAGTAGTTCTTCTGATAATAGTGTTGAATCTTCCTCTAGTCAGTCAGAAACTGAATCAGTGAGTCTTCTCCATGTTTTTTTTTTTGAAGTAAAACTAAATTTTTATATTTTAGGAGGAAACCGTTCCTGGGAATGGTCTTGAAGTGGAAACCCGTCAGAGTGAAGACTTAGTCATACTTCCAATTGCGGAAACCGTGCCAGCTAGTGACTTGGACATTGAAAATAATCATCCTGAAGGCACTTCCACGACTCAGATGGTGGAAAGCACTCCGGGGTACGCTGGTGAAATTGTAGTTAGGGATCTCTTTCCGGTTGTTGATTCAGTTGCAGGTGCCACCTTCAATCCTCCGTATCTGGACCCTTTCCCGGGTCATGTGTTGATCGGTGGATTTAGCGTTCCAGCTAAACATGTGACATTGTATACCAAGATATGGAAAAGCTACGGTCATATTGCCACGACTAAGAATATTACTATTCGAAATGCATTGGTCAAGCTGGTGGAGGAAGCTTTATCTTCGATCGACGATATGTGCAACGTGACTGGTCATACAATTTCTAAGGATGTAATCTCGAGCTGGAAGTTCCATCATGACGTGTGCTTGGACTTCGAATTTAATATCCCTTGGTTCATTGAAGGCCTCTCTGATGTCGAAAAGTTGTTGGGCAAAGCAGCTGAAGGTCCTTCCGCAGACATGGTGAAGAAGAAGGAAGCGGAATTCAAGAAGTTGTGCAGACGGCTAAAATTGAAGAAGGCGTCTCTCCATAATACAAGGGAGGCCTTTGCTAAGAGGAGCAAGCCGATGTTGAAAAAATTTCCCTGAATATATTTCTGTCTTTTGAACCTCTTATATTTAGGTTTTTTTAAAGGCAAATGAGACGCCTAGTTTATGGTTTTTGATTTTCTGGTTTTCTTGGGCTGATAGATAAATGTTACCTTGACGTTTTTGGATTATTTTTTTGGAATGAACTGTTTAGGATTGTTTTTGGTTGTGATTGAAAGTGGCGCAAACATCCCAGGAAAACCATGGAATCGTGTGTTGGTAGATGAAATGGGATGAAACATAACATGGTTATCGGTTTTATCATTCTTATGAAACTTTGAAAACGCAATCCATGTATTTTTTCTAGGTAAGACTTACTCGGTTTCTTAGGTTTTCTGATAAAAAGTAAACCTTTCGGGTGAAGGACCAAGCTTTACGAGAAATACGTCCGTGGAAATTCCCCAGCCGTTACTGAGTTGTCTGATAACCGAGCCGTTGATCCCTGGGCGGATCATTTTGCTTATATCCTCTGGGAAGTCCCCAGTCATCCCTTGTCGTGTCATGATTGATAATCGAGTCGTCAAGTAACTGGGTCGGAGTGGATCGTCTTCCTCTACCATCTTGATATCCGGGTCAAAGGACGAGATCGACAGTCGAAAATTGACATTGTAACTGAAAGATCGAACCTCCCGCTGTGGTCGCCAATTATTTGTAGGTGAAAATGGTTTCTGCTAATTTCGGTAATTTCGGGTGTGAAGGTGAGAAAAAATTTAAACCCTAAATAATGTACTGCAAGGGATTACTTTAGATTTGAGAGATCAATCTGTACAAGTCCGGCCTAAACCAAAAAATGGTCGTTCAAGACTTGCTTCGGTCACAAAGCGGAGGAGAATGGGTTGGTTTTGGGGAGGGAAGCAAGGAAGGAGATGAGACCAGAATAGTTTATTCTGGAAGAGTATTTGTGTTACTACGACTTGTATCAGATAGTGGGAAGGCTAACAAGGTAAGATAGCAAGTAAGTATTTTCTAAGTGTTGAATATTCCCCAAATGAACTTGTTGTTCTGTGGAAATATGTATGACCTATTTATACAAGTCGGAGTGAAATGTTCTCTGGTCTCATTAAGGAATGGGGAAGTAAATGGGAGGAGGTGGTAATCGTATGCATGGAATTGATGTTCCAAAAAATTGTTAACGCATGGAATTGATGTTCCATAAAACTGTTAACGTATGGAATTGATGTCCCGGGAACGTTTCACCTTTAACTCCATGTATTTACTAACCGCCTCACCCTTATGATATTTCCTAATGACGTGCGTAGTATATGCCGCACGCTGTAAACCTCCAAACATATACCCAAAGAAGATCCCCCAGTTTGTGATATGTGTTTGATATATCGAATGTTTTGTGGAAAACATGTGGCATGTCATTGTTGCCTGGCAAGTCGAGTTTAGGAGACTTGGTAGCTCGGTTACCTTCGACGGTCGAGATTTTTCATCTTAAGAGGAAAGGTAGTCGTTGATCGTTACATGCTTTCGCTTGTTGGTGGCCGCACAGGGAAGGCCAGCATGGTGGCACGGCTGGGTTGGCATGCCATTGGCACGGCATGGTTTGGCGTAGCCAAACTTAGGTTTTTGGGCCAAAGGTTACCATGCGTTGTCTGGTAACCTTGGATGGCTAGGATTTGCTCCTGGGATTGAAGGGAAACCATTGATTGTTGCATTCCTTTGTTTTGGTATCCGCGTGGGGAAGGCCAGCAAGGTGGCACGACTAGATTAACATGGCATGCCTTGGCGTGGTTTGGCGTGGCCAAACTAGGGTTTCAGACTAAAGGTTACCATGTGTCGTCTGGTAACCCTGAATGGATAGGATTTGCTCTTGGGATTGAAGGGGGACCGTTAATTGTCACACGCCTTCGTTTTGGGTAGCCATGTAGGGAAGGCTATCATGGTGGCATGGCTATGCTAGCATGGCATGCCTTGACGTAATTAGGTTGGCATGGCATTCCTTGGAGAGTTTTAGCTTTGCATGTGGGGCCAAGGGTTTGCCATGGGTGCATGGCGTGGATAGCTTTGGCTAGGTGCGGTTTTGGCTTGGCGTGTGGGGGCCAAGGGTTTGCCTAGCTTTGGCTAGGTGCGGTTTTGGCTTGGCATGTGGGGCCAAGGGTTTTCCATGGGTGCATGTCGTGGCTAGCTTTGGCTAGGTGCGGTTTTGTCTTGGCATGTGGGGCCAAGGGTTTTCCATGGGCGCATGGCGTGGCTAGCTTTGGCTAGGTGCGGTTTTGGCTTGGCATGTGGGGCCAAGGGTTTTCCATGGGCGCATGTCGTGGCTAGCTTTGGCTAGGTGCGGTTTTGGCTTGGCATGTGGGGCCAAGGGTTTTCCATGGGCGCATGGCGTGGCTAGCTTTGGCTAGGTGCGGTTTTGGCTTGGCATGTGGGGACAAGGGTTTGCCATGGGCGCATGGTATGGCTAGCTTTGGCTAGGTGCGTGACCATGCTAGGGTTTTAGGCCAAAAGGTAATTTGGTAACCTTAGACGGCCTGGATTTTCTCCTGTGATTGAAGGACAACCGTTGATTGTTGCACGCCTTTGTTTTCGTAGCCGCGTAGGGAAGCCAGCATGGTGGCGTGGCTAAGTTGGGATGGGGCCATGACGAGGTGCGTTTGGCATGGCGCGGTAGGTTTGGCTGGCATGGTTTGTCGTTGGCACAGGGGTGCGGTTAACATGGTTGGCATGCTTTGGCGCGGTTAGTGTGGCTGGCATGGTTTTCCATTGATACAGAGGTGTGCTAGCATGGTTGGCATACTTTGGCGCGGTTAGTGTGGCTGGCATGGTTGGCATGCTTTGGCTCGGTTAGTGTGGCTGGCATGGTTTGCCATTGGCACAGAGGTGTGGCTAGCATGGTTGGCATGCTTTGGCTCGGTTAGCGTGGCTGGCATGGTTTGCCATTTGCACAGAGGTGCGGCTAACATAGTTGACATGCTTTGGCGCGGTTAGCGTGGATGGCATGGTTTTCCATTGGCACATAGGTACGGCTAGCATGGTTTGCATGATTTGGCGCGGTTAGTGTGGCTGGCATGGTTTGCCATTGGCACAGAGGTGCGGCTAGCATGGTTGGCATGCTTTGGCAAGGTTAATGTGGCTGGCATGGTTTGCCATTGGCACAGATGTGTGGCTAGCATGGTTGGCATGCTTTGGCGCGGTTAGTGTGGCTGACATGGTTTTCCATTGGCACAGAGGTGCGGCTAGCATGGTTGGCATGCTTTGGCGCGGTTAGTGTGGCTGGCATGGTTTGCCATTGGCATAGAGGTGCGGCTAGCATGGTCGGCATGCTTTTGCGCGGTTAGTGTGGCTGGCATGGTTTGCCATTGGCACACGTGGGAATTTGGGTTTGGCTTGTCGTAACCCTAACTAAAAAGATACCCGGTAATTATTTACAGACACATTAAAGATTTCAATAAATGCGCCTAGTAAATGCTTATTACTTAAATATTGTGACGTCACTGTCTACTAGGGTTTAGGGTTTTACGATTTTAACCTTAAGCTAAAAACCACCATCAACAGTAGGGAAGGCCAGCATGGTGGCGCGGTTATGTTGGCATGTCATTCGCATGGCATGGCCAAACTTAGGATTTTAGGCCAAATATTACCATGCGTTGTCTGGTAACCTTGGATGGCTAGGATTTTCTCCTGGGATTGAAGGGAAACCGTTGATTGTTTCATGCCTTCGCTTGGGTAGCCATGCAGAGAAGGCCATCATGGTGGTGCGGCTATGTTGGTTAGGGCCAAGGCAAGGCATGTTTGGCTTGGCATGGCGAGGCCAAGGGTTTGTCATGGGCGCATAGCGTGGCTAGATTGGCTAGGTGCGGTTAGGCTTGGCATGTTGGTCCAATAGTTTTCCATGGGCGCATGGCGTGGCTAGCTTGGCTAGGTGTGGTTTGGCTTGGCATATGGGGCCAAGGGTTTGACATGGCGTGGCTAGCTTGGCTAGGTGCGGTTTGGCTTGGCATGTGGCGCCAAGGTTTGGCGTGACCAAGCTAGGGTTTTGGGCCAAAGGTCGTTTGGTAACCTCGGACGGCTAGGATTTTCTCCTGGGATTGAAGGGCGACCGTTGATTGTCGCACGCCTTCGTTTTGGTAGCCGCTTAGGGAAGGCCAGCAAGGTGGCGAGGCTAGGTTGGCATGGGGCCATGGAAAGGTGCGTTTGGCATGGTGCGGTAGGTGTGGATGGCATGGTTTTCCATTGGCACATGGGTGTGGCTAGCATGGTTGTCATGCCTTGGCGCGGTAGGTGTGGCTGGCATGGTTAGCCATTGGCAAAGGGGTGCGGCTAGCATGGTTGGCATACCATGGCGCGGTAGGTGTGGCTGGCATGGTTAGCCATTAGCACAGGGGAGCGGCTAGCATGGTTGGCATGCCTTGGCGTAGTAGGTGTGGATGGCATGGTTAGCCATTGGCATAGGGGTGCATCTAGCATGGTTGGCATGCCTTGGCGCGGTAGGTGTGGTTGGCATGGTTAGACATTGGTACATGGGTGCGTTTAGCATGGTTGGCATGCCTTGGCGCGGTAGGTGTGGCTGGCATGGTTAGCCATTGGCACATGCGGTGTGAGAATTAGGGTTTACGCCTGTCGAAACCCTAATCAACATTAAAAAAAGGTACCCTGGTAATTTATCGTAGATAAATTAAAGGGTTCAATAAATGTGTTTGGTTTGGACATTATTACTCAAGTTCAGTGACGTCACTGTCTGACTTAGGTTTTACGATTTTACCCCTAAGCTAAAAACCACCATCAACACCTGCCAACAATGATTTTTGATGTTAGCACAGGTATTTATTTTGTTAATCAAGAATGTTATAATAAGTATGTTTCAATGCATAATAAGAAGATTATTGTTGAGAAAAAATTTGTGAATGTTGAACTCCAATAATGTATGAGTCTGTATCACAGTAGGAATGACTGGGGTGATATTCACTCTGGGAACTATACTGGGTCACCCAGTCTTGTTGGTGAATTCTATGGCAACATGTATGCCATGGATGCTAAAAGGTGTAAGTTCTTCACTATGGTTCGAAGACGATGCTTCGAGGTTAATCGAAATGTCATTGGATATCTTATGGGATGCAATACATAAAATACATTCCTTCCTCAAAGCAGTGATTTTAACAAAGAGCATATTGTTGAGATTCTTGGTGGAAAATCCTGGAATGGAAACAGTCCCTGCATTAAAGGAATCTCAAAACATCTATGTTTATGGGTGAAAACTATCTCTGCCGGTTTTGGTAATTTTGGGGTGTGTGGATGAGAAATGAGTTTAAACCTTAAACAAATACATTGCACGGGAATGCTTTTGATTCGAGAGATCAATCTATACAATTCTGGCTTAAACCAAGAAATGGCCGTTCCAGACTTGTTTCGGTCACAAAGTGAAGGAGATGGGGTTGATCTTAGGGAGGGAAGCGAAGAAGGTGTTGAGATTGTGAAGGTGTAGGCTTGTTTATAATTTGTAACAGAAAGGTGAGCAGGCTTACAATTAACTCAAGCAGGCTCTGCGTGTTTGAATACGTTGTGTATTAACACTTGCTTTCTGTGTTGTTGTTCTTTTTTTGGAAATAGGGAGGAGAACCTATTTATACAAGTCATTTGAGCCTCATTCACGTCTCTCGTAGGAAGTGGAGGAAGTGGAGTGATAGACTAGTGGAGTTGTGTGTTGATGCCACATGATTAGTCTTTCCCACTTCTCCCATCATCACTAACCGTCCATATCTTCCTGACACGTTCTTGTGATGGCGCATTGCACGCTGTAAACCTACATACCAATACCCCAGTATGTATCCCCCAGTTTGTGACATGATTGATGTCTCGAGTGTGTGGATCGTGGGACCCATATAAGGTAGCTTGTAATGCTAGTTAAATAACTAAGTTATTTAGGAAGTCGATACTTGTAAAGTATCGTGTGTATTATATGCATGTTATGCATCAATGTTGAGCATTATGCCTTGCCTACTTCATGTGAGGGTTTGGATACTGCGCTAGAAAATCCTCCCTTGGACGACCACATGGTGTGGCAGAGTGGCAGACGGTGATCACGGTGATACCTCAATGGTCGCTTAACTCCTATCCTAGGACGTCCATCCAGGCTGGCAAAGTTGGCCGGACAAGATGACTTGCGACCCATATCTGCGATCGTCGGATTAGGGTTTAGGAGGTGCGCGAGTGCACTTCTTCAGCTTGGTCGAATCCAAGCCTGGGAGACGTTTCATGGAGGACCGATCAGGCATGCGTGTAGACGGCATGCCGATGTCCATGTCCATGCTTCACTGTCCCACGAAGGTTTGAACTAGGCCACTCAAATTTACCGGTGAAGTTGAGTGGCTGAGATAGATTTGCGACAGAAATCATATGCCGCAAAGGATTCCTAAAGGGTGCGGTATGTCACCTTCAAGGCGCGCGTTTCGAGATGACCAATCTTGGTCGGTCTCGGCCGATTGGTCCGACGCGTAGGTGGTAGGCTGATATTCACGCCTATACCTCACTGTCCCATGAAAACGCGATCTAAGCCACTCAATTTGTTTGGCGAAATTGAGTGGTCGAGATCAGTTTGTGATTTGGGAAGCGTGACCACGCTAGTTTGGGCATGCGATTTGGAAAAACCAAGCATGGTATGCCTTGGTCGGTTGGGTGAGGAGATAGATGGGTCGATGGTGATCATGTTTATGCTCATTGGACCTATTCAGTTGTCTCCTATGCCCTTCATTCGATCAGGAGAAATCGGACGCTCGTGATCGTTACAAACCCTAGTTAGGGTTTTGGCCGGCCGTGCGTCATACTTGGTTTTGTTCGCACAAATTGGGACAACCAACCATGGTTGGTCCTGACCGACTGGTCATGTGTGTAGATGGTCTTACGATGATTGTGTTGACATGCTCCGGGCCCTTTGAATCTACATCCACACCCTCCATCTATGCCTGCAAAGATGGATGGTTGAGATCGTTTTGCGACACATTACATGTGTCGCAAACCCTAATTTAGGGTTTCTTGTCCATTCCGCTTGGTTTGGATGGTTTGGCAAGCTTTGCCACACCTTTTGGGGAGGACGACCATGCGGGGCCCGCGTTGGTTCGGCAATGAATATTCCAATACTTGCTTGGGGGTAATGGATTCGATCTGGGCCATCCAATCACGCTGGTGAAGTTGGATGATCGTGATCATTTCTAGACTTCTATGGACAGTCTAGATGCTCAATCGGGCTAGTATAACACACCGAGAGTTATATGCTCAATCGGGCTAGTATAACACACCGAGAGTTACATGCTCAATCGGGCTAGTATAACACACCAAGAGTTATGGCATGTACGGGAATTTCGTGCATGCCTCACTGTTGGTACTTGGATATTCATGCTACTCTGCTGCGAGTAACAATCAGTCATCATGCCGCACCAACAATAAGAGTCCTGCTTGGAACAGCACAGGAAATACAAGGCGTTTTATGCATTAATCAATAATGCTAAAATTCACAGAATATTCGGGGGATTGTTGCTACATGCTCCATTCTAGGTGAATTAATAAAGCGAAGAAGTATTCATCACTTATAAAATAATCTCATCCTCTGCATGATGGTTACACAAAAAATTGGTTTTACAACTTCATCCCTGAACTAAAATCCACCATCAATATTAAGTCCCCTTCCTAGCACATAATGGTTACATTATTGTGGGGTAGGCATGAGACGGTGACATATATAACATAAGAGGACGAGATGAGGGAAGTCTACCTGGAGGGACTCTGACCAATCGTGGGCAATCCTCCATGCATGCATGACCACGGGCCTTGGTGGGACCGGCTTCCTCCCTTAGACTCCTTCTTCCACTGGGATTCCCCGACGTGGGTGTTTACACACTGCTCTGGCCCAAATCGTTCATATCTAGTTGTTCTCTCAATCTTTGATTAGAGTTTGAAAAAAAGTATGACTTGGTCAGTGTTGAATCCTCATATATCGGGTAGGCTTCGCTGCGGCCGCTTTACTCTTCCTTTAGGGTTTCCTCGGCATATATGCATGCGTGGAGATTTTGAACCATTTTTTGCAATTTTACAATAGGGTTCTCTGGCAGAAACTCAATTTCCTCATCATGTCGAACAACAGTGGATCATCTTCTTCTTACCACCCAGGATCTTCTGTTAAGCGTGCATGATCTGCGTCTGGGCTTCATGGTGAGTCCCATGCTCGTGTTCTCCGAGTCAAGAAGGTCATATCGGTTTGTCCCTCTTTCCCTTTTATTCTCCGCACAGTTGCTTGTTATTCCTGATGATCAGGCGAATGATCTTTTCTTTTTGCAGAGATACCCCACTGGAACATGTGTAACGGTTATCTATGATGATGACTTAACCAGTCCTCTTCCTTCAAACTCGAACACGCCTGACGCTGCAGACCTTGAAGATGCTGATATGGGTATCTCATCTTACGAATACCCCAATACGGGTCTTGCATTCGATGTACACATGAAATGCATGTCTTCCAGCTACCGAGATGTTGGTGGATTCTTAGTGCGGAAGGAGTTCGTGCCTCTGTATACAAAAGTATGGAAAAAGTATGGCCACATCGCAAACAGGAATGTAGTTCGGCACTTCTCATCTGCTCTGGTTACTACAGTAAACTGCCTTCTTCCCATGATTGCTGATATGGATAATATTTCTGTTCGCAACGTCGCTGAATCAAATCTCGAAAAGTGGGAGAACATGGTATCTACCTGCGAATCCATGGAGTTCAATATGGGATGGCTGCGACAACGTCTTGATATCGTCAAGGTTGATCGAGCCGGTATCCTCGTGAATGTTGTTCCTGCTACAAAAGATATCTTGGAGGAGGAAAAGGCTATAGCTGCAGAATCAAAGAAGGTGGAGCAGGCGGTTCAAAACTTCAAGGATAGGACAGAGAGCTATCATGCTAGGTTGAAGATGATGTTTTCAATGAACTATAATCTGCTGGACGGCCTCTTCTAGGCTACGCTCCTTTATCGTCAATTTTCCTTTTGAACATTCTTGATTGCATTGGCAGATGGATGAAGTTTTTTTTTATTAGCATTGTTTTTTCTTCGAATAAATTGACAATTCAAATGTGTAATGAAAATGTCTGCATTGTCATGTCGTGGGACAGTTGCGGGACAATGATCATGCATGGTATGCCTTGAGCCATTTTCCATTAATGACTGTTTCTAACTTGCCTCCATCCTCCTTAATGATCTTGTAGTAGTCGGTGATGTAATCCTTGGTAATCACATAGGGACCTTCCCACTTTGGAGAGAACTTTGGTGCATACATGTCTTGTTGAATGTGCTTGGATGTCTTTAAGACCAAATCTCCTATTCCAAAAACACGTGGCCTTACAGTCTTGTCATACGCCCTGGAAACCCTGTTTCTGTATACCTGATCGGGCTCATATGCCTTGCTTCTTCTGGAATCCAGAGTGTCTAACTCAGCAATTCTCGAGTTAGATGCTTCAGCCTCGCTCCAGTGGACCCCACTTGTTGCTGTAATCCTTGCTGACGGAATCCTGATTTCTGCTGGGAGAACTGCATCTGCACCGTAAACAAGTGAATATGGAAAAATCCCAACGGAACTTCTAGGTGTCGTTCGATATGCCCATAGTGCCATAGGCAGCTGTTTGTGCCAGTTCCTGGGTTTGTCATGCACTGTTCGACTGAGAATCCGGATCAGTATCTTGTTGGTGCTCTTAGCTTGTCCGTTTCCTTGAGGATAGTAGATGGTAGAGAAGACCTGTTTAATTCCATATTCTTCAAGTATTTCTCATACATGTTTGTTTGCAAAGGGAGTGCCATTGTCGGTGATGATGTGCTTGGGTACACCAAACAGAAAAATGATGTATTCTTTGATGAAGGCGGCAATTGTTACTCCTGTAGTTCCCCGAAGAGGGATGGCTTCAACCCACTTGGTAAAATACTCCGTCGCAGTTATGATATACTCGTGCTGCTTCGACGATAACGGATTAATCCTCCCAATAATGTCAAGTCCCCAGCTATAAAAGGTCCATGGACTGCTTATCTAGTGTAAAGGAGTGGAAGGTGCGTGAACGAGGTTCCCGTGAACTTGACACTCATGATAGTGTTGCACGAATAAAGCTGCATCATCCTCCATGGTCGGCCAATAGTACTTCTCATGTATCTGGAGAAATAGTTTCATCTTCCCTTGATGTTCCCCTTCGTGCATTCCTTTCAACATAGTTGAAACCTCTTCCTAAGCCAGATACCATAATAGATCGCCTCCAAAACCTTTACGATATAGGATCCCCTCGTAAAATACGAATCGCTTCTCCTTTTGTTTCATCTTGACATCATCCCTTTGATTGGAAGGAGTTACTCCATCGCGGAGATAACTAATGTATGATTCTCTCCAGTCCCCATCATGGTTTACATTGAGGATCTCCAGTTGGTGTGGTGGCACTTGGAAATTGGTGCAAGACTTCTGGAGTAAACGAGATTGAGCTTCCATTTCTGGCCAATAATAGCCCAGGCGTTGAAGATGACGGTAAAGCATTACCACCAACGTTTGTCCACAAGTTTCAGTATGAACGCGGTTAAGCTATAACTACGCCTCTTCATCTCCGAGACATCTCGATAGGGAACCATCCGTGTTTCGATGATATAGCATACCATGAAGCATGAAATAGCTCTGCAGAGTTTTGATACTAACCTTTCCTTGAGAAAGTGGGCTGCTGAGTTCTTGAATGATAGGAGTTCGCCAATCACAGGTCCCAATGTCTTCGCGTTGTGAGAGCCATGTTGATTCTACCATCCTCCTTCTTACCGTCAAAGTCTCTTCCAAACCTTCAAACTACAATTTGGACGCTAATGTAGCTAAACAATCGGCATGCCTGTTGTTGCTGCGACCAACGTGGGTTATGGTTGCATCTGCAAAGTAGTTCAACAGCCTTTGCGCTTCTGATCGGTATGGGGCCAGTGTTGTTTCCTTCAATGCATATACTATGTTCATCTGATTAACCAATAATTTAGAGTCACCTCTTATCTCTAGGCGAGTGGCCCCTTCTTGTTAGGCTATTGACAGTCCTATGAGAAAGGCTTCAAACTCCGCTGAGTTATTGGTGCATTGAAAGTCCAACTTGAAAGTGTGTGAAAAGACTTCGCCAGTTTGAGATACTAGGACCACGCCTGCTCCTCCAGTGTTATTTCTAGGAGTGGAGGAGCCATCGAAATACAGTAGCCATGCCTCTTTTTCGACAACGGAGATCTCTGGAAATTCTCCGTGAAGATCCTCGTGTAATGCAGTAGTGCCTTCTCCAGGGAACGCTGCCAGTAAATCAACAACAGCTTGTCCTTTGATAGCTCTCGGTGACGTGCATGTTATGTCTAGCTCCGACATTTGGAAAATCCACTTGGCCGCCCTTCCCATCAAGACCGGCTTTTAAAGTAAAAACTTCGCAGGGTCGGATTTAGATATGAGTATTACCTTTTTGGATAGCAGGTAATGTCTGAACTTCTGAATGGAATAAATCAGTGCTAGGCACGCCTTCTCCTCTTTGGGATATATGAGCTCAGCATCTCTTAGTACTCGACTGAAATAGTATATGGGATGTTCGACTTCTTCATCATCCTCCTGTGCGAGCAAAGACCCTACGGCAGTATCACTGAAGGTTGTGTAGAGATACAGCGGTCTCCCTTGGACATGGGACTTCATGACTGCTGGAGACGACAACATCCGTTGAATCTTCCGAAACACTTCCTATTGTAGTGCGGTCCAGATAAAGCTTGCTCCCTTCTTCAGCAAGGGAGTGAATAAAGCAACGAGCTGGGCCAAGCCGAGTATAAAACGTTGAATGTAGTTCACCTTGCCCATGAAGCTTTGGAGTTCCTTCACAGTTTGTGGCGGCGGCGTCGTGAGAATGGTTTGAGTCTTGGATGGGTCTACCTCGATTCCCTTAGCGGTTACCTGGAATCCCAGAAATTTGCCTGAAGAAACACCGAAGGCGCATTTCAATGGATTCATCTTCAATTTGTACTCACGGCACCTTTCGAACACTTATCGTATGATGATCTGACTGATCCCTCGATTTGACTACTATATCATCCACGTAGTCATCAACTTGCTTGTTCATCATGTTGTGGTAGATTTCCGTAGCGCGTTGATAGGTCGCACCGGCGTTCTTCAAACCAAATGGCATTACTGTATAATAAAATTTCTGAGAGGGGTTCGAAAAGCTTTCTTACTTGCATCATGCTCGTACATTCTTATATTATTGTACCCGTTGTATCCGTCCATGAAGGAGAACATGTCGTTCCCACTAGTTGCATCCACTAACATGTCGATGTTAGGTAGAGGAAAATCATCTTTGGGGCAATATCTGTTCAAATCTCTGAAATCCACGCAGCATCTGATCTGCCCATTTTTCTTTTTTACTAGAACTACATTATCCAAACAGGTCGAGTGATGAATGGGTTTAATGAAGCCATCGGCTAGAAGCTTTTGTATCTCAGTCTTGATCTACTCTTCCACTTCGTGCCTGAATTGTCTCGGAGACTGTTTGACCGGCTTGGATCCAGGTATGAAATGCATGTGATGGGTGACCAATTTTTCATCTAAACCGGGCATTTATTCATATGTTCAAGAGAATATGTCTTGGTATTCCTTGAGAAGTTGCACAAGCTTCGTGCGAGATAGGCCTGGGGAATTCCTCACTCCCGATATTAACAACTTCGAGCTTGTCGGTTGCGGAGTTAGTGCCGTCCTGCAGCTGTCGCGGAGCGTCCAATACCTCTTTCTGCGGCTCTTCGTTGTTGTAGCATTCCATTAGGAGAAGAGGTTGGGTAGTAGCCTCCCCTGATAATTGCTAACAATGACATTGGTATACGGTCTTTCCCTCCTGATCACGACTTGCTACAAAAGTTCGCTCTCTTTTAGTGTGAACATGAGTTGTATCTTTACCAGACGAAGAAGGATGTTCTGACATATCATGGGGCTTAGCCTTCAACGATGCAAGTCGGTCTTCCCCCTGGATTGATGCCCACGTGGGGAGTGGGATGCAATGAACTTTCCCTTATTCTTCCCGCGGAGTTTCTTTCGGCTGAAACAACTCTACGTCACAGATCGGTGCGTAAGGAGAGGAAGATGCAGGGATGCGAACGACTTCCTTATTCAGCATAGTCTTCAAACACTGGTGATATGTTGAAGGAACAATCGTATTGTCATGAAGCCATGGTCTCCCTAATATCATGTGGTAGTTCGGTTCCTTTTCTATGACTTCGAATTTTACTTTAGACTGGACGGGTCCTACAGATAAATTCAGATAGACGTACCCGTACGTATTGGTTTGGTTTCCTTCAAAATATGTCATCGTGGTAGGATATTGCACGATCTTCCTTGGGAGAACCTTGGCCGTCCTGAGTGTCTTGAGGGTAATCACATTCGAAGACGCTCATGTGTCGATGAGGGCCCTCTTGAACTCTGAATCCTTGATGCGCGCAATGACATGTAAGGGCCGGTTGTGACCTTTTTCCGCCATCATGTCTTCTTCTGTAAATGTAACATTATTTATAGATATATCCGGTGTTTTGAGGGTTTCTGGACATAAAGGAGTTAGTTGCACGTCCAAGGCTATCTGGTTGATTGCAGCGAACGTTTCCTCCCGCTGATTCTTCGAGAGGTGTAAAAGTTCACACAATCTTTCCACTTGGAAAGCCGCTTCATGGTTCACCGGCCTCTGATTAATAGTGAAACTGTTGACTTAAGGAGGATCAATCCCCAGAGTATAAATCTCTGTGACATGGGATCTGCTCATTTATGATGCCATCTTGATGAGGAGATCGAGTATGTCGTTTATCGTTTCTTTGATCAGGTTCATGTTCTTCATGTGAATCATCTGCACCCGTGCTAACTCGATCAATGTTGGGATTCTTCCGGTCATACCATCAGACACGTCATTGGGAGGAGGAGCGTCTTCATTGGAGGAACTTCGATCGGAATTTGAAATTTTTTGGTGAGCCCTAAGACCAACCATATTGAAATCAACCAATGAAATTGGGTATTGATGAAATGACTTTACAACCGAGAGATTAATCTCCCACTATGGTCGCCAATTATTTATGAGTGAAAACTATCTCTGTCGGTTTTGGTAATTTAGGGGTGTGTGGATGAGAAATGAATTTAAACCTTAAACAAATGCACTGCACGGGAGTGCTTTTGATTCGAGAAATCAATCTATACAATTCTGGACTAAACCAAGAAATGGCCGTTCCAGACTTGTTTCGATCATAAAGTGAAGGAGATGGGGTTGATCTTAGGGAGGGAAGCGAAGAAGGTGTTGAGATTATGAAGGTGTAAGCTTGTTTATGACTTGTAACAGAAAGGTGAGAAGGCTTACAATTAACGCAAGCAGGCTCTGGGTGTTTGAATACGTTTCGTATTAACACTTGGTTTCTGTGTTGTTGTTCTTTTTTTGAAAATAGGGAGGAGAACCTATTTATACAAGTCATTTGAGCCTCATTCACGTCTCTCGTAGGAAGTGGAGTGATGGAGTAGTGGAGTTGTGTGTTGATGCCACACGATTAGTCTTGCCCACTTCTCCCATCATCACTAACCGTCCATGTCTTCTTGACACGTTCTTGTGAAGGCGTGTTGCACGCTGTAAACCGCCAGACCAATACCTCAGTATGTATCCCCCAGTTTGTCACATGATTGATGTCTCGAGTGTGTGGATCGTGGGATCACATAAGGTAGCATGTAATGCTAATTAAATAACCAAGTTATTTAGGAAGTCGATACTTGTAAAGTGTCGTGTGTATTCTATGCATGTTATGCATCGAATGTATTCGGCATATATGAAGCATCGATGTTGAGCATTTTGCCTTTCCTACTTCACGTGAGGGTTTGGAGGTTGCGCTAGCAATCCTCCCTTGGCCGACCACATGGTGTGGAAGAGTGGTAGACGGTGATCACGGTGATACCTCACTGGTCACCTAACTCCTATCCTAGGCCGCCCATCCAGGCTGGCGAAGTTGGCCGGACAAGATGACTTGCGACCCACATATGCGACCGTTGGATTAGGGTTTAGGAGGTGCGCGAGTCCTTCAGCTTGGTCGAATCCAAGCCTGTGAGACGTTTCATGGAGGACCGATCAGGCATGCGTGTAGATGGCATGCTGATGTCCATGTCCATGCTACATTGTCCCATGAAGGTTTGATCTAGGCCACTCAAATTTACCGGTGAAGTTGAGTGGCTGAGATCGATTTGTGACAGAAATCCCATGATGCAAAGGATCCTAGAGGGTGCGGTATGTCACCTTCATGGCGCGCATTTCTAAGCCCTTCATTCGATCAGGAGAAATCGGACGCTCATGATCGTTACAAACCCTAATTAGGGTTTTGGCCGGCCGGCCGTCATACTTGGTTTTTTTCGCACGAATTGGGACAACCAACCATGGTTGGTCTTGACCGACAGGTCATGTGTGTAGACTGGCTTACGGTGATTGTGTTGACATGCTCCGGGCCCTTTAAATCTACATCCACACCCTCTATCTATGCCTGCGAATATGGATGGTTGATATCATTTTGCGACACATGTAATGTGTCGCAAACCATAATTTAGGGTTTCTTGTCCATTCTGCTTGGTTTGGAAGGTTTGGCAAGCTTTGCCATCCCTTTTGGGGAGGCCGACCATGCGGGGCCCTGTTGGGTCGGTAGTGAATATTCTAATACATGCTTGGGGGTATTGGATTCGATCTGGGCCATCAAATCACGCTGGTGAAGTTGGATGATCGTGATCGTTTCTAGACTGTTATGGACAGTCTAGATGCTCAATCGGGCTAGTATAACACACCGAGAGTTATGGAATGTATGGGCATTTCGTGCATGCCTCACTGTTGGTACTTAAATATTCATGCTTTCGGGGGATTGTTGCTACATGCTCCATTCTAGGTGAATTAATAAAGCCAAGAAGTATTCATCACTTATAAAATAATCTCATCCTCTGCAGGATGGTCACACAAAAAATTTGTTTTACAACTTCAACCCTGAACTAAAATCCACCATTAACAATCTCAAGTTTTTTGGAAAACTTGTTGTTCCCAACTTGGCACCCAGTAATATGCACAAAGTGGCGTGGAGTGGTGATGTTGCTAAGCTAATTTATCATATGGTAATTTGTACCCCTAATTTTGATTTTTGTGGTTTTATTATAAAACAAATGATAAGAGTCTGGAGTAGTGGAAAGAGCATGGGATTTCCAAGTCTTATCACATGAATTTGCAGTGTCTTTGAAATTGGTGCAAATGATTCTCAGAAACTTGTACCAAAACCTCATAGTCACACTATTATCAACAGAATGAGGGGACAAAGTCGTGCTAGACAAAGCATAAGTGTTGCTTATAGAAAACCTGTGCAAGATACTGATATTGAAACCTACTACCGAAGGCTTAGTAGGAGAAATGAATGTCTGGAACGACAAGTCATCTTAGCTTCTCTCAAGCATCCAGAAATTATTTTAGATCTCTCTCAGATTGCTGAAGAATATAAGGATATTGAATCCGATGAAGATTTTGGCCTGAGCGACACTAGTTCAAGCTCTTAGACTTGTGTCTAAATTATGTTTGGTTATTGTTATATCCATAAGACTATTTTTTTTTCTCTTGAACATTATGTTTTAAGTATTGTAAGACTTTAAATTATGTTCTGGTTTTATGTGCAATAACATAATGTTTTAATTTCAGCATGTTTTATGAATAAGAGCTGTCAAAACTTCTGAATGATTATGAGATGTTTGATTTCGATCTCATAATATGTTGTGTACCCTTATGGTTTGGTGACTTTCTGATTTAGCAGGATTAAGTTCTAGCCCAAGTTGGTAGGCTTTATCAAAGGATCATGAGGGATTCCTGTAGAAACAATATGTGAAAAAGTCACAATATGTTGAATCGGTTTTGGTTTAGCATAAAATCATATGTGTTTCGACGGTTTTCAACTTTTGCTTGCAGTTGTTAAAATCGATTTTCAACCTTTCTCTGGTAAAGGTTGGTTGTTTTTATTCTTTTGTTTTTGGCATGAGAATGACAACATAATGGTATTTTGATATCAATTCTCCCGGAAGAAAAAAGCAATGGAATCATATTTGGAGAAGTTGGATGCGGAATTGAGGTAACAATCTTGTTAGTTAAATTGTTTTCTTATTTTAAGAAAAGCCTATTTTTATTTGATATATATATTGCTTTTGCTTAAACAAAATTGTTGGTACAATCGATGTGTTTATTCCGTTATGTATGTATGGATGTGTGTGCGATTCAATTGTTTCTGGTTAAGTAAAACTTTTATCTTACTTTGTTGTGTGATATCATTAGTTTAGGCTTACAAAATTTGGTGCAATTGCGGTACTTTAATGTCTATGTTAATTCAATTGCTTCCAGTTAATTAAAACAATTGTTATTTTGATTTATCGTGTAGTATCAATTGTTTAAGCTTACAAAATTTCGGTGCAATAGTGAAACTTTGATTTATGTGTGTTGTTTCAATTGCATCCGGTTGAGGTAAATAATTATGCAAGTTGATTTATTGGTTTGTATGAATTATTTATGGCTTAACGAATGAATATGTTGATGGGATGAGTTGGTTAGTCCAATTCGATTCCGGATAAGATAAACTAAGTTAATTATGATCTTAGTTAGACTTATCAAAGTGGAAGTTTCGGTTATCCAAGTCTAGCCGAAAGCCTAAACAAGGAATTGCTAGTTAACTAACCTAGTATTTGGCTTGTTTGAAATCTAAAGGTCTAAGTTATATGGATAATTAGAACCTGATGAGAAAAATGGAGTTTATCTTTGTTTTGGTCTTATCGAATGAAGCGGTTGTATTTATACAATCGGTTTAGAAAAGGAACTAAGTTGCTTAGTTGATTTTTGATTTTCTAAACTAGTTGGGAAAATTGCTTCGGGCTGTTAGAATACGGGCATCCAACTCAAAACCAATTGGCAATGAGTGGAGAGGCCCTAAGGGGTTATAAGCCGCATGATCTTAGATTTCCCAACAATGTGTGACTAATAATCTCAACACGCCCCCTCACGTGTAGCTTTGTTGGGTCTAACACGTGGATAATTAAATCGGGTAACGCGGAGTAAAGGCGCGGTCAAAGACTCGTCGCAAATAGCCTGCTCTGATACCATGTTAGAATACGGGTATCCAACTCAAAACCAATTGGCAATGAGTGGAGATTCCCTAAGGGGTTATAAGCCGCAGGATCTTAGATTGCCCAACAATGTGGGACTAATAATCTCAACATGGGCAATTATTTCCATGATAGCATATCAAAACGTGATTACTTTCTAGTTTCGGTTTTGATATTGGTTATCAAAAATGGTATGTGGTACCCTCGTGCTTGACTCAACAGGTTGCAAGTCTATTTTGAGATTTGTAATATCCTTTTCGTGTTGTCCTCTATTTGTTCACTTCTTTGTCATTTTTATGACAAAAAGGGGGAGAAATATATGGAGTAAACAAGTGTTGCTGGTATCAATTTATGGTTGATTGGTGTCACTAGGGAATGGGATAATGGTGCTTGAACGTTTATCTAACGAATGAGGAAAAGCATAGACTAAGGGGGAGTAACATATCATATGATTGGGATAACAAAGACGTGTGGATTGAAAATCTACCTATCTCACCTTTAGGGGGAGTATAAGCTTTGTTATTATAATGTCGCTGCTGCATTTTAAGGATTGAATGAATGCAGTTTATGTGTTGTTGAATACGAGAATCAAGCATATGTGTAATGAATTATTGTAATTTGTTTATCCATATGATTGTAAGAGTTTTGTCACTAAAATTGAAAAAGGGGTGATTGTTAGAGCATTGCTAGGTTGAACCCACTAAGCGTTGGTATGTCAAGTTTGGTTGTCATATTTTAGTGAACCAAAACTCATTTAAGAGTCGCTTGATTTAAATGTACTAGAGTCAACTTCGTATAGGTTAGCTTGAAAGTATTAGGGTGAGACATTACAAGTATTGTGAAGACTTGGAGAAGTGAAGAAGTAAGGAGCTACAACGACAACATCATCCTTCCACTTGAGGTTAGTGATATTTGACTTGAACTATTTCATTCCCTAAAGTATCTTTCAAGTCGTGCATATTGAAAACATAAAACTGCGAAGCATGAACACTCTAGATAGACATAGTATTAAGGAATACAATATGAAGTTTCTTGCTTAACCATTAAACTTTACATATAAGACATCGACATAATCGTATGAATTCTATTGTGATTATATATGGGTATGAGGTGAGGATTTCATCCTAGGAAACAATGTTTTTACATGTGTTTTAAGGAAGTAAGTTCATGATATGTGTTTTGAACCGAAAAGGAAATCGCCAGGCGTTATTGGGGTTGTTCTTCATTGCATATCTTATGAACGACCAATATGTGTGATTAGTATAACCGCTCATGACTTTTTTGTGTTCTTGGTAAAACTATTCACATGAGGCCTGACTTATGTATTGGTTTGATTTTTATTAGTGAAACCGATCTTAAGTAATCACCTGGGGTATGATCGTGTTGTGAGTGTCTGAACTTATTCCTGGGAGAAGGGGAATCGATCCTAGTAAGAGGTGTAGTGCATCACAAGGGGAACCGATCCTTGTATGAGGTGCAACAAGGTTTATGGAATAAAGGGGAACCGATCCTATGAACATGTGCAACACATTTTTGGGAAGGGGGAACCGATCCTATAGACATGTGCAGTGCATACAAATTAGATACCAAATATATGTGGGGAACCGATCCTAGTACCTACTCAGCCGTATCTTTGGTAAGCTAGTGTAACTATGCACAGTACTCACATGGAGGTAGAACTGAAACTTGTTTTGGTAGAACCGTAAACCCATGAGTTGTGATGAGTGGTACTTGATCAATCACATAGTTCTTGAAATTCAGATGAACCAATTCTTAACTTGTTTGGAAGTGTGGTAAATCGGATTCAAGTGAGCAAGCATGGAAAAGACTTGCAACAGTAATATGTTGTCACACTTTGAACATGGTGCATTAATGCTTATTCTATATTGTTCAAAGATATTCCTTAACGGCTAAGAAGGAAGTAAATCCCAAGATCGAATTTAAATAAGTTAAGAATCTTTTTAATTAAGGGTTTTTAATATGGAAAATAAGAATTAGTAATGTGCATTTGCTAATTAAAGATTTTCCAAGGAGATTTCGATCATTATTTTTGGACAGTGCATTCACAGGAATTATTAAAATCGAATTTGGTGGAGTAATGAAAAATATCTAGAGAATATTTTCGATTTTGGAAATTCCTTGGTGTCCAAACTTCATTGTCTATAAATACTTTGAGTTTGCATTTCTTGCAAACTAATCCTGCGTAACATTAGACTTACTCTTTTGTATTTGTTACTAGTGAAGCCGCCTATCGGAGAGGAGAGTAATATAATTAGGTGAAATCTCTTACGGCCGCTCAATTTAAAGTCTTTTTTGGGATTGAGAAGCTCTAGCGCGACCCGTTGGTGGGAAAATAGATATTGTGGTTTATCTTTAGTTTTCGTATTGATTTGATTGACTAACAGTGGTTGAAATTTGACTGCACCTAGTTTGTTTATGCTTGAGAATATTCTCTTCTGATATAAGATTCACTCAAACTAGTTTAAGGTTTCGACAGGGATCTTTAGACTGTTGTTAGATCTAAAGATGATCTTGTGATAATCCATTGTTAACAGACTCCGTTCTGTGTGTGATTGATCACAAGAGATTCAAGTAGTTGTGTGCAGGTGTTTATTGAAGACCTAAGAAGATTTGAAGACAAAGAAGATATTGAAGATTTCTGACTTGGTTTTTATAATCTTTGGTGTGCACAATACTTGTTTAGGAAAAAAAATGATCCAATTAATAATTGGTTTATCCTTGTGGTAGATTGGATTGATTAATTGAGGAAGATCGGAATCAATACGATTCCCTGTGATTAAAGGTATTGATTGGCTTAATCTTAACGATTTCCTTTGGGTGATTAATATAAGATATATCTTGGAACCTGGCAAAGGAGTTTATGTTAAGATAAACAAGGGAACCTTTGCGCAACTCATATCACTTGGTTGAAGAGAATTGATACCAAACAGATTTGTTGTTCCTTTACTATTTGGAATACGAACCAAAAGAATTGGTCCAAGTACGTGACTTGTTTACAGGTTGGAGGCGTGGGAATACAGGCGGAACTAGGTGAACTATAGGTTTAGTTGCTTGGTATCAACTATACGAAGTTGGTTTATTTTGTATAACGGCTTAATCCTGAGAGTATTCAATTCTGTACTAGGTCCCGGGGTTTTTCTGCATTTGCGGTTTCCTCGTTAACAAAATCTTGCTGTGTCATTTGCTTTATATTTCCGCATTATAATTGTTTTATTATAATTAAAGTAAATTGCACATACGTTAATTCCTATTTACTTGATACGTGAATTCTATTGATTTTGGTTAAGTCCAAACCTTTGTATCAAGTAAACATACTTTGTTGTTGTATTGTCTCGATCTCGTATCCATAGACGATCACACAAAGTGTGAACTGATTTGTTGTATTGTCTCGACACAGTCCATAGACAATCACTTTTGGGGAAAGGACTTATAGGAAGAAAAAATAATAACTTGAGGTATATTTAGGGTACCCTCGCCTTTTCATAGTTTAATTGAGAATTTTGGATAAAAAATCATTTTTGTGGTATTTGATGTCCAAATAAATCCTTATTTTCTTGTAAAAGTAAGGTTGCTCTTGTTGTTCCCTCGGGAATAACATCAAATGGGGGAGAGTTCTTTTGAACTTGCGCTTAATTTCCATATCTTTGTGGGGAGTGCGGCTGTGGAATTTTTAGGGGATATCTTGTATCTTTATAAACTCATTGATGAATGCTTTAGCTTCGGCTTTATGATTGCATCTAAACAAAGTTGATATGTTCTTTTCTTTGGTATTGAAGTGTCTCCGTGAAAATTTCATTAGGATCCCGTTTTCGTACCTTTGCCAATTTTATTGACAAAAAAGGGGAGAATTAATATGTAGTTCACACTACAAATACATATGGTTTTAGGATTATTATGTAAGGGGAGTGGTTTTCGTGTTGAGACGAAAGTATTGACTAAGGGGGAATGATACATATCACCGTAGTATTATTATCTAGGTTGTGATATAAGAACTTTGATGTTGTGTAATAATACTATGACACTGTATAAAAATGATCGAGAGCTTTTGTTTTCTCATTGTTATGGCTATGGAACTTAAACAACTATGATGCTGAACTGAAAATCTATGGAATCATGGGAGTACTTGAAAAAGACAAAGTTTTCGAGTAATGTTGAAGCACTAAGGAGATCAAGCATGTGGACGAGAAGCTACAAAGTTTTATCTATTTTGTAATCCATATTTATTGATAGTTTTGTCACTAAAATTGACAAAGGGGGAGATTATTAGAGCATTGCTTGGCCGAACTCGCATGCGTTGATATCTCAAGCATGTTTGTCAATATTAGTGATCAAAACTATACGTCTTGATTTCTAGTTTACATATGACTAAGTCTCGGTCTAGGATAGTTAAGTATAGTTGAGCTCCAGACTCCATGGCGATTATCTTACGAAGACGAAGAACTACTCAAGGAACAAGTGGAACTTCATCTGACCAAAAAGGTATGTGGAGACTTGAACTTATCTAGCACTCAAAAGTCTATCTATCTCCTACTCTTGAGACAACAGTCGTATAAGTATGATAGTTTTCATACATACACATTTGTTATTTCGAGCCGAGTTTACTCGCCTATCTTTTTCTCGAAATATGTGTTGGTAAGCTTTCGCTTTAACCACTTTTCATGACGAAAGTCTTGATGACGTTTCAATCTTGAAAATAACTTTGATGACGATAGTCGATTCTTATGTCTAACGACTAGTATAACATTATAGAAGAATGTTTCAATGATTGAAATGTAGAGTTGAGATTACGTAACCACCTATGGATATAAGCATATATAGTGTGTTCGCACATTAGTGTACAAATCCATGTACCGGAAACCAAGTACGTGCATATATGTGCATGCGGTATTGGTGAAGGAGACAGGTTTGGTACGCGTACTGGCGGAAGTTTTCAACCGAAAAATTCTGTTGAGTTTGTATTTTGCAAACTAGTAAACCAGTTACCTTAGGTACGCGTACCCATACGTGTACCCACATAAGTTTTCAAACCAAAAATTTCTGCTGAGTTTGTAAACTCAAATCCGGTAGCTAAGGTACGCATACCCATATGCGTACCCAAGATGGTTATATTTCTCAAATCGGTTAGCTCATGAACTTAAACAATAAATCAATAAGGAATGCAATCTTTGCAAACCGTGGCTATATTGTTCATGAATTGATTCGAGTGAATCAAACCGATTTTGTTTCAATTGTGTCTATGTATAAAGATTTAAGCAATTGAACAACTCTTCAACTAGTTCTTTTGAGTCATTTGAACTAGTTGTGAAGAAGATGAATATGGTTGATATGAAAGTGCTCATATGGCTAACCATTGGTTAACTATTTGTGAACTAACCAAATGTACACGTTTAGGTATGGTTACTCAAACCTAAATGAAATACATTTCATTTGTGTATGACAAGCTAAGTTTCGATCTAACGGTTGAAAGATATTAGCTTGGATAAATCAGGTTTTTCATCTAACGGTGAATATTGAATGCTTTGCTACCAAGGTAACTAAGATTGCAAACCCTGATTTGAAAATTATATGAAGGATATGTCTAGCAACTAGAAAAACTAATCCCCACGCCTCCTATATGATACTAGTTGGTTTGCTAAAGTAGATTCTCCTTTAACCGTAGGTTTCTTCTTGAGACCTTGTCGGTTAACGACTTAAAGACTTCATTGGGATTGTGAAGCTAGACGAAACTACTTCTCTTGTAGTTGATCGATCTGATCTTTCCATTTTCTATCGTATGAGTTCAATTGAATAATTGGCTTGAGATTATTTCTCTGATAGGGAAAGATAAAAAGAAATCACAAACATCTTCGTCTCATCGTTTGTGATTCCATAATATATAGTTTCGCTACCATACAATTTAGATTATTGTGAGGTGATCAATAATTCTAGGTTGTTCTTTGGGAATATAAATCCGGGTTGTGGATTAGTTCATGTTCACCTTGATTTTATCAAAAGACGGAACAAAACTCGTAGGTTTATCTGTGGGAGACAGATTTATCTATTATCATAGACTTTTTTGTGTGATACATATTTTTTTATTAAAGTCTTCGAATTTGGGTCATAGCAACTCTTGGTTGTGGGTGAGATCAGCTAATGGAATCAAGTGCGTAGTATCCTGCTGGAATCAAAGATGTAAGGAGCGCAATTGTACCCTGAATAAGTGTAATATTGATTAGGGTTCAACTACAATCCATACCGAAGTTAGTTTGTAGTAGGCTAGTGTCTGTAGCTTCTTAATACAGTGTGGTGTTCAATCTGGACTAGGTCCCGGGGTTTTTCTGCATTTGCGGTTTCCTCGTTAACAAAATTTATGGTGTCTGTGTTATTTCTATTCCGCATTATATTTTCTTATATAATTGAAATATCACAGGTTGTGCGTTGTATCGATCAATTGTGAAATCCAACCTTTGGTTGTTGATTGGAAATTAATTGATCCTTGGATATTGGTCTTTGGTACCATCCAAGTTTATATCTCTTGTATTTGATAAAGACTCGCAGATTTATATTTGCTTGAGTATAGATCAAATCAAGAGATAGGGATATTAACTCCTTAATATACTTTTTATTAAGATTGAGACTGACTGTCTAGTTGATTCTCTTAAAAGTATATTAGAGTTAGTCCATACAGATTGCTAATCGAAATATTGGGTGAGTTTGTTAGACCCCCGCTTTTTCACATTAAGAAATAGAGATATAACTCTTGGATATACTTTTCTTAAGATTGAGTCTGACTGTCTAGTTGATTCTCTTGAAAGTATATTGGAGTTAGTCCTTACAAATAGCTAAGCGAAATATTGGGTGTGGTTGTAGACCCCCGCCTTTTCACTATCTGTTTGATTTGTTGATAACATTGAGAAACAAAGATATAACTCTTGGATATATTTTCCTTGATTGAGTCTGACTGTCTAGTTGATTCTCTTGGAATTATATTGGAGTTAGTCCATACTGATTGCCTAACGATATATTGGGTGTGGTTGTTAGACACCCGCTTTTTCAATTGGTATCAGAGCAGGCAAACATGTTTCGGACCTCATAAGTCTGTGTTTGTAGCAATCTGACTCTATGGACATAAGCGCTATCTCTATAAACGTACCACTAGTCTTCGATGGCTTGAATTACTTATGGTAGAAAATTGATATCGCGCCTTTCTCCAAGCACGTGATTTTGGATCATGGGTTTATGTTTTTAATGGCTATAATCCTCCATTGGTTACAGTAAACGGTGTAATAGTTTCAAAGGATATTAGTAGGTATGAGCCTGATGAGAGTTTGATGCAAAGCAAAATTCTTATGTCTTAAATGCTAGTATCATACATGCCCTTACCCCAGATATTCAGCATCATGCGACTACGTTGACTCGGTCTAAATATGCTTGGGATATCTTAGAAACCTTATTTGAAGGGAACACCTCTAAAAAAGAAGTTAGGCTTCAAAACCTAAATTATGATTGGGAAAACCTTTGTATGGATGATGAAGATTCATTTGATGAGTTTAATCACAAAGAGTCTGAAATTGTTAATGCATCTTTTGCATTGGGTAAGACTATTTCTGAAAAGGACATTGTGATGAAAATTCTCAGATCATTACCAGCTAAATACGATTCTAAGAAGCATGCCATTGTTGAAGGAAATAACCATAATACACTTTCCAGGAATACTCTTGTTGGAAAGCTAAAGATTTTTTTATCTTGAACTGAGTAAAAGAAAAAAACATCACATGTCTGGCAACCATATTCCTACATCTAATAAAAATATCTCTAAGTCCAAAATTGATTGATGCAAAGGATGAGAATTTCTTTAATTCAACTCTTTCGTTGTTTGTACAACAATTAAAGAAAACTCTTAGACAGAGATAATGAAAGTCTCAAAAGAAATTGTCTTCAATCAATGGAAATGATAGAAAAGTTCACAAAGACTATGACACTAAAACTTGTTCCAAGTGCTATAAAAGTGTTCACAATGTCTCTGCTTATCCTGATAAGGAGGTTAGTGAGTTAACCAAAGCATGGATGACAAATATTGACTACTGTTCTGAGGAAGATGTATGTGAAAGTTCACTCAACTACTTTGGTGATAATCACACTTGTCTTTCTAACAGCTCTGATTGTTTCATGACATACGACCTCACTTCCCTAGAAAGGAGAATTGATTTCTTACCAAAGATCTGTACTCAATGAAGAGTATGTTTCAACTGGAGAAGGAAGCCTGAATTAAAAGGATTGAAAATATGGTACCTCAACTGTTTGAATTAAAACAAGAGAGTGCAACATCTCATAATTGTGTTTTTACGAAGAAGAATTAATTATTTTCGATAAACTGTAGGACCAGAATATCGATACAACGCTATTCCTGCGATACTAACAACGTTTCTGCGAGTGTCGCTGCCAATATTTTAACAACATTTCACGAGCGTCACAGAATACTCAAAAGAAATTGACGATGGAAGAAATAAAAGAATAATACGTTGATCCTGCGATGGTTATCGTTCTTGCGATGGAGAATATTATAGAAATTGAGATGAGATCGCAGAATAGATCCAAAATAGGAGGAAAACTTAGCTGTCATCCATTATGTAAATCTCTATATAAAGGGTTCGATAGATCCAGAAAAGGATGATGTATTTTTGAGAGTTGAAAGAGTCTTGAGGAGAGAGAAACTTCAAGAGAATATTTGTAATCTTGATTTCTTCTGATTAAGTAAACATTTCTGAGATTTGAATAGTAAAGTGCCATTTAAATCTTTGAAGTTTAATTGATTTCCAATAGATTTCTATAGAATCTTAACAAGGGTGTAGTGTGGGAATTCCTGCAACTACATTTTGGCGCCCGAAACAGGGATTGAATTAACGAAAATCGAAGAGAAAGTGAAGAAGAAGATAAGAATTGTTCAAGATTAAGAAAAGTAAATAGGTGAGATAATTGAAGGAAAAATGATCAGAATCAAAAAGTATTGTAGAAAATTGGAATGTGATATGGTAACAAGAGCAATGGTTGATAGATTTCATGAAAACATTAAGGGGAAGATACATAAACGGGATTTTGAAGGAAGGAAGATTATGACAGTGGAGAAGATATCATCATTGAAAGATTGGGAAAAACAAGAAATCACGTTTACAGCAGCAGAAATACCAGAAGAAGATTTAAGTCATACATCTCCATTGGTGGTCACAGTAACCACTATACCAATGAGAAAGGAGAAATCAATAAAATTTGTAGAAGAATGGGCTATGAATAGAACTTTGGTAGACATATGAAGTTCTGTAGACATGATATTTCATCATACCTTCAAGAAAATGGGATATAAGGATGAAGAAATGTCTCATTCAACATATCATGTTCATGGATTTGGAAAGTCTATAACAAAACCTAAAGGCGAGAAAGTGGTACGAATTCCACTAGGAGAAATTGAAACACAAATATCATTATGCGTGATAGATGTGGAATCGCCGTACAATATGATACTGGGAAGACCGTGGATACATGCAATCAAAGTCGTAGCATCAACATTGCACCAGTGCATTAAATTTCCTATGCCCAGTGGAATTGGAGAAATTAGAGGAGATACGGATTTTGCAAAATTATGTTACCAAATTGAAGTGAAAAATTGTGAAAATTGTCCAAAGTTGCGAAAAGCTTGCAGAAAACTGGCGAGAGAATCAAGGAATGAAGAAGAATTTAAAGTTTACATGATAAGAGCAAAAGAAGGAAAAGGAATACCCAGTGAAATCCCACAAGAAGAAGATGAATTCGCGAGAATTCTGAAAGCACCAACACCAATGGGAGAACCTGAAGCCGATTATGTCGCAAGAACCAACAAAGGAAATAAATATTGGGAGTAAAGAAGAGCCTAAAATGCTGAAAATTGGGACTAGAATGGAGGCAGATGAGGAAGAAAGAACTATAAATCTTTTGCGAGAGTATGCAGATATCTTCGCGTGGAGCATGGACGAGATGCCAGGGATAGACCCGTCAATAGCATGTCATAAATTAGAAATCAACAAAAACATAAGACCATTTAACCAAAGAATAAGGAAATCGCAACAACATATCATTCTCAAATAGAAGAAGAATTACAGAAGATGCTCGACGCAGGAATTATAAGACAAGCAAAATATCCAGAGCGGATTGCAAATATGGTAGTGGTCCCAAAGAAGAATAAGGGGATAAGAATTTGTATAGATTTCACTGATTTAAACAAGGCTTGTCCAAAAGATAGTTTTCCATTACCAGATATTCCACAGATGGTTGAATCAAGAAGCGAGAAATGCTAGAATATCATCGTTGGATGGGTATAAAGGATATAATCAAATCCCTCTCGCTGAAGAAGATCAAGAACATACCGCATTTTTTTCTCCAAGAGGATTATATTGTTATACAAAGATGTCATTTGGCTTACGAAATGCTGGTGCAACGTATCAAATAATGGTGGAGAAGGTGTTTTCAAAGTGGATCCACAAAATATTAGAAGTGTATGTATATGATATGCTGATCAAAAGCAAAGAAGCTGAGGATCATATGCAAGATTTGAAAGAGATTTTCGATCAAATGCGGCAATTCAATATTAAAGTGAATCCTGATAAGTGTACTTTTGGAGTAACTTCAGGGAATTTTTTGGGGTATATTGTATCAAATGAAGGAATACAAGTTGATCCAGTAAAGGTACAAGCAATTCGCGATATGCCAACACCTGCGACAGTCAAAGATGTGCAAAAATTAAATGGACTCTTAGCCTCGCTGGGAAGGTTCATTTCGCGATCTTCAGACAAATGCAAATATTTTTTCGATATACTCAAGAAGGGATCAAAATTCAGGTGGACAGATGAATGCGAAAAAGCTTTTCAAGGAATAAAAGAGCATTTAACGAACATAACTATTTTACAGAAAGCAGAACCGGGAGAAGAATTATTGATTTATCTTGTAACAACCACATATGCGCTAAGTGTTGTGTTGCTGCGAGTAGATGCAGGGGTAGAAAAACCAATTTATTACATTAGCAAAACATTCAATTCTGCAGAGAGAAATTATTCAAAGATTGAGAAACTAATTCTAGCATTGGTACATGCAACTTTCAAACTTCGCATATATTTTCAAGCACATAAGGTCAAAGTGTTAACGAAAGTGCCAATTGAGTCAGTAATGAAAAATTCAAAGAGATCAGGCAGAGTTGAGAGATGGAATGCACAAGTAGGACACTTTGATATACAATATGAAATTTTATCCTCGCCAAAATCACACGTCATCGCAGATTTCTTAGCTGAATTTCCTTTAGAAGATGATGAAGCTGTGGAGGAGATGATGGATGTAGAAGAGGAATGCGGATATCCAAAAGAGTTATTAACAGAACCCAACAGATGGAAATATTAGTGGATGGATCATCCAACGGAGAAGGAAATGGAATTGGAGTTATTTTCATATCGCCAGAAGGAGAAAAAACAGCTTTTTCATTTAGATTAGAATTTGCATCCACTAATAATGAAACAGAGTATGAAGATGTGGTCCATGCTTTAAAATTCGTGATAGAAATGAATTTGGAAAATGCCAGAATCACCAACGATTCACAATTGGTTATTCGTCAGATAAAAGGAGAGTACACAACAAATGAACCATCCCTGAGAAAATACAAAAGACTCGTTGAAGAATTATCTGCGAAAATTCCAAAAATAAAATGGAGACACATATCAAGGAAAGATAATAGGCTCGCAGATGCTTTCGCTTTCATATCTAGTATGATGACAAATCCATTGGCGAGATGCATAAAAATTCAAACACTTTCATTTCCATCGATAAACAAAGAAGAAGAAGAGACAGATGTAATGATGGTAGAAGCTGGCGAGGGAGAACCCACGAGCAATATCACGGATTGGCGAGAAGATCTACATGCATACTTGGCGAGAGGAGAAATTCCAAGAAATATATTGGAAGCACACAAGTTGAAAAGTAGGGCAACCAATTATGAGCTAAGAGATGGAGTGTTATATCGCAGATCTTTTACTGGACCATCGCTAAGATGTTTGACGAGAGAAGAAGGACAAAAAGTATTAAAGATATTACATAGTGGTGACGCTGGTAATCAAAGTGGAGGATGATCTTTAGCATATAGAACAAAAATGCAGGGTTATTACTGGCCGTATATGCATGAGGATGCAAATCAACTCGCAAGGCGTTCCGAGGATTTCCAGCGATACGGAAAAAAGATACATGCACCAGGAGCACCATTATCATATTCAACAAGTGTATGGCCCTTTGGGAAATGGGGGTTAGATATTTTGGGACCATTTGTACCTGGTTCTGGACAAAGAAGATATCTGATTGTGGCAACAAATTATTTCACAAAATGGGGAGAAGTAAAGGCGGTACAACATATTCGTGATAAAGATATTTTTACATTCATCTTTGAAAATATAATCTGCAGATTTGGGATTCCAGCACAATTAGTATCTGATAATGGAAAGCAATTTGAGGGACAGAATATAGAATTGTTACTCAATGCATTTAAGATAAAATGTGGAAAGTCTACTCCTTTATACCCACAAGCAAATAGTCAGGCTGAGGCAACTAATAAAACAATCTCAGACATCATGAAAAAGATGTTAGAAGGCTACCACAGAGCATGGTGTGAATAGGTGCATAATGCAATATGGGCCTACAATACAACTAGACGAGAAGCTACTGGAATGTCACCTTTTTGTTTGACATATGGAGTTGAAGCTGTGTTACCAACAGAAGTCACTATTCCTACAACAAAAAGAGAGGCTTGGGAAAGAAATCTAAGTGCTGGAATGATTTTAAATAAATTGGATGAATTATAAGAAAAAAGAGAAAAAACTTTGAAACATATGGAAAATTACCATCGAAGATCAGCTCGTGAGTACAACAAACGTGTTAAGAAACGTGAGTTTCAACCTGGCGATTTAGTGCTGCGAGAAACACCAAGTTATCAGCGAGAGAGTGGTGGAAAGTTGGCGAGAAAATGGGATGGACCATATATCATCAAAGAGATAACTAGAACTAGGGCATACAAACTAATGGATCCTGAAGGAAGAGATGTTGGTCAAAGACTCGATAGACCATGTAATAGATTATTTCTGAAAAGGTATTATCAATGAAATCTTCTACAACATAAGAGATACTGGTATGTTATATGATGAAATAGGTAATAAATTCTTCTATCTTTATTCACAACTGAAAAATTCTTCTGATAACAAAGCACAACAAAAACAGCGAGCATTATCGCAAGAAAAGCGAATAAAATTTCGCAGAGATTAAAGAACGGGACGAACCTTTATGGCGTGCACCCTAGTTCGCGAATAAAATTTCGTAAGAGGCAAATGTAAGACCTAAAAACGCGTCATAGGAAGGGGTATCTCTTGACATGATTCAGGGGTAAGGTTATACCGTTGCTGGATCCTGAGTCATGCAGATGTTGGGGTTAAAGAAAACCTATCCGGGAGAGAGATCTTGAATTTCCAACTATATATGGTTATACCCTGGTTGGACGACCGAGAATCTCTTCCAAGAAGTGCAAAGTATGACCAAGGCGCCGAGGTACACGGTTGATCCAAGGGTGCCAAGGGCGTACGAAACTTTCTTGCCATTCTTGGTAAGTCTTGGCTATGATGCACTTGGCCTGAAGAAAACCCCACTTAGGGTGCAGTCTTGTAACTATAAGCCATATAGGCATAAAGGACAAGAGGCTGCGAAAATAGCTGGTTGTCGGTAAATCTGGATGGGAGGAGCTAGTCTTGTATGGCTGATGTGCCCTCCTTGAAGGGGCAACCAGGAGGAAGATAAGGGCGGCACCCTCCATTAGGGAGATGATAAGTGTCTTAAGACGGAAATGTCATGGGGATTTATGATCGCAAGAACATTTAGGCCTGTCATATTGTCGCGTGACGTAAATTATATAGAGGAAACAAGCCAAAAGTTAAGATGAGATCAATGGGTTTTTACATGAAAGTGTAAAGACGTCCTGCGATTTCATCGCAAGACGACAATGTCATAAGGCTAAATTCTTGACAGAGAGTTTATACTTATCATATTGCCGCAAAGATTTTGAAGAAACATGGATAAGACAAGATCAAAGGGTCTTTACATGCAAATGTTAAGAAATCCTGCGATTTTGTCGCAGACAGAAAAAGTTTGGCAAAATAAGACCTTTACCTAGGAAGGCAAAATAATACCAAAAGAATAATCTTACCAATTAACTATTCCATTTTAAGATTGCAGGAAGTATTCATTCATCGCAGAACCATATATAAGAAGGCAAATTCTTCACATCATAGATTACTTCAGAATTTTTCAGAACATCGCAGCAATATTCACTGCATCGCAAATATATTCATACTTTCGCGAACAATGCAACAACACAATTCCTTAAAGAAGATACAGAAAATGATTCACCATTTCAAGAAAGATAATGAAGGGAAAGTAAGGGAATAGAGAAGTAAGATTTCATTATCTTCCTTGAAAAATATTCAAAGTAAGCTAAATTGAAAGGTAAGTTCTAAAAGGTCTCAAAAATTACATCGCTCGCAAGAAAGAAGAAGAAAAGAAAGAAAAGATAAAATTCAAGTTTTAGCGATGGCTTTGCCAGATTTATTCTTCTTGCTCGTCAGATTTATTATTTCTACCAGAGTTATCAGCTTCTTCAGCATCCTTTTCATCATGAGTCTCTCCTTCTTTTGACTCTTCATCAACATTTGCTTCGCCACCCGCAGCTGCTTCTTTGGGAGGACTTCTTTTTTCTTCTTCTTCACCATCTTCTTGAGTGGTATTCTATTCATCATTATTAAACTCTAAATCTTCATCCATGGGAAGAGGAATTTCATCATCATCAACCTTTAGAGGAGGAACAGATACAGGAGGGAGAGAATTGGAGAGCAGAATCTCGTTCACAAGAACTTCAACACTGAGGTGGACCTTGCGAAGGAAACTTCTATCACGATTCCTAATCTATATGTTTTTAAAGTATTCGAGATAATCAAGTATTCTCTCTGCTTTGTCGCGGGAATCAAGATAATTGGAAACAAGATACTTATTTTCTTTGCGAACTTTATCCAATTTAGTGGTCAGATCAGCGATGGTAGAATGAAGATTTCTTTCGGATTCTACGAGCAACAAAATAATAAAAGATCAGTTAGACAAAAATTTCACAAGGAATATAACACAAAATTTTATAAGAAGATCAACAAGAGAGGCAGTCAATCGACTACCTTCTTTTTGCGAGGTTAAGTTTTGGATTAATGCAAATAAACAGTTCTCCCATTGATTCATGGCATCATCGAATTTATCGCCAACCATACCCTTCATATGAGAGTCCTTTAATTGAGAGTATTGGTCTTGAAGTTCGACGGCTCTTAAACTAAGAGTTAATCTACCCCTGATAAGTTAATCCTTCTCGGCATCAGATGATTCAGTTAATTCCTTGAGCTCATTCTTAAGAGAGCGAAGAGCTCTTGATTATTACATATGCTTTGAAGATTACTTAATTGCTGCGAGGAAATCGCCATCAAGCTTGAAAATATATGTTTTTCTTGGGACAAAGTCTTATTCTCATATGATAAAGATTTCATCGCCAAATTAGCCTTAAAAAAACAAGTATGAGAGGCGATCAACCTCGCCACTTAATAAATTCTGCCTTTGCAATAATTGATTATTATCATTAGTAAGATTATTTATGTGATATATTGAATAAGTGTAAAGATTGTCTAGTCTAGTATGTTGATCCATCCAAGAATCTCTTTCAACGCGAGCTTCTTCAGCGATAGATTCAAATTTGAGTCTTTCTATGAAATGAGTCTGATTTGAAACTAATATATGAATCAAGAATTTAAGAAGGAAGCCTGAGTACAGAAAATATAAAAGTAAAACAGAAAAACAAAAGAGCAGAGGCAAGAAAAATGTACCTTTCAGCTCGTCATTTTTCCTGCGAAGATTCTCGCAGTCTAGGGAAGAGTTGCGAAGCATATGATTCAAAGTATCACATTCAGCAGTTTTAACTTGAAGGATTTTCCTCAGAGCTTCATTCTCATTTTCCAAAGACGCTCGCGAAGTATTACTATCAGAGCCAAAATACTTGAGTAGAGTCTCGCAAGCTTCATGCTGGAGAGGGTCAGTGGAAGATTTTCTAGCATTGTCTAAAATGTTAGACAAGATTTTAAAAGCAACATCAACACCTGCAAAAATTTTGTTTGATGAAGGAAGGGGTGTAGAAGATGAAGTAGTAATGAGAGCAAGTTGATGATCATTTGTGATGGTTGAATTGTCAGGAGGAGTATGTGGAAAAACAACAGTCGAAGGCCGTAAAGGACTATAAGGAGTCTCAGTCATAGCAATTTTAGAAGACTGATTTGTCAAAGAAGTAGAAGTATGAGTAGCAATATTCTCGCAAACAAAAGTAGAAAGATTTGGTTGCGATGGTGTGGGAATAATCTTCACGGATGTTAATGTGGGCATAATGAGATCTTCCCCAAGTGTCTTAAAGTGGCGAGATCTTTTGGAAGGCTTAACAGGGTTCTCGTTATTCTGCGAACAATAACTCAGATAAGAAACAGAGGCAACAATATTGTTATTAGGAAATAGAATATGTTTCTTACTACCTTATCATTCGCAGACCTCCTCTTCTTCTTTTCTACTAGTCTTTTGCGAGTGTTAGGGTTTTGAATCGTGGATTGTGTAGTTTCGCTGAAGAGAAGACATAACATGGAAGTTATGAAGAATCAAATAAGAAAGATTGGAGAATAAAAGTAAAAATTGGCTTAAATAAATGTCAAAGTCAAGAAACATACCTTGATGACTCCATTAGAACAGTAGTAGAAGAATATGAAGAAGAATAAAAGTTGCAGACAAAAGACGAAGTAGACAAATAAAGAAGATGAAGAAACGGAAGAAGAAAATTAGTTTTGAAACTTAATTCTACCTTTTATAGGAAAAATGGGGTGGGCCTATTGAGCAGAGACGTGTCAATAAATGAAAGAATTCGCAACACGTGTAAGAAAGGCTAAATTAACGGAATTTGTCGAGAAGAAAATATAAAAGAGAAAGAAGTTGCGAGGGTAATAAAGAATATTGGTTCTCATGATCTTCTCTTCCTCACAGAAAAGACATGAGAAGAGGCAAGATGTAGGACCAAAATATCGCTACAACGCTATTCCTGCGATATTAACAACGTCTCTGCGAGTGTCGCTACCAATTCTTTAACAACGTCTCACGAGCGTCACAGATTACTCAAAAGAAATTGACTATGGAAGAAGTAAAAGAAGAATACGTTGATCCTGTGATGGTTATCGTTCTTGCGATGGAGAATATTGTATAAATTGCGATGAGATCGCAGAATAGATCCAAAATAGGAGGAAAACTTAGCTGTCATCCATTATGTAAATCTCTATATAAAGGGTTCGATAGATCCAGAAAAGGATGATGTATTTTTGAGAGTTGAAAGAGTCTTGTGGAGGGAGAAACTTCAAGAGAATATTTGTAATCTTGATTTCTTCTGATTCTGTAAACATTTATGAGATTTGAATAGTAAAGTGTCATTTAAATATTTGAAGTTTAATTGATTTCCAATAGATTTCTATAGAATCTTAACAAGGGTGTAGTGTGGGAATTCCTGCAACTACACTTTCAAAACCAATCAGCATATTACTCCTGAAAATATGTCATATTCAAACCTCTCTTGCAATGAGAATGACGTATTGAAATACAGTGGTCCAACAAAGTGCTTATTTCTCTTGTATGAAATCCAGGATCACCCAGAGACGATTTGTACAAAGGTTCCTGAAAAGTCTTCTTCTATTAACTTTCTTTATCAGAAGAAGAAAAGAAAATCTCCTAAGAAATATATTTCAAAGGAGATTTTCAGAACCGTCCATAGTCTGCAAAAATCAATAAACAAAGCTTTCGGAACATTGCAGGGAATGAAGGTATCTACTCTTGATCTTCCCTCCATAAAGAAAAATCATAAACATGGAATATCGAAATCTTCCTCCTTTTATAAGAAACCACCCGGTCCTGCATTGGATGGAAAAAATTATAATTTGTAATAGGTTTTAAGATTGTTCTTTTTTTTCTCCCTTGGACAAGAACCATAATATTTAAGAGGGTTATGCAAATATTTCTGTAGTTTTACTCTAACTTGTTTCTGTATCTCCTACGGGTGCTCTAATTTCTATTATTGAGCCAATAACCGTTTTTGTACATAAACGGTTTTCCTAATAAAGTCCTTTTTCGGATATCCAAAATTTCTGTTAGGGTTTTGGTCAAAGTACTTTTTTGGAAATTTATCCCATACCTTCTTCTTTTTAAGTTGAAGCAAGGTAGTTAAGATCGCGTATCGGTATCATATCGGTCGGGTCCGATATACTTATATAAAAGATAATATCGGTTTTTATTGGTTATTTGTAATTTGAACTAGAATTTCAAATATTTATAAAACCATAGTAAAAAATAATAAGAATCATACACATATCTCAAATTTCAAAAATACAAGGTGGTTTATTAGCAAGTGTTGTGAATGTTGTCCCATTCTTCCGGCAAAATCTTTCTTATTATCCTTCACTTTTATATTTCCTTGTGTTGCAGTCGAAAAAATCTCAAATATCTCCAACTTTGTTAGAGTCTATAATCAATACACGACCCCTTAGATGTTGATATACCATTAGTCTTCCTCTGTCTAAAGATTCTCTCAAAATGACCTTCAAATCCTTTGAAACCAACCATAATCAAGGGTCTTGCTAGAAGCTTTCCATTTCTACGCTGAAACCAAATTCCCTACAAACCCATCCATTCTATCACTACCAGTGTAGTTGCAGGAATTCCTACACTACACCCCTCACAAGAATTCATAATAATCAACACATATTTGAAGATTAAGGAAAACACTTTTATTGATCAATTCTCAGAAATGTTATAGGAAATGGAGGAAATCAAGAATACAACCGCTCACAAGAACTTTCTCTCTCCTCAAAACTTTCTCAACACTCAAAAATTGATCTCCCTTTTATGAGTCTATCAACTCTCTTTATATAGGGAAGTTTCATAGTGGATGACAGCTAATCTGTCCTTTAATTTCGGATCTGACTCGCGATAGTCTCACAGCAGTTATAATGTTAATTCTCACAGATGCTATGATCTTCGTAGGATTATCATGCTCTTCTCGTGTTTCTGCTACCGTCATCCATTACGTCATTCTTTGAATCATTCTTTGAGTCAGTCTGTGACGCTCGCAGAATGTTGTTGAAGAGCTCGCAGAAACGTTGTTTATAAATTTCGCAAGAGCATTGTTGTGGCGATATTCTGATCCTACATCTTGCCTCTTCTCATGTCTTTTCTACGAAGAGGAAAATATCATGAGAATTGAATTCTTTTAAAATGCTGCAGCTGTTCATATTTTCACATTCTTCTGTTCTGACACGTTTCTGCATTTTTCGCCAGATTTATTACACGTATCTTTTCTTCCATTCAATTTCTGACACGTCATTCTCAACCATTGTGTTTCAACCGTTCACGTCTTTCCTTCGCATTAAATGCATTTATCTTCTCGAAAACTCTTATCTTCTATATATACCCTCTTCATTCCTCTATTTTCTTCTTTTTACTTTCTTCTTCCTTCTCTCTGCAATTTCACTGTTCTCCCGCAAATTCTGCATCTGCTACTGTTGTAACTTTTCTCTCATCCTTTTGATCTTCTATTCTTTCCTTAATTCCCATACTAAGGATGCCTCCAGCTGATCGTAAAAATCTAATTGCCTTTGAAAAGATGCAAAAGAAGCTTCAAGATAGAGGTTTTACTTTATCTACCATTCCTAATCAAAACCCTAAGATTGAACTCTCCATTAAATTATTTTCTGATCATCCGTGTAATGGCGAGAAGATCATAGTCTCATTAGGTCAACTTGAAGCTGGCCTTCCCATTCCTCTTTATGACCCTGAACTTCCTTTATTCTAAGAAATACTTTCTCATGCGAAATTCTCGCCGGCAATATATCAGTTGAGTGGGTATTGCATTCGTTTGATGCTTGAGTTTGCTACTCGCGGTGCTGGTAAAGAATCTCTTTACCCTCCTGAAATGAAGAACCCTAAATTCAAAGATGTTACAATTGTTCCTGCGAAGTATACTGTAGATAATTTCTTCGCGAATTATGAAATAATCCCCATGAGGAAGGATAACACTTGTTGGGGTGTCCGCTTAAAGAAAAAGGATAACGTTGTTGAGGACAAAGTTCTTATGTTTGACATTGACTGGCATCCGGGCAACAATTTATCTCCTCGCCACTCTAATGATGAAAAATGGTGTATCTTCCCATTATTTCTAGGGGGTCCATACATCTCTGGCTCTCACGCTTTACCTGCGAATCTCGCAGAATACCAACCATGCGTGTTCAGATGGCCTGAAAGGAATACATAGGTATATTCCCGAAATTTTTATTTAAGTTTCCATTATTATTTTCCTCATGTTTTTATATATACTCTCGCTTATCCCTCCAATTTTACCAGATTGAAAGACTGAAAGCTAGCTACCGGAAGCTTGGGAACCCTAGTACTTTATCAGCTCTTAAATTACTCACAGATGAAGTAATAAATAATCCTTTATGATTCTTAACAATATATTGTTGACTCTATTTCTTATCTTTATCTGTGTTTGAAGGTTATTGAAGAAATAGAACCTGTTAAAGTTGTGAAGACCAAGGGAAAGACAAAGTCTTTGCTCATGAGGAGAAATCTGATGCTTCTCGCAAGGAGAAATCTGGTGCTCCTCTTTCAAAGAAAAGAAAAATGCAATCCCCATCTCCTTCAACTCTTCAGTCCAGCGAGAGTTATAGCGATGATAACAACGATGACGATGGCAATAATGATGATGCTGATATCAATTCTGCAAAGGAATTCTCCCAACCTGAGTCTTCTATGTCTCAACTTTTCAGTATACTCTTTGATACTATGTTAGGGATTGGTGATACTCCTCTTGCTGAAGCTTGCAAATCTATGGAAACTATCTGTGATGCCCCTCTCTTGGAGAATAATGAATCTCTTTGCGGGGTTTCAAGATCTATATCTCCAAGTTTCTTACATTCACTTAGCGCTCTGGTATGTTCTCATTTCTTTGCCACATTTGTGTTTTCTCATTTCCTCGCCATGTTTTAATTTATATTTGTCTTGACAATTTTTTCTTTCCTTCGCAGGCTGGAAGAGCTTCTTTTTCTGTTTCCTCGGACCTGGAGAGGAGACGTGCAACTTTTGAAAAGAAGAATGATGTTCTTCGCGGGAAAAATGAAAAATTGAAATCTGACTCTGCTAATCTTCGCAAGAAGGATGGAGAACTGGAAGCTGAAATTGCTGAACTTCGCAAGAAAATAAACATCTAGAAATCGATGCTTCGAGTGACAAGCAAAAGATATCCGATCTTGAAAAATCTAACCAGCAACTCTATGGTATGAATTATTCCCTTTTTATCTTAATTCTTTTATCCTATTTTAGCTTATTCAAGCAACTATTTTTGCAGATGTTTATGGTCTTATTGATGAGGCTACATTCCTTCGCTCTTTTCCTGAACCTGTAGATGAGGATACCCTTCATGATCGCCTTAATAATTCTTTAAGTAGCCTTTCAGATGATCAAATTAGATCTCTTTCTATAGATGAACTTAGATCCAAATTTCTTCTCTTAAAAATTGAACATAGATTCAACTTGGGTTTAACCAATAAGTTTAAGCGCCTTTATATTGACTCAAAAGAGGAAACTAATATATTAAGAACCAAGTACAGTAATCTTATTGACGAAAAAGACCTCATTGCTAAAAATGGTGCTCAAGCTTTAGCAGATTTCCATAAAACTCTTTTCAATATTCAAATTGAAAGGGACAGACTTATCTGCGATAATAATGCTCTTGTGAAGAAAGAAAATCAAGTTCGCTTTCGTCTTCTCATTAGTAATGATGATGAGTTTGCCTGGGCTGCACAGATTCTTGATAACGCCAGAAATAATTTAGGTGTAGATATTAGTCTTCAAGCTGATCATTCTGCCTTGATTAAGGATATGATCTTTGAAAGAGAAGGTGGTTATTCTTGATTTTCCACTAATCCATCTTTTAACTGATTCTCCACTATTTTATTAATATGTTGTCATTTGTTCGCAGCATCTGAAGGAAATTTTCGCCAATGAATTGGAGAATTGGAAGAAAAGAAAGGGCAACTCGCAAAACTTCTGTCTTCTCGCAACGAGAAATGCTCCAAGTTCAAAAAGCAACTTTAGATTACTCTGGAGAATTTTAGCAATACTCTTGTTGGTGTTCGCAATGATTCTATTAAAATGGTCTGTGATGATCATAAAATTCCCCATTCTACATATCCTTATCTCGCGAATGAAATTCCAGAGAACGTCCCTAATCTTATCATCTCTGATAGCGAAGCTGAAGAGTCTGAAGAAGATGAAGAATATAATGAAGATGAAGATGAAGGGGGGGACTCTGATGAAGATAATGAAGGATCTAAATAGTTTTATCTTCTCTTTAAATCTCTTTGTAATATATGTGCATTCATCTTTTTCTCCTTGTGATACATTGTTGCGAATTTCTCCAGCTTCTAAGGTTCCTTTATGTTATAGATTACTTTTGTTTCTATCTGTATACATTAGAAAACAATTCCTTTTTGCAATATGGTTAATCAATATGCTTATTAATTTTTAACTATCTGCATAAATATGTCATATAAAGATCTGCGTAAATCTGTCATATAAAGATGAATAATAATTTTATCATTCTTTTCATTCCCATACTTGCCTCTATTATTCATCTGCAATATGAAAGATTGAACAGATTAATTTTGAATAAGATCTGTTTGTAAATTTTTGCCTCAATCTCTGCGTAAATATCGCAAGTCATATCTGCATAATCTCATGATCTCTGCGTAAATTTCGCAGTCATTCAATCTTGATCTCTTGTGGTCTTATTTTGCCTTCCTAGTTAAAGGTCTTATTTAGCCACGTTTTATGTTGGCGACAAAATCACAGGACATCCTTACATTCGCATGCAAAGACCCATTGATCTTTCCTTATCCGTGTTTTGTCAATTTCTCTGCGACAATATGACAGGTCTAAGTCTTCTCGCGAAAACAAAGCCCCGTGACATTGTCGTCTTGCGATGAAATCGCAGGACGTCTTTACACTTTATGTAAAAACCCATTGATCTCATCTTATCTTTTTCTCATGGATTTTTTCCTCTGTATAATTATTGCACAAATATGACAAGCCTAAATATTCTTGCGAATATAAATCCTCATGACATTTGCGTCTTTTTTGACACTGTCATCTCCCTAATGGAGGGTGCCTCCCTTATCTTCCCCCTAGTTACCCCTTCAAGGAGGCGTACATCGGCCATAAAAGACTAGATCCTCCCATCCGGTCTTAACAACAACCAGTTGTTTTCGAAGCCTCTTATCCTTTTTGCCTATATGGCTTATAGTTACGAGACTGCACCCTAAGTGGGGTTTTCTTCGTGCCGAGTACATCATAGCCAAGACTTGCCAAGAATGTCCAGGGTAGGTTCATCCATCCCGGGCACTCTTAGCTCAACCGTGTACCTCGGCGCCTTGGTCATACTCTGAACCCCTTTGAAGAGACCCTCGGTCGTCCAACTGTTAATATATATATATATATATATATATATATAGTTGGAAATCCAAGGTACCTCTCCTGGATAGGCTTTCATGGGACCTAAATCTCTATAACTCAGGTTCCAGCAGCGGTATAACCTTATCCCTGAGCCATGCAAAGAGATACCCCCTTATATGACACACTTTAGGTCTTACATTTGCCTCTTGCGAAATTTTATTTGTGAACTAGGGTGTACGCCATAAAGGTTCGTCCCATTCTAATATATCTCTGCAAAATTTTATTTGCGTTTCTTTGATTTTCTGTTTTTGCATTTCAGCTCTTGTATGATTTTTCAATTTCATCTTTTTCATTGAATTAAAATATACTTTTGTAAAATTTTCTTCAACAAATCATTCATACATCTCTTATATTTTACGATCTAGAGATTTTACCTTTTCTACTTATTACTTTCTGCTTCTGCTTTTTTGTTGCGCTTTGCTACTTTTTCTCCATCTGCGAGATGCTCGCCATCTATTGGTTTCAACACATGTTGACTTTGCATCATTCCTTCTTCTCGCCGTTCTATTATATCAACCATCAGCTTTTTACTTCTTTGCTTTTGTTTGATGTTATGCTTCCAGTTTTTGTTCTTCGCAGCCCTTTCTTCGCAAGATTCCATATCAATTTCATAGCACTTTTTCCCCTCAGTCCAATATCCCTTTATAACTCCAACACTGCTAGGATGAGGAAACTTAATGCACTGGTGGAAAGTTGACGCTACACCTAGAACACAGAATTGTATGGAGATTCTACGTCAACAACACAGAATTGAATCTTGGAAGATATCCCCTTCAATGGAATTCGCATTGTAATTTCCCCTTTGGGCTTGTTGGCAGTACCATTGAAACCATAGATCTTATAAGTTGATGGTATTAGATCCTCGTCTCTTCCTCCCATGGTTTTGTAAGTATGATAAAATAAGATATCCACTGAGCTTCCCGTGTCAATTAAAACTCTGTTAATGGCCCAAGAATCTTCAACTTCAGCTTCACCATCCTCATATTCTTCTTCTATTTGTTTTGGATTTATTTCTAATCTTACCACTAGTGGGTTGTCATGCATCTCGCCAGGCTCAGGTACTTCTTGTGCAGTGAAAGAAATAATATGCTTTTGCCACTCTTCTAATGGCAAGGCATTCGCAAAATTCATTATTTCTCTCCTATCCGCAACTCTCGCGAAAACTCTGCTTAGAACATTGTCATGGAAATCCTCTATAGTCTTATATGAATGTATGATGGAGTTACAGAATAAATTCTTCGCTTTTGCTCCAACTTCTATTACAAACGTTTCTCCTTCCTTTGCTGTATTCACTCTGCGAATTTCTGGTATTGGGGGTAATTGCTGAGGCTGGGGATGTCTTATTAGGAAATGATTTAATTTTCCCTGATCTATCATCCTCAAAATGATTCTCTTTACATTCCTGCATTCATTTGTCGAGTGACCATGAAAATGATGATAAAAACAAAATTCTTGACTTCGATTATTTGGGTGTGGCTCTTTTCCCATATTCTAGGGTACGGGTATGTCCTCCATCAAAATTATAGCCTCCCAAATTTTCTCTATGCTAGCATTTAGAGGTGGCATCTTAATTTCTTCCCATATTATCTTCTTACTTCCTTTCCCTCTATAATAATTTTGTTTTTGACCACCATAAGTCTCTTGCGGCTGATCAAGCCTTTGAATCTTATTATTTCCACTTCGACTAAAGAATTTTCTTTCCCTTTCGAACTCTTCTTGATCTCTGCTTCCCATAGCTACTAATTTCTGTTGATCATCATTCATACTATTTTCTTTCTTCGCCTGCGAAGTGCTCGCTACTATATTTATTAATCTAGGAAGTAGACTTGCGTTTGCTGCGCCTGAACTGGTGTTCGTAATGGGATATGACTCCATATCGTTGTGTTTCTCCTCCAATGCAATGTATTCTTCTTGTAACTCTCGCAGCTCCATCATGGTGATTATATTTTTGATTCTGAAAATTTGTATATACAACAGATTGGTTGCAAACATAGCATTAATGAAATATAAAATGAGGTATCTCTCATCCACTCTTCCTGCCATATCACTACACATTGTCTTCCATCTTATGGTTAGATGTTTCAAACTCTCACCAACTCTCTGTTTTAACCCAAATACATCCTCAATGCCAGGTCGCGAAGAATTGTTACTTATATATGCTCCCAAAAATATAGTTTGCAAATGATTGAAAGAAGTTATAGTGTTCTTAGGTAAACCTTCGAACCATTTTAGCGCCTCGCCTGTTAATCTGGATGCGAAATATTTGCACAATACAGCATCATGGTTTTCTCATTGTAGCATACACCTAACATAAGCTTTGACATGTTTAATAACACAAGTAGTTCCATCGAATATACTGGTTAACGTCGGTAAATTACATTTTGGGGGTATTCCTCCTAATTGTACTTCTTGAGTGAATGGAGTTTTCGCAGCTTCTTCAATGGCCTCATCAAGTTGCCTTCTGCCTCCCTTTCTTCTGTTATTTAACATTCCCCTCATTTCTGCTAACTCTCTCAAAATCTGTTCATTCCCAGCTGAATTTTGCTCCATTGGTCTTTTCAGTGCAGCTTCCCTTCTTATGCGCTCATGTCTTTCTTGCCTTGCGAGATTTTGTGCTTCTTCTTCAGCATTTTCATTATGCCTTCTCCCGCGATTTTTTTCTTCACCTCCTTCATGAATTCGCAAATTATTATGCCTTTCATTTTCTCTTCTACGATTTTCTTTATTTCTCATTGTTTCTCTTCGATGTCTTTCTATTCTTCTTTGTATTCTATCATATTCCTCATTGATATTATCATTGTTGTGATTTCTTGCGCGTCTCCTTTCTCGATTGTCATGTTTGTTCTGACGTATTGCTTCTTGAAATTCTTGTTCTTTCACTTCTGCTCTTAATATTAATCTTTCGCAAGCTAGACGTGCTTGTTCAGCATAATGTATCTCAATTTCATCCTCAATTATTCTTCGGTTTCTTTGAATTTCTCGCTCATGTAATATTCTCCTTCCTTCTTCTCGATTTTCTTTACCATCTTGGTTATTTCCACCCTCTTGATTTTTATTATCACGTCTATCATCCACAGTTTCATCACGCGGAATATAACGATCATTAATTATCTCTTCTTCTCCATAACGTTGCTCTTCATTTGGATTTTGCACTCCCTCTCCAATATTCTCACCAGTATTTCTCACAGGGGAATTTCTCCTTACTTCTCCTCTCAATGACCTTGAACTTGATCTTGCAGTACTTCTTGATCTCCTATTTTGTAATCTCAAATTCTCAATTCTTAACTCGTGATTTTGTCTTGTTAAATTTGCACGTTCCTCTGCCTCTAATCTCTTCTCCTCTTGTATTCTTTGTCTTAAAGCCTCTACTGCTTCACTTTCATCATCTCCATGAATTAATCCTCCAACCGCTTCTTGATCTCTTCCCTCTCGCCTTCCATTTATTAATTGTCGATTTTCTGCTTCTACTGAATCTGATCACCAAGTATGCACACTCACTCTGTCATAATCCACATTTCTATATTGTATCGGTGTTTGCTAATTCGGTTGTTGAACTTGATTTTCTTCATTATTCCTTGTTCTATTGCTCCTTGTTCTTAATCTTGAAGATTCTCCTATTTCATTTGTATCTTCTTCAGCAAGTCTTTTACTCCTCCTTATGGTTGTTGGTTGTTCTGATGTATTTCTTTTTCACGTCTTTCCTTCAAATTTAATACATTTATATTCTCGAAAACTCTTATATTCTATATATACCCTCTTCATTCCTCTCTTTTATTCTTTTTACTTTCTTCTTCCTTCTCTCTGCAATTTCACTGTTCTTCCGCAAATTCCGCATCTGCTACTGTTGTAACTTTTCTCTCATCCTTTTGATCTTCTATTCTTTCCTTCATTCCCATACTAAGGATGCCTCCAGCTGGTCGTAAAAATTTAATTTCCTTTGAAAAGATGCAAAATAAGCTTCAAGATAGAGGTTTTACTTTATCTACCATTCCTGATCAAAACCCCAAGGTTGAACTCTCCATTAAATTATTTTCTGATCATCCGTGTAATGGCGAGAAGATCATAGTCTCATTAGGTCAACTTGAAGCTGGCCTTCCCATTCCTCTTTATGACCCTGAACTTCCTTTATTCTACGAAATACTTTCTCATGCGAAATTCTCACGGGCTATATATCAGTTGAGTGGGGATTGCATTCGTTTGATGCTTGAGTTTGCCACTCGCGGTGCTGGTAAAGAATCTCATTACCCTCCTGAAGTGAAGAACCCTTAATTCAAAGATGTTCCCATTGTTCTTGCGAAGTATACTGTAGATAATTTCTTCGCGAATCATGAAATAATCCCCATGAGGAAGGATAGCACTTGTTGGGGTGTCCGCTTAAAGAAAAAGGATGACGTTGCTGAGGACAAAGTTCTTATGTTGGACATTGACAGGCATTCGGGCAACAATTCATCTCCTCGACACTCTAATGATGACAAATGGTGTATCTTCCCATTATTTCTAGGGGGTCCATACATCTCTGGTTCTCACGCTTTGCCTGCGAAGCTCGCAGAATACCAACCATGGGTGTTCAGATGGCCTGAAAGGAATACATAGGTATATTCCCGAATTTTTTGTTTGAGTTTCCATTATTATTTTCCTCACGTTTTTATATATACTCTTGCTGATCCCTCCAATTTTACCAGATTAAAAGACTGAAAGCTAGCTACCAGAAGCTTGGGAAAACCAGTACTTTATCAGCTCTTAAATTACTCACAGATGAAGTAAGAAATAATCCTTTATGATTCTTAACAATATATTGTTGCCTCTATTTCTTATCTTTATCTGTGTTTGAAGGTTATTGAAGAAATAGAACCTGTTAAAGTTGTGAAGACCAAGGGAAAAGACAAAGGTGCTGCTCGCAAGGATAAATCTGATGCTTCTCGCAAGGAGAAATCTGGTGCTCCTCTTTCAAAGAAAAGAAAAATAAAATCCCCATCTCCTTCAACTCTTCAGTCCAGCGAGAGTTATAGCGATGATAACAACGATGACGATGGCAATAATGATGATGCTGATATCAATTCTTCAAAGGAATTCTCCCAACCTGAGTCTTCTATGTCTCAACTTTTCAGTATACTCTTTGATACTATGTTAGGGATTGGTGATACTCCTCTTGCTGAAGCTTGCAAATCTATGGCAACTATCTGTGATGCCCCTCTCTTGGAGAATAATGAATCTCTTCGCGGGGTTTCAAGATCTATATCTCCAAGTTTCTTACATTCACTTAGCGTTCTGGTATGTTCTCATTTCTTCGCCACATTTATGTATTCTCATTTCCACGCCATGTTTTAATTTATATTTGTCTTGAAATTTTTTGCTTTCCTTCACAGGATAGAAGAGTTTCTTTTGTTTTTGCCTCGGACCTGGAGAGGAGACGTGCAACTTTTGAAAAGAAGAATGTTGTTCTTCGCGGGAAAAATGAAAAATTGGAATCTGACTCTGCTAATCTTCGCAAGAAGGATGGAGAACTGGAAGCTGAAATTGTTGAACGAAATTTATTAACAATATTTCTGCGATCTCTTCAACAACATTCTGCGAGCGTCGCAGACTGACTCAAAGAATGACGTAATGGATGACGGTAGCAGAATCATGAGAAGAGCATGACAATCCTACGAAGATTATAGCATCTGCGAGAATTAACATTATAATTGTTGCGAGACTATCGCGAGTCAGATCCGAAATTAAAGGACAGATTAGCTATCATCCACTATGAAACTTCCCTATATAAAGAGAGATGATAGACTCAGAAAAGGGAGATCAATTTTTGAGTGTTGAGAAAGTTTTGAGGTGAGAGAAAGTTCTTGTGAGCGGTTGTATTCTTGATTTCCTCCATTTCCTGTAACATTTCTGAGAATTAATCAATTACAGTGTTGTTCTTAATCTTCAAATATGTGTTGATTATTATGAATTCATGTGAGGGGTGTAGTGTAGGAATTCCTGCAACTACAACTACAACCAGGACTAAAAAAACCTTTAATCCATAGCCTAAAATCAATAACAACCGCTCATATTCGCCACTATCTTCCCCCGTCCATAACAAAACCCAAATCCATTCAAATTTCACCTCAAGTATGGTTTTCAACTTATATCCTATCATATAGTCATTGATTTTATATCATAAATATATCATGGTTTGTACCTTTCCTAAAATTGTCGTTGTACTTGTTTGTAAAGACTAGATGCATGTTGGTCGAAAAATTTATTCTCTGAAACCGATATTATCAGTGTATAGGTAAAAACAATATATCGGGATTTACCAGCCGATACGAACATTTTTATTGTTCCATCTTTGTATCGCCGACATTCTCGATATCGTATAGGTATTTTCCGATACCCGATAAAAACCTGTAATATCGGCCTGTACAACTGATATTGACTTCCTTGAGTTGAAGGTTTCATTACTTGATAAGAACATTTCATTTATCTTTTTTATCATGTCTTCATCAAGTATTTCAAGTAAGGAAAATGATGTCTGAACTGTTCTCTTTCCCCTAAGAAAGTTCATTTAGATTCTTCTGATAGTGAGATGTGTCAAGACAAACGTGATTCATCCTCTGATGTGAATCCTAATGTCTCTCATTTTGATAAGCTCTCATTAACCATGAATTTTGTCTTAGAACAAGTGCGTCCATTGAAGAGTCAACTGGAATCTTCAACCAAAAGACTTGAGGACAAGATAGTTAACTTCGAATCCTGGATTGATCTAATTAAAGATGAGCTTGATGATTATAGGGAATATGAGAAGAATATTCAATGTAAGTGAAATGTTATTTGGTTTAAGAGTCATTTATTTTTTGCGTGATGATTCTTATTTGTCTAGGAAACTTCTTATGAGAATTTATTCTTGTGTTTTTAAGAAGGATAACTAGGGTTTAGAATATCAATTATTGTGATTACACATAGCTATTGCCAACGATTTTCATCTTGCAATGTTTTAGATTTATTTATTTAAATTCTAAGTTATTTGGAAGATGATTTTGCAGTATTAATCTTTATTGGTATCATATATTGCAAATAATGTTATGGGATATGTGTGTTTGCGTCCGTGAACTATGATTGTCCCATATATATATCAAAAGCTAAGTTCATTATGTCTTTATGCAAATATTAATAAAAGTAGAATGAACTTTTGAATATTCCACAATATTGATCTTTCCCTAATCCACTTCTATGTGAAAGTATTGTATAGCTCCGTAAGTTTTCTTATGTTGAGCATATCCGATTAAATAAATCATTAAGGTCCTCTTGTGGTTAATTTAATTGAGTTTTTTTGATACAATTCATGTTTCATGTGATTAGTTAATGTCCAAAGAAATCCTTCTTTTCTTGTGAAAGTAAGGTCGCTCTTGTTGTTCTTTTAGGAATAACATTTTTATGGGGGAGAGTTCTTAATTGAACTTGTGCTTAATTTCCAAATCTTTATGGGAGTGCGGCTGTGGAATATTCTAAAAGTTATCTTAAATATTTATAAACTCCTTGATGAATAACTAAGTTTCGACTATGTGAAATCATCGAAACAAAGTTGATATGTTCTCTTTTAGTCAGGAATAATCTCTTTGAGAATTTCATTATGATCCCGCTGGTTTTCATACCTTTGCAAATTTATATTGACAAAAAGGGGGAGAATTATTTGGTAGTTCACACAACATACATATGGTTTACGGATCATTATGTAAGGGGGAGTGGTTTTCATTGTGAGATGAAGTATTGACTAAGGGGGAGTGATACATATCACCGAAGTATTATTTTCAAAGTAGTGATACAATTGAACTTTGATGTTGTGTAATAATACTATGACACTGTATACCAATAATTGAGAACATTTGTTTTCTTATTTAAGAACATCTGTTTTCTTATTATTATGGTTGCGGATCTTCAACAACTATGATGCTGAGTTGAACACGTTCAGAATCACTGGAGTACTTGGAGTGACGAAGAATTCAAGGAATATTGAAGAACTAAAGAAATCAAGCATTTGGATGAGAAGCTACAAAGTTTATTTATTTTGTAATCCATATGTATTGATAATTTTGTCCCTAAAATTGACAAAGGGGGAGAGTTTTAGAGCACTGCTCTGTCGAACTCGCAAGCGTTGCTATCTCAAGTTTAGTTGTCAAAACTATGAGTCGTGATTTCTAGTCTACTTATAGCTATGTCTTGGATTATGATAGAATGTGTAGTTGAGCTTTAGACTTCACGGCGTTCATCGATTGAAGACGAAGAACTACTAAAGGGAGATCGTGAAACTTCATCAATGAAAGGTATGTGGAGACTTGAACTCATATCTCTCTCAGAAGTCTATTATATTCAATCTCCTATTGAGACGAAGTTATCCAGCTATATAGACTTTACATTATACACATTTGATATTTTGAGCCGAGTTCAACTCACTTATATCTTTATTGAAATATGTGTTGGAAAGCTTTTTCTTTAACTACGTTCATCATTATTCTTGACGAAAGTCAAAAGATGATCATGTGAAAATCACTTGGTAACATCTTACATGATTTGTGTGAGACAGTCATTTGATATAGACTCGGAATGTTTCGTATTGATCATTCGATCACTTAAAAATTGCCTATAAGCTAATAGTTTGTGTGAGACATCTATTGTCGTCTTCTAAAAATATTTTAATGATTGAAATGGGAGTTTAGAACAATTAATCATTGTCTGGATATTGCATAGTATGCATACACGTATGCAAATTGTTATAAAAGCAATTCAGGTCCGGGAACCAAGTATGCATACCCGTATGCGAACAATTTTAACCGTCAAAGTCTGGGAACTAAGTTTGCGTACCCGTTTGCAAACTTATTCACCAGAGTTTGGTCTAGAACGATAGTATGTGTACCTGTTTGCGAATTGTCGGAAAATATCAAGTCCGGAACTTAAGTTTGCATACCCGTTTGCAAACTTATGTGGTTAAGTTCTAAAGTCGGCTAAGTATATTTTCATACTCATGAACAAATACATTTATATATTAAGGAATGCAATCTTTGCTAACCGTGGCTAAAATGTTCATGAATTGTTTCTTTTGAATCAATCCGATTTTGCTTCAATTGTGTCTTGTATACTTCTATGAGCATATCAATAATTGAACAACCCTATGATTAACACAATTAGATTCATTTGATTATCATTTGATCTAGAAGTGTTAAGATAAACATGGTTAACACAAAAGTGTTCATATGGATTACTTCAGATAACTGTTATTGAGCCAACTCAATATACACGTTTAGGTATGGTTACCCATATCTAAATGAAAGTATATTTCATTTGTGTGTAACAAGATAAGACCATCTAACGGTGGAAAGATATTAGCTTGAATCTTAAATCAGATTTTATCCAACATTGAATATTGATTGCTTGGTTACAAAGTTATCAAACCCTGATTTGAAGACTATATAAGGGAGAACTCTAGCAACTGGGAAACTTAATCCCCACACCTCATGTGTGATACTAGTTGCGACTGATAGGTGTGATAAACACCTAGATTTATATCTATTATTTATGCTTTCTTTGTGAGTTTTCATGTAAATTATGTATCTTATGTGTTCTTTTGAGTTATTTAGGTACTTTGGAGTCAATGAGAGCAAAAGAAGAATAATTAGCCATTTGGGACGAAAAGAGCAAAATCAACGGTTAAGCTTGTCGGTTCCCAAGGACTGACAGTACAAGAAGAGTACTGGGTGGCCCTGCTGGGTGCCTATAGAAGTTTTGGATATTACCAACACTTGGAATTGAAAGTGATTTCTCAATCATTCATTCTTTAATTCAGAGAGAGAGAAAAATGGAGGCTCCATTAGAATTCAGATAGAAATGAAGATCGAGAGATTGATGAAGAATTTGGTGAAATTAAGAGGTTTAGATGAATGTTAGGACAGGGGTTATGAAGCTGTGAAAAGAAGGTAGAATGGGCTTTCGAATTCAAGCAGTACAGTTGAAGAAATGAGTTACAAAAATTAGGGTTCTTAAACAGAGTCAGTAATTACAGATTAAAGGTTCAACTGTGATAAAGATGGTGAATACGAGTTCGTGATGCTGTCTGAGATCGATTGACCAGATGGGTTTGTCGAAAATTAGGCAAAGGTGTCATATTTGTCCATCAACAATATCACGTTTATCGACGAAGACAAGATAGCAGAGGAAGGCCATAATCATGCCCTACACGTCACAGCCCGCATCAAAGACGTGGGATTCAAAAGGGCTCTCATCGAAATGGGAGAATCCTCCAACGTTGTTATCCTTAGGACACTCAGGACGGCCAAAGTACGACCGAACGAAGTTATACGACAATCCATTATAATGACCGATTTTTAAGGCTACCAAACCAGCACATATGGGTACGTCAATTTGAATCTATTGGTAGGACCCGTCCAATCAAAATTAAGGTTCGAGGTAATCGAAAAAGAGCCAGATTACCACATGATACTAGGAAGGCCATGGCTCCACGACAACAGAATCATTCCTTTGACGTATCACCAGTGCTTAAAAACCGTGTTAAATGGAGAGGTCATTCGCATCACTGCATTATTATCTCCATATGCGCCGATCTGTGGCATGGGGATTTTTGAGCCAAAACAGGGCCTGCAGGTCACGGACAACAAGGCTCACCACACTCCACTGCCAAAGTGGACATACATTGAAGAAAGTGACGGTCTTGCACAACTTTGTGGAGAAACCCGATCCCACGTCACCTCTTCGAAAGAGAGACGCTCCCGCCTCCATCCACAGAACCATAGTTCGGCTCACACCAAGCGAGGAAGGGTTTTTATTACGGGTCACGATGAAAAAGGGAAAATCGTATATCAGCGCCGCTGTTAGCAATTAACAGAGGAGACTACCGCACAGTCTCTCCGCCCAATAGAATGAAAATGTAGTAACGAGCAGCAAGAAGAGGTACCCGATGCACCACGATAGCTGCAAGACGGGACCAACTCGACCATGGACGAACTTGAGGTTGTTAATGTCGGGAGTGAAGAATTTCCACGACCCATCTCCATAAGCTCGACTCTGTGCGCAGATGAACGTGTAAAGTTGGTAGACCTCCTCAAGGAATATCAAGATATATTTGCATGGATATACGAAGAAATGCCCGGCTTGGACGAGAAGCTGGTCACTCATCATTTACACGTGATATCCGGATCCAAAACGGTCAAGCAGACCCCGAGACAATTCTGGCACGATCTGGAAGAACGGATTAGGGTAGAAGTTCAAAAGCTATTGGCGGATGGTTTCATCAAACCGATTCATCACCCCACATGGTTGGCGAACATAGTTCCGGTGAAAAATAAGAATGGCCAGATTAGATGATGTGTCTATTTTAGAGATTTGAACAAATGCTGCCATAAAGATGACTTTCCGCTCCCCAACATTGACATGCTAGTAGACACCACTAGTGGACATGGCATGTTCTCTTTCATGGATGGATACAGCGACTACAATCAAATAAATATATACGAACACGATGCAAGTAAGACGGATTTTCAAACTCCTCTTGGAAATTTCTACTACACTGTGATGCCTTTCGGTTTAAAAAACGCTAGCGCCAGATACCAACGCGCCATGACCAATATTTTTCACGATATGATGCACAAGCAAGTCTAATATTATGTAGATGACATAGTGTTCAAGTCAAAAACACGGGCAACCCACACAGGAATCTTGCGGCAGGTGTTCGAAAGATGTCGCGAATACAAACTAAAGATGAATCCATTGAAGTGTGCTTTTTGTGTCTCCTCGGGAAAATTCCTAAGTTTCCAGGTAACCGTCGAGGGGATTAAAGTTGACTCAGTCAAAACGCAATACATCCTCACGATGCCACCACCGCAAAGCGTGAAAGAACTCCAGAGTTTTATGGGTAAAATAAACTACATTCGCCGCTTCATACCCGGAAGCTCAACTGGTCGCTTCGTTTACCCCCTTACTGAAAAAAGGAGCGAGATTTTTCTGGACCACACTACAACAAGAAGCATTCCGGAAGATTCAACAAACGTTATCTTCCCCAGCCGTCATGAAGTCACCCATGCAAGGAAGACCGTTGCACCTCTACACTACTTTTAGCGACACTGCTGTCGGAGCTCTCCTCGCCTAAGAAGATGACGAAGGGATTGAACAACTCATATACTACTTCAGTCGAACTTTAAGAGATGCCAAACTCAGGTATCCCTAAGCAGAAAAGGCGTGCCTGTCTTTAATCCACTCCATCCAGAAATTCAGGCATTACCTACTGTCCAATAAAGTGGTGTTGATATCTAAATCCGATCGTGTGAAATTTCTCCTCTCAAAACCGGACCTGATAGGAAGGCCGGCCAAATGGATCCTCCAAATGTCAGAGTTCGACATAACATGTGCTTCCTAGAGAGCCATCAAAGGACAAGCAGTTGCAGATTTATTGGCAGCATTTCCGGGAGAAAATACCATGACACTACGCGAGGACCTCCTTGGAGACTTTACGGAAATCTCTCTCATCCAAGAAGAAACATGGTTACTATTCTTCTACGGCTCCGCTACTCCTAACAATGGTACGGGAGGAGCCGGTATAGTTCTAGTATCCCCAGCTGGGGAAGTATTCTCGCACTCCTTCAAGTTAGACTTCCCATGTACTAACAATTCATCGGAGTATGAAGCCTTTCTCATCGGACTATCCTTGGCTAAACGAGACAGAGCCACACGTCTGGAAATAAGAAGGGACTCTAAACTAATTGTCAACCATGTAAACGGGGTATACGCACTAAAAGAATTAACCCTAGCCCCATATAGAGCCGAGGCGCAAAAACTGCTGAATTCCTTCGCCGACGCAACCATAACCCATATTGGGCGCAGCGGCAACAAGCACGCTGACTTCCTATCCATGCTGGCATCGAAACTGCAATTTGAAGGTCTTGAGGAAACCCTGATAGTAAAGAGATGAACCGTGGATTCAACGTGGCTTTCACAACCCGAAGAAAATAAAGATGATGACTGGAGAACACCGATTATTCAAGAACTTAACAGCTCACTTTTTCAGGGAAAAGTAAGTCTCAAAACCTTACGTAACTTCTTCATACTCCGAGGGGTACTATATTATCGAAATCCAGACGGTTCCTTGTCAAGATGTCTCGGAGAGGGAGAAGTACAACAACAACTCAACCGCGTCCATGGTGAGATCTGCGGGCAAACGTTAGTGATAACACTCTATATCCATTTGCAACGCCTTGGCTACTACTGACCAGAATTGGAGGCCCAATCTCGGTTACTTCAAAGAACATGTTCCAAATGCCAAGCGCCGCCACATCAATTAGAAGTTTTCAACATTGGTCATGCTGGGGACTGGCAGGAGCCATACATACTTCGCGACGACATACTCCCCACCAATAAGAAGGATGCAGTCAAGATAAAATAAAGGTCCGAGAGATTCGTATTCCACGAAGGAATCTTATATCGTAAAAGCTTTGGAGGAAGTCTGTTACGTTGTTTGAACAAAGCAGAAATCCCAATCATGATGAAAGAGATGCACGAAGGAGAACATCAAGGAAAACGGAAATTATTTCTCCAGATACATGAGAAGTACTACTGGCCAACCATGGAGGATGACGCGGCTGGTTTTGTCTAGAGATGCAAGAAATGCCAAATTCACGGAAACCTTATCCATGTACCGTCGACTCCCCTGCATTCAATAAGAAGTCCGTGGCCCTTTCATAGTTGGGAACTCAACATCATTGGAAAGATCAATCCTCCATCCTCAAAACATCACGAGTACGTAATAACAACAACTGAATATTTCACCAAATGGGTCTAAGCCATACCCTTGCGAGGGACGAACGGAGCCACAATCGCTGTATTCATTAAGGAGTACATTATCTGCCGTTTTGGCGTGCCTAAACATATCATCACCGATAATGGCACCCCTTTTGCGAACAAACAGGTACGAGAGTTACTCGAGGAATACATAATTAAGCAGGTCTTCTCCACTATATACTACTCCCAAGGAAACGGGCAGGCTGAAAGCACCAACAAAACTTTGATTCGAATCCTCAGTTGGACAATGCATGATAATCATTGGGAATGGCATGAGCAATTGCCAATAGCACTCTGGGCATACCGGACAACACTAAGAAGTTTTACTGGGGTCTCTCCCTATTCTCTGGTTTACGGCGCAGACGCTATCCTTCCAACGGAAGTTAAAATCCCATCGGATAGGATTGCTGAAGCAAGCGGAGTTCGATGGAATGAAGCTGAAGAATTGAACGCTAGAGTCACAGAATTGGACATTGTAGATTCCTGAAGAGCCAAGTAAGAATAACACGCACAAGCATACATAAATAGGGTTTCCAGAGCATATAACAAAACTGTGAAACCTCGAGTTTTTCAAGTGGGAGATTTGGTACTGAAGACTGCCAAACACAGTCAACAAGACGCGTCTGCACCAAAATTCTCCGTGAAGTGAGAAGGGCCGTATATAGTCATGAAAGCGTACAATAGTGGATACTACAAGGTCATTAAAGAAGACGGAGGAAAACTAGAAGCGGTCATCAACGGAAAGTGGCTTAAGGCATAATACGCCTGACCACCGCCTCGCCCCCGCCGTATCACAAGCACGGATAGCCAGGCATCTTTCTACTTTCTTCCACATCCCAAATATCAAGTCTTTTCTTTTCCTTTATTTGATTAAAGTAAATCAATAAAATTCTCTTGTTCTTCCAAAAAAAAGCAAAAGTATATTTAAAACCCAAAAAGAGACCAAACATCTCACAACCACATAACTCAGAAAATCCCATCCAAAAGATTGTAATCCCTAGAAAGCATCATCTTTAACCGGCTTTAATACCTTTCAGTCCTACTCTTCAAGTTTTGGATTGACTCTTCCACCTTCTGTGACTCCATAGCCAAATTTTTCTTCTCTTTCAGAATAGCTTTCGTAGCAGGGACCACGCCAGCAAGAATACCGTCTCTGTCGACTTTCACAATATCAAGACGATGTCGCAACCAATTAATGTTGAACTTCAGAGATTCATAGGTAGACACCATGTTCTCCCACTTTTGAAAGTTGCTTCCGCGATGGCACGGATAGACGTACTCTCCATTTCAACAACCATCGGCAAGAGACAATTCACTATGGAAACTAAAGCAAACGAACAATATTGCACCACGTTCCTGGTGGAAATATGGCCATATATCCTCCATATCTTGGTGTAAACAGTCACGAATTCCTTCCGCACCAGAAACCCACCGATATTTCGGTAGTTAGAGGAAAGACACCTCATATGGGTTCCGAACGACAAACCCGCATTGGGATACTTATGACAAGAAATTCCTAAGTCGGCGTTCTTCAGATCTCCAATGGCTGGTATGATTGATCTTGAAGAAAAATGGGTAACCAAATCATCTTCATCAATGATGGTAACACATGCTCCGACGGGATATATCTATACAGAAGGGAAACTTTGTTAATCATCAGCAAATAATGAAACACATGTTGACCAATAAAAAACATACCGGTATGATCTTCTTGACCCGAACAACTCGGATGGGGAAATTGTTGCAAGAGTTGAGCCTAGCATATTTGGCTGGAGAACCTGGACGACTCAAGGATGATTCACTTCTGATCGACATGATGAAGAAAGATGGACTCTACAAAAAACTCTCTTTGTTGAAAAACTTGGAAGACGGCTGTAGGACCAGAATATCGTCACAACGATATTCTCGCGATGGAAACGAAAATTCTGCGAGAAGCCCAAACATTTCTGCAAGTATTAACAACACTTTGACGAGAACATCGCAAGATTTCAACAACATTTGGCGAGTGTCATAAAAGAGTGATGTAACGGTTAACGATTAAAGATATATGAAGAATAAGTCTGCTTCACGATGGTTATAAAGTTGGCGATGGTGAAGACTAAAGTTATGACGATGAGATCGCAGAGTAGATCCGAATTAAGGGGAAATATTAGCTGTCTTCCACTATGTATTTTCCTATATAAAGGATTCGACTAAATCCAGAAGAGGATGATGCACTTTTGAGAGTTGAGAGAATTTTGAGGAGAGAGAAATTCCAGAAAGAAAGTTGTACTTCTGAGTTTTGATATTTCTTGTAAATCTTCCTGAAAGTGAATTAATAAAAGTGTTGTTGTTCATCCATAAACATGACTTAGTTTTCATAGATTCTTGACAAGGGTGTAATGTGGGAAATCCTGTAACAACATTTTGGCGCCCGAAACAGGGAGAATCAAGCTAAGAAATCTATAATTACAACTTGTAAATTTGAAGAAATTGTTAGAATTGAAGAAATGGTTAGAAGAAGAAGAAACACATCAGAACCACCAACAACTATGAGGAGGAGTAAAAGACTTGCATGTGAAGGAACATGTGAATTAGAAGAATCTTTAAGAATAAGATCAGGAAGAAATAGAACAAGAAATGAAGCAGAAAATTCAAATCAACAGCCGAATCAACAAGCACAAACACAAGATAGGGATATGGATTATGATAGAGTGAGCGTACACACTTGGAGGTCGGATTCAATGGAAGAAGCAAAAAATCGACAACTAAGAAATGGAGAAGAAGGAGAAAGAAATCAAAGAGTGGCTGGAGAATTAGTTCATGTGGGACGTGAAAATGGGACAATAGATGATCTGAGGCAAAAAAACACAAGAAGAAAGGAGATTAGAGGCGGAGGAACGTGCAAATCTAACAAGACAAAATCATGAACTAAGAATGGAGAATTTGAGGTTACAAAGAAGGAGGTCAAGAAGTACTGTAAGATCAAATTCAAGATCATTCAGAGAAGAGCCGAGGCGAAATTCCCCAATGAGAAATGTTAGAGAAGAAGTGCAAAATTTAAATGGAGAACAACGTCATAGATGTATGCTACAGTGGTAGAATCATGATACTATGTTATGCAAGTATTTTGCATCTAGCTTAACTAGCGAGGCGTTAAAATGGTTTGAGGGATTACCAAAAAATACTATAACTTCTTTTGATCATTTACAAGCTACATTCTTAGGAGCGTACATCAGCAACAATTCATCGCGGCCGGGTATTGAAGATGTGTTTGGGCTAAAACAGAGAGTTGGCGAGAATCTGAAGCACTTAACTATAAGATGGAAATCAATGTGCATCGAAATAGCTGGAAGAGTGGATGAAAGATATCTGATCATATCCTTCATTAATGCAATGTTCGCAACTAATTTACTGTACATTCAGATTTTCAGAATCAAAAATACAATCACCATGACAGAATTGCGAGAACTACAGGAAGAATACATTGCTCTGGAGGAGAAACAAAATGAAATGGAATCATACCCAATCGTGAACACCAGCTCGCTGGCGGCAAGTGGAAGTTTGCTCCCTAAAATGATAAATAATGTAGCGAGCACCTCGCAATCACAACAATAGAAAGTAATCATTGATAACCAACAAAAATTAGTAGCGATGGGCAGTCGAGATCAAGAAGAATATGAAAGGGAGAAGAATTATTATAATCGCGGTGGAAATAATAAGATTCAAAGACTCGATCAACCTCAAGAAACTTATGGTGGACAAAGGCAGAATAATTTTAGAGGACAAAGTAATCAGAGGATAATATGGGAAGAAATTAAGATGCCAGCTCTCAATACCAAAGATAGAAAAGATTTGGGAAGCTATCATTTTGATGGAAAATATACCCTCTCCGTGGAACATGGGAAAAGAACCCCATCCAAACAATCTAAGTCAAGAATTCTGTCCTTATCATCATTTTCATGGCCACTCAGTAAACGATTGTAGGAATGTGAAGAGAATAATCTTGAGGATGATTGATCAGGGAAAGTTAAATCATTTTCTAGTAGGACATTCACAATCTCAAGAATTACCACCAGCAACAGAAAATCGCAGAGTGAATGCTGTAAAAGGAGCAGAAACATTCGTAATAGAAGTTGGGGCTAAAGCAAAGAATTTGTTTTGTAATTCTGTAGTGCATTCACATAGAACTATAGAGGATTTCCATGACAATATTCTGAGCAGGGTCTTCGCGAGAGACACAGATGGAAAAGAGATATTGAATATCGCGAGAGCCTCGCCATTAGAGGAGTGGCAGAAACAGACTATATCTTTCACTGCACAAGAAGTACCAGAGCCTGGTGAGCAGCATGATAACCCATTGGTAGTAAGGTTAGAGATAAATCCCAAGCAAGTAGAAGAAGAAGATGATACTGAAAATGAAGATTCTTGGGCTATCAATAGAGTTCTAATAGATACAGGGAGCTCAGTTGATATATTATTTTATCATACCTATAAGACCATGGGTGGGAAAGACGAAGATCTAATTCCATCAACATACAAAATCTATGGTTTTAATGGCACAGCTAACAAACCAAAGAGGGAAATTGAAATGCAGATACCGTTACAAGGAATATCTTCAAAAAATTTATACTGCGCCGTGGACATTGAATCACCCTACAATGCCTTGATAGGACGATCTTGGTTACATGGGATATTGGGTGTTGCCTCCACTTATCACCAATGTATCAAATTTCCTCATCCTAAAGGTGTTGGAATTATTAAGGGAGATTGGGGAGAAAGCAAGAAATGTTATGAAATCGACAAAAAAGTCTTGCGAAGAAAGAGCTGAAAAGAATAGCAATTGAAAGTACAAAATCAAACAACAACAGAGATGTGAAAAGTTAATGATTGATGCGATAGAATGGAAAGATAATATAATATCTGATGGCAAGCGTCTCGCAGAAAAGGAAAAAATGGTAAAACGTAGCAGAAAAGCAGAATCAGAAAATAGTAAGTAGAGAGGTAAAATGATGAATTCCAGAAAACCCAATGAATGATTTGTTTGAAAAAATATGTAATTGAACAAGAATGTTCTACTTGAAAGAATCGCAAGATTTTCAAAGTTATGAAATTCTATCAAAGTCACAAAACTCCAAGAATAGCGAATAAAATTTCACAGAGATTAAAAGAATGGGACGAACCTTTATGGCGTGCACCCTAGTTCGCGAATAAAGTTTCGTAAGAGGCAAATGTAAGACCTAATAGCGCGTCATATGAGGGGGTATCTCTTGACATGACTCAGCGATAAGGTTATACCGCTGCTGGAACCTGAGTCATGCAGATGTTGGGGTTAAAGAAAACCTATCCGGGAGAGAGATCTTGGATTTCCAACTATATAAGGTTATACCCTGGTTGGACGACCGAGAATCTCTTCCAAGAAGTGCAGAGTATGACCAAGGCGCCGAGGTACACGGTTGAGCCAAGGGTGCCCGGAGCGTACGAAACTCTCTTGCCATCCTTGGTAAGTCTTGGCTACAATGCACTTGGCCTGAAGAAAACCCCACTTAGGGTGCAGTCTTGTAACTATAAGCCATATAGGCATAAAGGACAAGAGGCTTCGAAAATAACTGGTTGTTGGAAAATCCGGATGGGGGGAGCTAGTCTTGTATGGCCGATGTGCCCTCCTTGAAGGGGGAAGATAAGGGCGGCACCCTCCATTAGGGAGCTGATAAGTGTCTTAAGACGGCAATTTCATGGGGATTTATGATCGCAAGATCATTTAGGACTGTCATATTGTCGCGTGAAGAAAATTATACAAAGGCAAAAAGCCTAAAGAGAAAATGTTAAGATGAGATCAATGGGTCTTTGCATGAAAGTGTAAAGACGTCCTGTGATTTCATCGCAAGACGGCAATGTCACGAGGCTTTGTTCTTGCGAGAGAATTTAGACTTGTCATATTATCGCAAAGATATTGAAAAGATACTGAAAAGACAAGATCAATGGGTCAATACATGCAAATGTAAAGACGTCCTGCGATTTTGTCGCAGAGAGATGAGGAAGTTGGCCAAATAAGACCTTTAACTAGGAAGGCATAATAAGACCAACAGATTATTGCGATATTGCTCGCAGTATTTATGAGATTTGACCAGTACTGAGGCATAATTTAACGCCAGTACTGAGGCATAATACATTTTTACTTCAACTAATATTTAATCTTTATGCAATTTTCTCTTATTGTAGATGAATAATAGAGGTAAGTATGGGAATGCATAGAATGATGAAATTATTATTCATCTATCATATGATAAAATTACATTGATAAGTAACATACTTATATAGATCATTGAAAAAAAACAGTTATATTGATTGTTTTGCAAAAGAGAATTATTTTCTGATTCATACATGCATAAGCAAAAGGAGTTTGTATTGGCGAAGAAACTCGCAGTTAATTACAAAAAAGAGGAAATAATTATACAAAGAAGACAAAAGAAGAAGAAAACTAATTAGACTGATCGCCATCTTCATTGTCAGATTTTTTCTCTTCATCATTGTCAGATTTTTCTTCATCGTCAGAGTTTCCCTCTTGTTCATCATCACCAATACTATCTTCATCGCCAGAATCCTAAGCTTCACTATCAGAGATAGTAGGTCTAGGAATTTCTACTGGGATCTCTTCTTCTAGATCAGGATATACAATATGAGGGATATTATGATCATCACAGACCAACTTAATGAATTTATTGCGAGTAATAACAAGAGATCTGTTAAAATTCGTAGTAGTAGCGTTGAGACGATCTTTTAATCTTGAATACTTCTCATCGCGAGCAGTAAGTTTGGTCGCGAGTTGATGTTTCTCATCTTCAAGTCCTTGAAGTCTCTCGCGACAATTCTTCTCAGCAGCTGCGAGAACGTGACAAAGAATTAGAAGCATTATCAGGAAGAATATTAAAATGAAAAATTAGCAAGAATTGAACAAGTTAACAACCTTCTCTTTCAGAAATCATGTCTCTAATTAAAGCAGCTTGTTCAACTTGGAGACTAACATCTACACCTAAGTCATTCCTGGCGTTGTCAAGAACCTTCGCAGCCCAAGAAAACTCGTCATCGCTATTAATGAGGAGACGAGATCGAACTTGAGTCTCCCTCGCAAGAAGATCTTCATTCTCGCGTATAAGTTTATCTCTGTCCATTTGAATGTCAAGGAGAGTTTTATGAAAGTCTGCTAGGGTCTTGGATCCTTTTTTAATGGCACGATCTTTCTCGTCAATAAGATCGCTATTCTTCTGTCTTAATCTATCTATTTCTCTCTTTGAATCAAGATAAAAACGCCTATATTTATCAGTCAATCCTAAATTGAATCTGTGTTCAATTTTTAAGAGATCAAATTTGGATCTAAGTTCATCTATGGAAAGAGATTTAAACTTATCATCTAAGAAATTACTTAAGGAATTATTAAGACAGGAAAGAAGAGTATGATCATCTATGGGTTCAGGAAAAGTTTGAAAGAGTATAGCCTCATCAGTAAGGCCATAAACATCTGCAAGTTAAAAGTGGCCGCTTGAATAAGTTGTGATAGAATAAAAAGAATTAAAAAAGAAGGGAAATTAATCATACCATATAATTGTTGGTTAGCTTTATCAAGATTAGAGATCTTTTGCTTATTAACCGAAGCTTCAGTCTTCAGCTGTTTATTCTTCTTGTGAAGCTCAATAACTTCATATTCTAATCTTTGTTTATCCTGGCGAAGTTTAGAAGCTTTTTCTTCAGAACTGGCACATCTTTTATCTAAATCTGAAGCAACAACAAAAGAAGCTCTTCCAACCTGCGAAAAAAGAATATAAGTTGAGATATAGTGATGAATAAAATATATAAACAAGTTAAAAAAAAATAAAATAAAATGAAAACTTACCAAAGCACCAAGAGAATTCAAGAGACTGGGAGTTAACTATTTTGAGATTCCTTGAAGAGAATCATTATCCACCAGAATAGGGGCATCGCAAACTTTAGCGAGAGCTTGGGATGTTTTCTCAATAATTTCATCCTCGTCATTAGAAGTCATGCTATGGGAAATATCGCTAAAAATTCTAGACAAGTGAGTCATTGAAGAATCAGAATCAGAAGAATTTTTTATTGAGGGAAAACCGCTAACATTAAAACCCTCGTCATTATTATCTTTATCAAGATCAACACTTGAATTTTCTGGAATTGTTTGAAGAGTTGAAGAAGAAGAAGGTTGGATTCTCCTTTTCTTCAAAGGAGGATCGCTAGAATCTTCCCCACAAGGAGCAGAAGGTTTCCCTTTAGGAGGAATAATATCTTTATCTTGATCGCCATATTCTCCATCATGAGGGGTAATAGGCTTTCCTTTAGCAGAGGCATCAGATTTTCCTTTGCGATCAGTGGAAGATTTTCCCTTGGGTTTTGGTTCCAAGGGTTCAAGTTCTTCAATCTCCTGTGATCACAGATGAAGATAAGAAATAGGGGCAACAATATATTGTTAAAATTTACAAGGAAATATTTCTTACTTCATCCGTGAGAGATTTAAGAGCAAGAAAGGTGTTGGGTTTCCTATGAGTTTGATAGTTGAGTTTCATCCTATCAATCTGAGACAGATCAAAATAGTTAGCGAGAATATAAAAAAGACAGTAAATGATAATAATATGAAAAGTTAAGAGAATATACTTCTTTAGTTCTTTCGGGCCATTTAAAGACCCAAGGTTGATATTCTGCGAGATTCGCAGGAAGTTCGCGAGAACCAGATATATAAAGACCTTCAAGACACAATGGAAAGATGAACCACTTGTCATCGCTATAATGGCGAGGACCTTGGTTGGTAGGTGTATGAAAATCAATATCCAGCATAAGAGATTTGTCATCGCTAGAGACCTTCTCTTTTTTCAAACGAACACCCCAGCAAGTGTTATCTCTCTTCATAGGGACTATACTGTAATTTACAAAGAAGTTATCCACAGTGTAATCTGCAGAAATAATGGGGATATATTTAAATAAAGGATTCTTTGGAGCTTCAGGGTAACGAGTTCCTTTATTAGCACCGCGAGAAGCATATTCCAGTAGTAATCTGATACAATCTCCACCTAGTTGAAATACTGCTCGCGAGAATCTTTCATCAGAAATTATTTGATAGAATAATAGGAGTTCTGGGTCATAGAGAGGAAGGGGAAGACCAGCTTCAAGTTGTCCTAGCGATACTATGATTTTTTCGCGAGAACATTGATCATCAGTAAATAAATTTAGAGAAAGTTCAGATTTAGAATCATGATCTGGAATTAAAGACAAGTTAAAACCTTTGATTCTGAGTTTCTCACGCATTTCATTGAAGGCCTTCAAGTTTTTAGCACCAGCAGCAACCATCTTTGAGTATGGGAATGAAAGGAAAGGTTGAAAAGAAGAAAGAAATTACAGCAGTAGCAGAAGCGCAATTCGCGGAAGAACAGTAAGATTTGCAGAAAAGGAGCGGAGAATGAAGAAGAAAGTAAAAGAGAAAAAGATAAGAATGAGAAGAGTATTTATAGAATAAGAAATTTCTCGAAGAAGGTGATAGTAATTAATGCCAAGAAAAGACGTGGGTGGTTAAATCGCAACGGTTAGAGGAGATGTGTCAAAAATTTATTTGAAGAAAAGATTCGTGAAGACAGCTGGCGAAGGACGGAGAAATCTGAAAAGATAAGCAATTATAGCATATTAGATTCTCATATCTTATCTTCTTCACAGAAAAGACATGAGAAGAGGCAAGATGTAAGACCAGAATATCGCCACAACGATATTCTCGCGATGGAAATGACACTTCTGCGAGAAGCCCAAACATTTCTGCAAGTATTAACAATACTTTGACGAGAACGTCGCAAGATTTAAACAACATTTGGCGAGTGTCATAAAAGAGTGATGTAACGGTTAACGATTAAAGATATGTGAATAATAAGTCTGCTTCACGATGGTTATAAAGTTGGCGATGGTGAAGACTAAAGTTATGACGATGAGATCGCAGAGTAGATCCGAATTAAGGGTAAATATTAGCTGTCTTCCACTATGTATTTTCCTATATAAAGGATTCGACTAAATCCAGAAGAGGATGATGTATTTTTGAGAGCTGAGAGAATTTTTAGGAGAGAGAAACTCCAGAAAGAAAGTTGTACTTCTGAGTTTTGATATTTCTTGTAAATCTTCCTGAAAGTGAATTAATAAAAGTGTTGTTGTTCATCCATAAACATGACTTAGTTTTCATAGATTCTTGACAAGGGTATAGTGTGGGAAATCCTGCAACTACAACAGCGCAACTTCACCGACGTAAATACTGTGGAAACCCTAAAGGAAGAAAGAGAAACACATGCTGAATAGGCGGAACATGATGGCATCACGACCGGGAAATCAGCTTCAAATGAAACCCTTCATCAAAACCCCAATGAAAGCTAGGAAAGACAGGAGGGTGTGTTACTTTAACGTATGAAAGAGGAAAGGACTCCCCATTTGAGTCGGGTAAGAGGCAATCAGGCCCGCAAAGAAAAATCGCCATCGTGCCGAGCCTCCCGCGCATGCCTTGCCTCATCAAACCATGCCTTTCCGTGACCGCACCGTGCCAAGCTGTTCGTTCCATTGTCACGGCCCCATCTTGCTAAGCCGTCCATGCCATGACTTGTCGCGCCAGCACCAACTCGCCACGCCAACATCATGATGTTCCCTGACCCAGTCAAGATGAGTAGCCAGACTGAACTAACGATTTATTGTCTAATCCCTTCACGGTCAACACCGCAAAGAGAATCTATGCAAATTTGCCTAACACAATGATAGGTGTAGAATACACCGTATTTATTATCTATAGTTTATGCTTTCTTTGCTATTTTTCTTGTGAATTATATATTTTACGTGTGTTTTTGAGTTATTAGGTACTCTGGACGCACGGAGGAAAAGAAGAAGAAACCACCAAATTTGAGCAAAAAGGGAAAATCTGTCATTTTAGGGGAGAACACTATCTGTAGCCCATCCACATGTTAAGGGGCAACTTGCTTTTGGAAGAATGATAAAAGGCAGCCAGCTAATGGTTAAGGGGTTGTCATCTGAGGTATCGCTTATCAATCATGAGTGGGTGTAATTATCAGGTATAAATATCTTGGGGTGTTTATCCGCCCCTGACTAATAACCTAAAAACGAGAGAGTGTCTCTCGTTCACCTCAATTACTCTGAAATTGAGACCGAAACAACTGTTGCTGATTAAAAATTGAAAACCCAAAGAAATTTGAAGAATAAACCGAGATGATTTTGCTGTTGATGATAGCGATTGAGGGTACTATTGCTGCTGAAACCAAAAGAGGGAGAATTAAATTCAGGAGCTGAAGTTGATGATTGTTCTATGATAAATCGAAGAGAAAATCGAGAAGGGTTTATGTGAAATTAGGGTTTGAAGTTCTTAGAAATTGATCTGAAGTTGTTGCAGTCAAAAATTAGGGATTGAATGATAATGGGTTTTGTGGAAAAGTTGAGATTGAAACAGACGCATGAGAAGCTAATAGTGGTTTCGATTTGGTTTCTGCTGATGAGATTCGAACCAAAATTAATATGGGTTCTGGTGATGAATTCAAGATGGGTATTGTTAGATTCAGAGATTCAGATAGGAAAAAAATGATTATGGGTTCGATTTGTGAGAGATGCAGAAGCAGTTCAGGTTTTGTTCTGTGAATCTGCTGTGGTTGAGAAGCAGATGAAGGTTGAAGCTAAGAGTGCTTCTACTGCAAATGTAGTGATTGAATGATGCAATTGAATCAAATAGATGAATGCTAGGATTGTCGCAGGAAATAAGAGAAGAATGGCCTGAAACAACGGCCGGAAAGGTCATGTAAACAAACGGAACTCGGCCGGTTTTCTACTCCGGCGAGTCGACTCGGTGTCCGACGATCGATCCAATGCTTGACTCATCTGAGTAAGACTCAGTAAAGCTGACTCAGTGTCTGACTTCACTTCTTCCTTGACCCAGTGACTAACGGCTTGACCCGTTTGACTGCTAACTTTAATGGAATATTGACGCTTCAACAGAGGAGAATCTCAGGTGGTCGGCGGTGAGGGATTCCGGTCTATTTCCGGCCAAAAACCCAGTTTTCCGGCGAGCCAAAGTTGCGGAATTTTGTGTGGATTTATCTCATGGGATGTGAAGAATTGGACTTGGAATTGGATGAAGAACTTGGTTTGAATATGGAATGAGAAGATGGAAGATTTGAGAAAGGCTTGGATTTGGAAATTGAATTGCTAAAGGAAAGGGATTCTATTCCTTGGAAGATATGGAGAACATTGAAGCCTATAAATAGAGAAGTTCTCTACTTTTCTATACACACTTACACACACTTTTGTGCACACTTTTGCACACCTCTACACACACAACACTTCTCTTTTCTTTATTCTTTGTTTGAACTCCTTAATATGAGTAACTAATTTTATTGATTGAGGATGAATTCCTAGTTCTTAACATATGATTTGAGTTTTTGTTTCAATTCTATCTTGACGTTTTTCATATGATTATCGTTCGTTTTTGCTATTAAGAGTGTTTATGATTGATTCATAGGTTGTTTAGGATGCATACTAAATTGATTTGTTAATTGATCTAAAGCTAGTGAAGGCGTAATAGTTTCTTTACTCTTTACACAAGTAGAAAACACAAGACCTTGCGGAGGGATTCCGTGGAGCAATTGTGTGTGAAAAAAACGCTAGAAAGTGGACCAAGCGAACCGAGTCTAACTACTAGTACTAAACCTAAGTTCATAAATCTTAATGCGTTCGGGAAATTACATCTTGTAAGCGAACCTCTAGGTGGTTCTTTTGAATAGAATCTGATAACTAAGCGGACTTGTTACTCAGTGAAATAAGGAATTTTGGGGTTAGCTAAGAAAACCTGCTATCCTACGATTGGTGATAATTTGTGACTAATAAAAAGTGGAAAAGAACATAACTTGAATCATTGTTTTGCTACGAAGAAGGATTCCTTGATCTACTTTCTCTTTATTGATTTCCTTTATCTTTTTAATTGCTTTGTTTATTTATTTTATTTACTTTCTTTTGCTCTTAATATCTAAAACCAAAACCCCCCTTTTGTGACATTATAAGACAACTAAAACCTCTTGCTCCTCGTGGGAACGATCTTGACTACCCTATATTACTTGTTAATTAGGTAGTAAAATATTAATTAATTTGTTGTGATTACGACACGCATCACACAAGGATCACAAATTCTCTCTGCTTCCCGAAAAAGGTTAGACGGATCTTCCTGACCATCATGCATGATTTACGTTTCGATTATGTCCTTGTCTATCACCATCTTATGCTTACCTCGCAACAATGCCCCTATTCCGATCTAAGCAGGGGACTTAATGTTGATGATGGTTTTTAACTTAGGAGTAAAGTCGTAAAACCCTAGTCAGACAGTGACGCCACATGGCTTAAACATATTTATTGAACCCTTTAATATGTCTGCGATAAATTTACCAGGGTACCTTTTTATTAATTACTAATTAGGGTTTTGATATGCCAAATATCTAATTCCCACGCCACATGTGCCAATGGAAAGCCGTGCCAGCCACAACTACCGCGCCAAGGCATGCCAACCATGCTATCTGCACCCCTGTGCCAATGGAAAACCGTGCCAGCCACACCTACCGCGCCAAGGCATGCCAACCATGCTAGTCGCAACCCTGTGCCAATGGCAAACCATGCCAAGCCAAACTGCACCTTGCCTTGGCCCTAACCATGCTAGCCGCACCATATGCCAACGGGATGCCAAACCATTGGCCCCACCATGCCAAGCCAAACCGCACCTTGCCTTGGACCTAGCCATACTAGCCACACCATATGCCAACGGCATGCCAAACCCTTAGCCTTACCATGCCAAGGCAAACCACACCTTGCCTTGGCCCTAGCCATGCTAGACGCACCATGTGTCGATTGCATGCCAAGCCCTTGGCCCCAACATGCCAAACGCACCTCACCATGGCCCCATGCTAACCTAGCCGCGCCACCATGCTGGCCTTCCATACACGGCTACCAAAACGAAGGCGTGTGACAATCAACAACCTCCCTTCAATCACAAGAGCAAATCCTAGCCGTCCAAGGTTACCATACAACACATGGTAACCTTTGACCCAAAACCCTAGTTTGGCTACGCCAAGGCATGCCAACCTAGTCATTCCACCATGCTGGCCTTCCCTATGCATCTACCAAAGCGAAGGTTTGCGACAATCAAAGGTCGCCCTTCAATCACAGGAGAAAATCCTAGCCGTCCAAGGTTACCAAACAACACATGGTAACCTTTGACCCAAAACCCTAGTTTGGCCGCGCCAAACCACGCCAATGCGTGCTATTCCAATGGCATGCCAACTTAGATGCGCCACCATGCTGGAATTCCCTATGCGGCTACCAAAGCGAAGGCATACAACAATCAACGGTCGCCCTTCAATCACAGGAGCAAATCCTAGCCGTCCAAGGTTACCAGACAACGCATGGTAACCTTTGACCCGAAACCCTAGTTTGGCCACGCCAAACCGTGTCAAGGCATGCCATGCCAATGGCATGCCAACCTAGCCACGCCACCATGCTAGCCTTCCCTATGCGTCCACCAAAAACGAAAGTGTGTGAAGATCAACGACTACCTTTCGTCTTAAGATGCAAAATCTTGACCGTCGAAGGTCACCAAGATAGCAAGTCTCCCAAGTATGACTTGCCAGGAAATAACAATATGCTACATGTTTTCCACAAAAACATTCGAGACATCAACACAAACTGGGGGATCCTCTTTGGGTATTAGTTTGGCGGTTTACAACGTGCGGCAAGAAAGTGTCATAAGTATGAGGCGGTTAGCAATACAGGGAGTTAATGGTGAAACACTCTTTTTATAGAACATTAATTCTATGCGTTAATGATTTTATAGAACATCAATTCCATGCGTTAACGGTTACCACCTCCTCTCATTTACTCACCCATTTTTTCATTCCTTAATGAGACCAGAGTATGTTTTACTTCGACTTGTATAAATAGGTCTTACCTATTTCCACCGAACAACAGGTTCATTCAGGAAACATACACCACTCAGAAAATGTTTGCTAGCTTTCCATCTGTTATCTTCCCACTTTCTGATACAAGTCATAACAAACTACTCTTCCAGAATCAAGTATTCTGGTCTCATCACTTTCCTTGCTTCCCTCCCCAAAGCCAACCCATTCTCCTCCACTTTGTGAATGAAGCAAGTCTGGAATGACCATTTCTTGGTTTATGACGGACTTGTAAAGATTGATCTCTCGAATCTAAAAGTACTCCCTTGCAGTACATTGTTTATGATTTAAATATGTTTATCACCCGCACACCTGAAATTACCGAAATCAGCAGAAACCATTTTCACCCACAAACAATGGGGAAGCGTTGAAAAGCAATCGAACAATTCAAGACTGGATGATAATTCATCAACTAGAAGAGGGGTTGTTATTTGTGTACACTTTGTATATAATATCTATATTTAGGAGTTACACCTGTGTGTTTCTTGTGTACCCTGCAGTTACACAAGCAATTACGAAATTAGTAGGCCTTTCACAAGTAGTAGTATTGTGTATGATTAAACCAAATTAGTTACTTGTTATCTTGTATAGTAATGCCAATTTGAATGATTCGGTTTTAGTTAGTGATTCATAATTTAGAGAAATTGTTCATGAAACAACATAAATTATCGGCTTGTTGTCAATGATGAAACAGGTGATGAGTTAAGTAAATATATGACTAACTAGTGAAACTATGTTAAAAAGTTTAATTCCATAGCAAGTCCATAGAAAGTAGTGTATGGACAACAGAATGAAATATATATAATTGTAAACTTTTGTAGAAACCGTTAGATTTTGAAGTTTGACCGCCTTCATACTTTACGGGTATGCAAGCTAATTGCATATAGTAGATTATCTCCAATACCAGATTCTGAAGTCGTGTAACTACTAGTTACACATGTCAATTGGATGTGTAACTGCGAGTTACACATGCTAATTGAATGTGTAACTTCTAGTTACATGTGCTAATCATATGTGTAAAAGTTTGAGTAAACCCGAAATAATACATAATTCAGTTTATTAGTTGCATATAGGCCTGAATTAGTTGCAACCTACAGTGGTTTCAACAGATGAAATTATTGATTTAGCAGGTTATTTTCTAGGAACACTAATCAACTACTAGATCTCATATTATCTGCTTAATTTCTCGAAAATTAAAGTTTTTGGTTGTTGTCTGCATATCTTTCAATACTAACATATCATATGATAGGTTTGTTTAAACTCCCTTCCATAGTATTTAATAGGTTTCTTGTATAACTTTAGTAATATGATAGTTTCATACTGGTTAATTTGGCTATGCTTTTGTTTCACATGCTAAATGCACATGTAGCTTCTAGTTACACATGTTAATTGGGTGTGTAACTAATGATTGCACATACATTTTGTATGTTTAACTGATAGTTACACATGCTAATTGGATGTGTAGCCGCTAGTTACACATGCATAAATTAGATTCATGTTACATAAATAAACTGACAATGTTGTGCGCTTACAATTGTGCAGAGATATTGGTTGATTTAACATTAAGAATCAATCAATATTGAAGCAATTTTTTGGGAGTTTGGCAACGATGAATCCGATAACCAACTGGCTTCTATTATGATTCAGACCCCCATGCTCTTCAGAATAACCTGGATGGAAATTTTTAGTAATACAAGGATCCTACTTTGATTCATATGAAGAACATCACTATATGGTCATCTCTGTCCAAAGGTATGTATGTCTCAGTATAAAGTGTATGTTATGATTGAATGATTAGTTATAAACCTTTGATAAATCACCATTGTCCTACTGAAAAACATTTATCAGTAGGACTAACAGATAAATGCATGAAATTGGGAATGTTTTTGTGTACAATTATGATGTTGAATAGATGTTGGTGGTGTTTTTTCTCTCCAGATAATTTCTTTCAGTGAGGTGAATGTTTTTGTGTATGTTTTATTTACAGGCAGAACAATATTTTCTGAAGCATAATGATGCTGGTTCATGGATACAAGATTCGGCTTTGTTGTCATCCATGAGTAAAGAGGTCCCTTGGTACGTGGTTAGCAAATCTCCTTCAGCTCCCTTATTTTCTTCTAATTACACATGTTAAAATGAACAAACCTCGCAACAAAAATCACACATGCTAGGTATACAAGGTTTATGGATGTGTAACTTCTAATTACACATGCCATATGCATCTTAATCTTTTTTATTATGTACGTTTTCCAAATTAATTCAAAAGATTTTACACGTCTTGGTTGGACTGTCTTATGACAGATTGTTGATTCAATCATATCTCTATTTCTAGATGTGTAACTTCTAGTTACACATGCTAATTGAATATGTAACTTCTGGTTTTAGTGATTGAATTACTGTTACACTAGTCAGATGCATGTGTAACTTACTGTTACACAAGTTATATGCATGTGTAATTTCTAATTACACACCTCTCTTCATAGTTTTTTTTTCCTGATTACTTTAAGTTGGTTACATGGCATATGCTCTACAAATTCTGTTTTTTTTTCTTCGTCCCAACCTAATCCCATGGGTGTTTATTTTCTTTCAGATATCCAAGCATTTTGGAATCGAGGAAGACAAAAAGGGAAGAAAACATTTCTATTGTAGGATATCGTGGCTTATTTCTAAGATATAGCGGTTTATTTCGAGGAGTTCCTTTTACATATCTAGTTATTTGACTCGTTTGTTGTGAATAACAAGCAATTACTATTATTGATAAACAAATAAATTATTGTAAATGAATATTAAAGTAATACATGTATTTTATATGTGTAGTTTTGTTGTATAACTAATAAGTACATATTCATATGCATGTGTAACTACTGAGCACACATCTATATACAAGTGTAACTTTGCATTACACATGTCATATGTTGGTGGTAGTTGGCGGTGGTGGGTGGCGGCGGCGGTTGTCAGTGTAGGTGGTGGTCGGAGGTGGCTGGTGGTGGTGGGTGGCAACGGTGGTGGTGGTCGGAGGTGGTTTGACAATGGTGATTGGTGACGGTGGTGGTTGGTGGCGGCGGTGGTCAGAGGTGGTTGGCGGTGGCTGTGGTGGTCGGAACATCATCACACTATATTTTAATAATTTTGGGCCTAGATTTAAGTTTTATTTAATTATGGGCTTGATAATATGCATTAGGGTATCAAAGTCTTTTAATAATTTGGGACATAGATTTAAACTTCTTTTAATTAAGGGCCTCATATTATGGGTAACCCATGGGTGAGACCTTAGCCTAAAAACCCATTTTCCAAATCCGCAACTTTGACGGATTGGAAGCGAGCGACCCCTAATATGCATCCGTCCGTCCGTTGCACACCCCTAGTGGGCAAGAGCTTGGGTGACAAAAATAGGCCACGGGCTAGGGGTGGGCATTTTACCCAAAATCCGCGGATTTAACCGGGACCAACCGTATTTTTGCGGATGGATTCCCGGACCGTTTGCTAATGGGTTGGACGCGGATGAGATTTTTGAAATCCAACGGATTACGGATTGGGACCGGATGCAACCTTGAAAATACGTTGGACATCCATATCCGTTAGATTAACGACATTTATATAGTTTCTAAAAAATATATGGATAGTTTTGGAATTTTTAGGGTGTTTGGTTGTAGTGTTGTCCATGACACTTCTATATTTATATACATATATAAAATGTGTAGGTTCTATAAGAAGTCATCTATATTGGCTTTATTTTTTTCATTATAAATAAATTTTAACTAACACAAATCCATTGGATTATCCACACCCAGTCCGTTCATCCGTGCATCCATTGGATGTTGGATTGGATGTGGATGCCAAATTTGAAATCCGTAGTGAATTGGATTGGATGTGGATGAGATAAAAATTGGTCCATACCGGCCCATGCTCACCCCTACCACGGGTGATTCCTTTTGCTGGGCTTTAGTGTGGAAGATTGCGTGATTAAAGAAATGATTTGATTTTACTGAGCATATAGTATCACATTTTTTTATTAATATAACTAAATAACCAAATTTATATCAAATTGGGCGGTTAATTATCAAGAAAAAAATTGGGGGCCAGATTAAATAATTGGGGGCCTAAAAAAATTTATACCCACACCCAAAATTTTAGGGGGCTTCCAAAAAGAAGTTGAAAGTACCATTCTACCCTTCCCCTAAATATAGCCCTAAAATCCTATTAACCTTAAACCCACCTCCCCATTTCATTAAGCCTAACCGACCCTTCTTCTTCTCCTCCTCTCCCCCTCCCTCTCAGTTCCTCCATTAACGACAGTGAGAATTTTTTTTCCATCCGATTCCTCGTCTAAATCGTCGATGCGAAAACTTTAATCGATGATTAACTTCTTCTACAAACATGGCACGTACTAAGCAGACTGCGAGAAAAGCAATTGAAATTATCAATCTCGTTGATACCGTCAAAGTAGCGAAGGAGTGTTCGAGTTCAAGTAAGAAATCAAAACATCCGGACAATCAAATGGCTCCAATTAGAAGGTATGTCCTTTGAAACACCATAGTCTTACTTGGGTTTTAGTTGAATTTGATGTTCTGCTCAAAATTAGGGTTTTAATCGAAGAAATTTATTTCTCTGAATTGAAATCGTTAACAACGAAGTTTGAATGTCTAACGTTTTTCATAACTGCTTAACGATTTTTCATGTTCGGTTAACGATATATGATCTGCATGTTGGACTTTGTAGAAATCGTCCACCATCAGGGTTGCGCATCTAACGATTCCTGATGTATAATTTTTTTTTGGGTTTGAATCGGTAGGCAATTGATGTTATTTTAATGATTCTTCACATGCAAGATTAAATCGTTAGCCAATTATTTTCGTGTAAACGACTCATGTGCAATATTTTTGGACGACCCTTTTTATTAATCAACGACTCAATAGGATTCGAAACCACCAGTCTGTTCCAATAAAAGGAATAGTCGTTCACATTACAGGGAATGGTTAACGACTTTGTAGGACGACCAATTATAAAAGTGGACGACTCCAATCTTCCTTTTTTTGTTCTGCTGTCTCAAAAATAGTAAGAGTCGTTTGTTAAATTAGCTTGAATCGTTAAGAAATAACGAGAAATCGTTTGGTTTTGGTTAGAGTCGTTTGGTTTTTGTTTGAGTCGTTTGTTTTTAGAATCTCAAGTTTGCACGATTCTTACATATTTTTGTTGTTGGCATTTTAGTAACAAGAATAAAAATGATAAGAATGTCTTGTTTACTCCTCCATCCAGACCTCCCCACAACCAAAAATACCTTAATGCGGGTCGATTACGAGGAAAAACACCGAGTGAGGTAGTCTTAATTATCCGCGAACCAAGAGAACCATGTGTTGAATCCTCTCTATCGCCGTCTTCAACATCTGCTGTTATATCTACAACCCCAAGCGACGAAGAAGAAGTCTTGGAACATGAAGAACTTCATTTAGTAGGTCAATGTACTGCTTTTAATGATGAGGAGGATGGTGATCAAGGTAATGCTGGTGATGGATGGAATGGTGGAGATGGATTGAATGGTATTAATGAGGCGCCAGAGATTGAGAGAGAGGGGGATCAAGGTAATGATGAGGATGAGTATGGAAATGGTGGTGGTAGCAGTGATGAAGACGATGATGAAAATGGTATGGAAGTAAATGATGGTGATGGTGATGGTGATGGTGATGATGATGAGGAGGAGGAGGAGGAGATTCAGGAGGATGCTGGCAAGAACCACGCCACACAAATTAAGCCAAGAATAAAGTTCCAATTAAAGCAAGCACGCAACACATTCCACCCACGCGTTTGCAGCTTACTCGTCTACCCGGTGGGAAATCCAGAGGTGAACCTAAAGATGGCGGGAAAGTTCTATTCGGATATGATACCTCGTGGGCCCGTACCATTAGTGAGACAATTGTAACAATCACAACTTTGGTTTTCATAAGATTTGTTGATATTTAATTTCTTATGTGCTAATTTTATTTGTTTGTCTTTCGTAGGATCATAAGAATGCCACATGTCTTTTTAGACACCAGTCTTCTTATGCAAAAATGAAAAAATGGACCCTAGAAGGTGAATGTCCAAGAGTGAGAGCCATCGTTGAAAACTCATGTTTGTATGTTTCCATTCAGAACTCCGTGATTGCATATGACAAGGCTGCAGTATCATGTTTTACTGAGAGGTTTTACGGCGAAGTTGATACATTCCAATTCCCATTTGGCGAGATGGCGTTGATTCTCGAAGATGCAGAACAAATTCTAGGATTGCATGTTGAGGGAAAATCCACGGAAGACGGGTTCAAGAAAAACCTAGAGTGGGGAAGAATTTATGCATTAACGAAGAAGTTGTTTGGATGGGATGAAAAGAAGACGGCCGGCCTTTTTGTGATGGGAAAGAAGTACCCAAAGAAAGAGTTTAAACTTGTTGAGATTAGAAAGATGTATACGGGGTCACCTGAGAAAAACGGAGACAAAGAACTACTCTCTGATTTTGAAGTTCGTGCAACGGCAGCCGCATACTTTTTGTATGTCCTTGGCTCGGTTATCTTTCCCGATATCAAAGGAAACAGAGTCAGCGTCAACCTTCTTCAACTTTTGGATCCCTTGGATGATGTGAGTAAGTATTCATGGGGGACTTCTCAAAGGCATCCCGGGAAAAAACTTTTGGATCCCTTGAACGCTCAGCTAGCAAAGGCATCCCGGGAAAAAACTTCTCAAATCAACAAGAATTTGGCTTTACTTCAGGTAATCTGAATTATCAAATTTGGAAAATGTTCGTACTATTTTTTCTTCTCTATTTTCAAATATAACATAATTTGTATTGTTTTGATGTTGTTTCAGGTGTGGATTTACGAACACTTCCCCTCTTTGATCAGAGGCGATGAGGACATCCAATTTGTGCCAACATGGAACAATACAAAACCAAAAGGAACCCGATACAAGTACACTGGAGCTCAGGATAAGGAGGAAGCGCGGAAGTTGAAGTTGCTAGTCATGCGCGAAAAATTGGACAAGTACACGGCCGTGAGACGACTCTGAAACACTTGTAGACTCATTTTTGTAGTGCTTGTATTTATTGGTCCATGCATAAACAAACTTCTCCTTCCAAGGAATCAACCATGTATTTAGGAAATAATCAACCACCTTCTTATGATCAGTACTCCAAACATCAATAAACTTCTGCAAGTTAGCATAATACTTAACCTCTGTTTTCGAATGAGCCAAATAGTCCCAATCCTCGCAAAAAACTTTCCATAGATCCCCTTCTTCATCATATTTTTCCTTTTCCTTCTTTTTCTCTTCCTCACGCTCTTCTTTGGAAAGTTTACTTAAACGCTCATCTTCCTCCTTAGATCGTTGATTACCCTTCTTAGTATGGATCTTCTGGATTTGATTCTTGCAATTAGAAAAAATATTGGTTTGGATGTGCCACGTACAAAGAAATTGTTAAGCAAGTGGAAATACTTGACGAATGGCACTCATAATTTCTAAATCCCTATCCGTAAATATAACTTGCAGCGTATTTTCTCCACGGTAAATCAACCTCACTTGTTCCAATGCCCAAACATAGTCTGGTATTTCTTCTTTTTCCATAAAGCACCATGCAAAGGTGAATGAATTTTTATCCGAAGTATGGCTTACCACGTTCAACATCGGCATGTTATACTTGTTTGTCTTATAGGTGCAATCTATGAAGAGGACCTGGTAAAAACACTGAGCCAAATCCACCATCCTTGGATGTGCAATAAAAATATGAGTCACTTTCTCATCCGGACCAACCTTAGTTTGCATGGCGTAGTTTAGTGTTTCCGCTAACCACTTTGATTGTTGCATAATCAACCTACCATTCCATCCGGTTCCCTTAATCGTTGATTTGGCGGCGTTGATTGTGGAAATGGTGGACAAGTTATCCTTATCTTCCGCCCTTATTGCATTTAGGATCTTAAGTGGTCTACATCCATTCATCTTCCTAACTCTATCCATATGATGTGGTTTTAACCGGGCATATGCAGTGTGTCCATATAAACTTGTGGGTGGATCATGGTTGTGACGCCCGTTTGGAATACTATACAATCGGAATACATCGGATTCATGATGTATTTTGGAAACAATCCTAAACGGACATTGACACTTCTTCGAATTTGTGTGGTAGACCCTAGTCGTCTTCTTCTCATACTTGTAATTCTTTCCTTTGTGACTTTATCCCTTCTTACTCGCTCTCTCGCATACCATTTCCATCATGTCACAATCGATGTGTCTACTTTGAACAACCACACACATCTTCTCTTTTTCCTTAGGGATAAGCCACTCCTTAATGTCATTCTTGGTTACCCATGTCTACATTGAGAAAACAATTACATTAGACAACAATGTGATCACTAATAAAAAATTTTGAATATATAAATATACCGATTCGGTTAAGTTAAACGTACCAAATCAATCATATAATATCGGGAGGTATCCGGACCCATTGTAGATACCGGTACTGGCTGGGCGCTTTGTCGTACTACCAACTGAAAACAAATCAATAAACTATCACCATAGGGTCGTCCACATACTATAAGCTAAAATGACGACTATTTCTAAGTAATATTAACGATTCTTAAAATATTATTAACGACTCTCAAACATTAATGGTAAGTTTGACCTTGAAGAGCCGTTACCAAACCATAATTAGAGTCGTTAGGTTCCAAATTATTACCAGTGCCGACTCTACTGGCAGTTAATGCAGAAATTCAAAATAAAAAATATGTTTGATTCCTAGGAGTAGTTATTGCTATTTTTTGAAATAAAGTGACGGTTTTATTGACAAACAAGTAGCCATTGAGTACATTTTGCTATAAATAGAGACCTATCTCTTCCAAACTTAATCACCCATCACTTTCAATCATCCTAAAGCAGTCACACATCACCTTCAAACACTAAAAATGGCTCAAAATCAGTTCAATGACCTAGAAGATGTTGTTATTGTCAGAGCACACACCACTCTCACGAAGCACTCCGCTGAGGAAGCCGAATGGGTGACCAGTAACGAAAACCCAACAAGAGGGCCTTACCTTGGGCATGATCAAAACACCAATGCTTGGTGGACACGTGTGTTTAAGGTTTTCAAAGCACTCAACGGAAATCGTAATAGTAGGACGCTCCCGCATGTAAGGGAAAGGTATGCTTATTTATACAATGAATGCGTATTGCTGAGAAACGAATTGAAAGCTCGTAAGGACGCTTACCCAAACGAAGATCGCATGAGTAGAGTAAGTTTGTGAATCAATATGCCGTTGATAAAAAATTATTAATTTGGTTATGATTATTCAACAACACAAACTTATTAAAATAATTATTTTTTCAGTATTCTTTGGGTCGGACCCAATACGAATTAAGGTACGGCCATGAGTTTTTGCACGAAGACTTCTACACTCTCTTGGAGGAAGTTGAATGGCAATTCGCCGAATATAATTAATCTCGTATACAATTTCCTTATTGAACTAGCTCTATGTATTAAACTATTATATGTCTTTCCCTTATATTTTATTTCATAGCACATGTACGTTTTTCAATTTAATAATGCACTAGTTCAACAAAATATCGAAATATGGCCGACACCATGCTTGGGTCGTCAACGAATATTATGAATGTGGCCGACACAATACAAACTCGTCAACCAGTATTTTGCAGATTAACGACCTTTGTGATACAAATATGACTATTCAAAAAGAGTCGTCAATCTACTAAAAACTTGGTTGCCGACCCATTACGTATTTTAAACGACTCCAAACAAAGATTAACGACTCCATACCAACACATACATACCATTCTGTCTAGTTTTCTTCTAAAGTCGTTCACTTAAATATTTCCAACCGGACGACCTAATTGACAGACTCTAAGAGTCGGTTGGTTGTAAATTAAATATATCAACGACCCACTATACCACCATCATTTATTGGGGAATTAAACTCTACCAAATGTGGTTGAGGCAGTTGGCTCATTGAACTCTATAAAACAGACCCATATTTCACCTCTTCATTACCAACAACCTAACTATCAACCTTCTCTTTTCCTTCTCAGTTATTCATCATCCAAGAAGAAAATAAGAGAAACACAATGACTCCCTATACTGCCGAAGAGAACTGTGCCATTACAAGAGCTTGGAAAATAGTAACAAACCACTATGATAGTCTAGACAAAGAGATTGATGAAACATCGGATGCTTGGTGGAACCGCGTTTTCATCGTTTTTGTGGCGTTGGACGGAAATCGCAACTCAAGGTCTTTGAAACAAGTCAAGGAACTCTTCAAAGAGATAAAATTCGAGTGTGATGTTTTGAAAAGAGAATTTACGGTCATAAGGGAAGCCTTTCCGGATATGATGGGTACTGTAAGAGTAAGTATTTAAACAAGAGGTAAAACTTATTCAAAGATTTCATCGATACTAACTAAGTTTGTTTGCGTTTGCGTTTTCAGATGAAGAAGGCGTATGGATACTATGAGGAACTTCGTGGGAAAAAGTTTGAGTTACACGATTGCTATTTTATCTTCCATGGAACCGTGTATAATTACATGCGTTATGATTGAGAGCAGAAGTGCATCGTTATTATGTATTGTGTTTAACCCTATGAAAGATGTATGACTTTTACGATTCAATGAAAGGTTGCTATGAAAACAATGAGTCGTCAATATTAGAGAAGTAATTAACAACGACTCTCACTAAAAATTAAAGAGTCGTCCGTTTATTGTAATGCTAAACTAACGACCCTTAGACTGATTGCAACAGAGAGTAAAACGTAATTAAGTCGTTGGGTTATAAATACATTCACCAAACGACTATAGATAACCTAAAAATGAGAGTCGTCAATGTTTAATAATTTTTTTGACGATTTTACAAAAGTACATATAAGAGTCGTCAATGTTTCGGAACATGAATGGCGATTTTTCATAACTCGACGTTAGGGTCGTTTATGAATTTCAGCCAAACCTAACGACCCTTAAGGGTCGTCAGGGTATTCTACTCCCGACCAAACGACCCTCACTCTGAGTAGTTTCATGGTGTCCATGAATCGACCACTTGGAGTACCATTCTTGCAATTTGAAGAGTATAGGAAGTTTACCTGATTGTTTTGAGCTCCGGGTTCTTCATATGGAGGATTGGTTCCTTCATTTTGAGCAATAGGATCTTCATTTGCATCATTTATCAAAGCTTCCTCTATTAACATCTCTTCATCAAACATCCAATCCATAGGATTAGATGAGACAATCTCACCATCAACACAATCATTTATGTTGGTTGAATCTTCACTTAACTTATTTCCTCCACTACAATCACTCATTTCAAATTACCTAAATTTTCCACAAAAATCACTTTTTTCCTCTCTATCCAACCAATTTTTTCTTCTTCTATAAACTCAGTTTTTACCCAAAAAAACTGATTTAATCTAACTTAAAAGATTAACAACTAATCTAACCTAATCAACTCAATTAACAAAAAAAAAAAGTTTAGGGTAATTTAGGCATTTTGAAAAAATTGGATAAGGGGTAACACCAAAGTGCTATTGGGAGACCAACTGGTCAGACCCCCAATTAGTTTTTCTGGCCCCAATTTTTTCTTGTTAATTATTGAGTAAATTAGTCCAATGAGAAATGATAATCTAGTCACACTTTTTAAATGTATCACGGTCTATGTTCTATTATTTTCTTCAGGACGCCAAGCTGTGTTCTTAAAATTAAAGGCTATGTTTTAATGCCATAATATTTCGTCCAATCAAGATCGTAGAGTGGTTATTTGCATTTGGACAAATTTCCAATAAAAGATCTGCATGTACTTGTGGCAATCAACATAGCTAGATAATCAACATCTACTGGTATGTCCTTTTCCATCCTCATCAACTTGGGAGGGAAGAAGGTGGCCACATCAATAGAGATTGTCATTTGGTCCCCTTTAAAAGGCCTAATTAATCCGTACTATTGTTATTTTCTATCTTAATGTAATGAAAATTACTACCCTTGTTAGCTCAGCTAACCATGGGTCATTGTTGAGCAAAATTTACTCTCATCTGCAGCCGTCGCCCATCAGAGGACTTGTCAAAACCAAAAACAATCCACCAAAGAATCCGTTATGTAAGTCTTCGCCGACATATATAGCTATTAAAATTTAAAATAGGTTGACAAAATAATATGCGTAGTTGTTGGTTTTTCCAATTTTATCCTAACTAGAAAAAGATCTTTCAAATAAATAAATATTGATTTTTCTTTGAAATTAAGAAGATGCATCTACTTGGAATACTAGAAAAGTCCATCATTTGTCCATAAAATCTGGGCTAGCTTACATTTCATATTTTGATTGGGTTTTAATTAGATTCGGGATTTTGGGACATAGTTTGCATTACATAATTTTGAATTACAGAACAAACCTTGGTGTAGGAGGATATGATTTCGGGTTAGTAGGCAAAATGTAAGTAAAAAAAAATCAAACTTCATGTCACTAAGACTGGTTTTGAGTTAGAGGTTGGATTTTGAGTTGAAATGCAAATTTTGTGTCATCAAACATAGTTCGGGTTATAAGGGAATATCTGGCTCAGAAGTAAATTTCGGATAACATGGCTGTTTATTTGCCACGAAAGTAGAAACTTGGTCACCGAACGTATTTCAGTAAAGAATGTGGATCGCTTAGCAAAATCTGTATCACATAATAGATTTTTTTTCCGTAACAATGATATATTCAAAATTTCTTAAAAGTGGTGGTGGAGTAGCGATCCAATCAAATGGTGCACCAAGGTCGACACTCTCGAGATAAGAATTAAAGGTCAAGCTAGTACCAAGTGATTCTATAGAGTCGCATACTTTTAAGGGTTCTTTCCCAAAGGGTCAGACAACATCATACTACCTATAACAGTACATCACTTTTATCATCATCAACAACAACAACAATAACAATGGGGTCATATCATGATTTCATCCCTACATGCTCACTGACTTCTCATCTTATCACCAATATGTACGTTTAAAAGTTACAGCTGCTAAACTGTAGTGTAGAGCCATCCATTATTGCAGTTGCGATAACAATTAGAATGGTTTTGTTGTAGCTTGTAGGGATCCGTATCTGAAACAGTAAAAAGCCTGACAACCTTATTCAATTTGTGACAGCAGGAGGATGCAGAGAATGAGAGAAAAACTAAACTTGCAAGATGGATGCAATGTAAACTCGAAAAGGATTGCATTAGTTTGACATCTTGAATTTCTGGTGGCACTGTGTACGTACCTGCTGTCAATTCAAATTCTGCCGACCAGTTTTGTTTGTTAGGTATTAATTTTCTGAGGTTAAGGTTTTAATCATGAGGTTGGCAGACACCAACCTTAGAAAACACATGACGGGATATAGTTATGTCCTTTGTGATGGTTACAATTAAGTAAACTGAGAGAACTAATTCATATAATCTTTTTCTATGGCTAAACAAACACGCATAAATGAGTGCGTATTCATGCGATATACCAACGTATAAGTACATTGTGTAATTGGTCAAATCCCCTCACTTTCTGCGAAACACGTTTGTCATGTGAAATTTATGTATCACGCAAATCTAATAGCATAATCGTTTTCAATGTGAAAGTTAGCTTTTGTTGTCCATAAATTCTTGCAAAGGGGAAAAGAAAAATCTAATTTAACAAAAACAAGATGATCGACGAACATAGTTAAAATAAAAAGAAAAATAAAAAAAATCGTTTTTAGTGTGAAATTAAGGATCTTTGTTAGCTTTTGTTGCCCATAAATTCTCGCAAAGAGGAAAAAAAATCTAATCTAACAAAAACAAGATGTTCGATGAACTTATGAAAAAGAAAAAAGAAAAGAAGGCAAACTAGGATCAATTTATATACACTTCTTTTTTCCTTTTTCTCTTTTTTTACCACATGAAATGAACAACACTGTTAAAATGTTAGTGCAGAAAACTCTGAATGGAGACAAAAAAATTTGCATTTTTCGGAACATGATAGTTTTTAATCTTCTTCTTTGTTATACATATATAAGAAAATAGAGTAAAAGAATCATTTTTTCTTCTGAAAAATAGACTTTTTTTTTTTGATGAAGTAAGGTTATATTGAACGAGAAAAAATGGTAATTACAGGGACTGTACAGAAAAAAGAACCTAAAGGAAACTAAAAATGTTATACATATATAAGAAAAAAGAACCTAAAAGAACCTTAAAAATAGACTTCGCCACCTTGTTGGATGCTGCTATTTCAATATAAAGAACTGAAATATGGTCATCGCCCAACAAAACTCGTTTTTCAGAAACATTACAAGAACTATAATTAAAAAAGTATTTTTTTTATCTAAAGAAATAACAGAGGAAAATAGCTTGGCACTATGATCCATAGTTGTTTGAGAAAACCATGTTCCATTGTTGTTGTTTTTTTTTTTTTGCTAATTTATCTTCCACTTTGTTGCCTTGACTTTGAGCGAAATTTTTTCTGCACAATTTATTAAGACTTTCAAGGCTTCAGAGATGCTGGCTTGATTTCTCCGTTGAACTGTATTTGATTTCTCTTTTGAAACTTAATAATCCTTCTACATTCTCCATCAACTCAGAAATCCTTAATATTTATGTTTTGTACGCACTTTGCCACTTCTTGCAGACTCAGAGCTTTTGCTTCTTTAGGGATGACTACCAAAAAGGTCTCAGATCTAGCTTTAAGAGTTGTACCTATATTAGAACGAAGAATCAGACCATATCATGCACTTTGTATTGGCATCAATCCAAGAAGCACCAAAGTTGAATTTCAGCTGACTCTGTGGTTGAGATTTCCACTATTTGTTTGTATTAGTATCAGTTATGGAGCTAACATTTATTCTTTAACCAGAGTCATTTGAATCTTCCATAAGAGTGCATGTATAGAAACGAAGTTTTGTTTGGACTGAGTAAGACGACCTGCAAACTAGAATTGGTCTTATTCAGAAAAATTATCATACACAATTCTTTCCAAATCATCCAACATTTAGTAGCTACAATATCAATTAAATTGTTGTTGCTTGTTCCTATAATCAAATTTGAGTGAAACTCAAAAATAGGGGATTCTGAATTCAAGTTTCGACTTGGACCTCCTAGTGGAGGTAGCATCCATATTCATTTAGCAAATGAGCAGCCAAAGAAAAGATATTTATGTTTTCTTTATGTATTTCCCTAATTTTCCTAACTGTAAGTGCATTGCGATGAATTTCCACAAAAAATTTTTGATTCTCTGAGATACATTCAGTTTCCAGAATGTCTTCCAAAAAAGTTCAAGTTATATCTGATGTACTAACATTAGAATTGTGCATTTTTGTCATATAAATATTTAACACTGAATTTTCCTTTCATGGTTAGTAACCATATTATATATTTTTTTAGCATCTCATTATTGTTCGTACAAATTTTGATACCTAATATTATATAAGCTATCTTAGTAGGAAAGTTATCTATAATACAAAACAGAAGGGGTTTTTGAGTCACCGACGATATGATAACATTTTCGAAGACAAACGGATGATCCGACCATCCCAGTTTCATCCCAGCCATTTACATCTAACGGATGTAAGAGTTGTAACCTACTTCCATTATGGCTATATGCATTTATAACCGTCATAATTAGTTCCACATTAATATAAAAAAAAAAATGTCCCACCCAAAAAAAAAGTGGACAATTAAATGTTAGAACCTTTTAGAACTCATACATTTACACTCATATTTTATTGTAAAAAAAAATAAAGGAAATTATTTGCACCACATCTTTAGAAAAATCAAATTAGCCAACCTTCATCAACCTACGTGACACAAGTAACATTAGAACATTTGTGTTTACAATGTGCAAAACCCAAACAACAAAGAACTTTCCATTATACCCATCGTAAAGGAAACAATCGAAAATAATAATAAAATGACTCGCCAAAAATTAACTCGAATAAGCAAACCTACTAAAATAGTAGATGATAAGGGATGAAACTAAACGTCATGCGTCGATTGCAGCCAAAAGGTTATCAGTGAATCCAACGATGTCTGGTGCACCCATTGAGAAGATTATTGAATTTCCAGTACCAAGGTGTCATATTATTTTTAAAATGAGTCATCTACTTATCTCCATAAGTACGAAAATAACATAAGTTTTTTGTTAGAAACTACACTAACCACCTGAATCCATTTCACATGCACGTTTTATGTCCGTTTTGAGGCTGAAGACCCGACTGGATCGACAATGTTTGTTACATTGGACAACGAAGTCCAAAAATTTCTCCAAGTAACTTCATATGATCAGTACCCATTGGGAGAGGTGATATTTTCCTCCCTTCATTTCAATGAGCCATCTAAATGAGGTGATATTTTATTTGATGATACGAAAAATTATACCGGATTGGAATCATCAATGCATATGGATAACGAATACGGGATGATAGTCCTTGCGATCGACGAAGAATTTCTGGAGGATGTAATAACATTTATTGCTCACCAGATGAAGATTTCGTATCATTGGCTCATCAAAAACCACCAATCTTTGGGGGTCGAAAAAAATAATAAATTTAAGGCCAAAATAAGACAGTTTACCTGATTTTTTATCAAAAAATATTATTTTAATAAGTTGGAGGTGTAACCAAATTTATAATTATTTTGTTGAAAAATATCTAAGACATACGTAGCTACAAGTTCTCATAAGTCAAATTAAGTCTTATGATAGTGTGCAGTAATTATTAAAATCATTATGATCATAAATTATCCCTTCACATGCCGTGTTATTACTGAGTTGATAAGATCAACCACAAGTGTTAAAGAATTGCAATAAAATATTAAACTACGTACAATACCTGCTATCCAATTGTCATACCATATATTAATTGGATTACGATCATGTAGCTTTCAGCAGTTATTTTTATGGATGATCGAGACTCCCTGCAAAATGCACTTTCATATCCATGATTCATTATAATGTAAACTTAGCTAACCCATAAGGAACTTTATTAATGCCGTCAATAACTCCTCCGCGAATACCTCATTAATAGTTGAGGAAGACTCTCCCATGAACCGTACGTTTTTCATATCCTTGCTACAATATGACTTCCTAGAAAATCAGTTGCAATTAGACTAACACTAAAATCAGAATTACCAGGTGTTGATGGTGGATTTTAGCTTAGGGTTAAAATCATAAAACTGTACAAATGACATGATGTCACTATGACCATTAGCACATTTATTGAATCAATCAGCATGCCTACGCAAGAATTACCGGGGTATCTTTTCTTTTTACATGAGTCATGTTCCACGGCAGAACCCTTAACATTGACTGACATCATCTATGCAAAACCCCTAATTCTCATGCTACCGCGCCAAGGCATGCCAACCATGCCATCCGCACCACTGTGCCAATGGCAAACCATGCCAGCCACGTCCTCCGCGGCAAGGCATGCCAACCATGCCATCCGCACCACTGTGCCAATGGAAAACTATGCCATCCACATCTCCGCACCAAGGCATGACAACCATGCATGCCGCACCACTGTGCCAATGGAAAACCATGCTAGCCACATCTCCGCGCCAAGGCATGCCAACCAAGCAAGCTGCACTACTATGCCAATGGCAAACCATGCTATCCACGTCTACCGTGCCAAGGCATGCCAACCATGCTAGCCGCACCATGCACCAATGGCATGCCAAACCCTTGGCCACACCATGCCAAGCCAACCGCATCTTGCCTTGGACCCACCATGCCAAGACGTTCGTGCCAAACCCTTGGCCCCACTATGACAGGCCATCCATGACATACCATGCCTGCCTTCCCTATGCGGCTACCAAAACGAACGCGTACGACGATCAACGGCCACCCTTCCATCCTAGATGCAAATCCTAGCCGTCCAAGGTCGCCAAACAACGCATGATAACCTTTGGATCAAAACCCTAATTTTGGCCACGCCAAAGCCATGCCGGCCATACCACCATGCCGCTGGCTACCATCATCCCTCTTGAATTCCTCTTGAGTTTTACTTTCGGATGTTCTCACCTCCCGAACGAGCTCAAAACCTAACTATTCCCGCATACGAAGATAGAAAATTATTTTCCGTACAGAATGGAGGGGCGGACCATCAAAATCCGAGTCCGTATGAGAATTCTACATATATTCTAGCAAAGGCCGCTAATTAGGGTTTCAGCATACCAAACCTTAATTTAGACAAAGCTGCAAGCGCTTCCCTTCCAATCCGAAAGCGCTTCCCTTCCAAGCCGCACATTTCCAGTGGCTCCATTCCACTTTAAAGACATTTCGACCATGCTTTCATGTCACTGGCTACCAAATGAAGGCATGCGACGATCAACGACCACCCTTCTATCCTAGGTGCAAATCCTAGCCGTCCAAGGTCTCCAAGGTAACCTTTGTCTCAAATCCCTAGTTTTGGCCACGCCAAACTGCTCCAAGGCATGCCATGCCACATGTGCCAATGGAATGCCAACCACCTTGTCGCGCCATACCATTCCGGCCTTCCCTACGCGGCTACCAAAATGAAGGCGTACAACGATGAATGGTCACCCTTCCACCCTAGTTGAAAATCCTAGCCGTCCAAGGTTGCCAAACAACGCATGGTAACCTTTGTCCCAAAACCCTAGTTTTGGCCACGCCAAACCGCGCCAAGGCATACCATACCACATGTGCCAATGGCATACCAACCACCTTGCTGCATCACGCCACACTGGCCTTCCCTATGCGGCTACCAAAACGAAGGCCATCAACAATCAATGACCATTTTTGCATCTAAGGTGCAGATATTAGCCATCCAAGGTTACCAGCTAGCGCATGGAAATCTTTGGCACTAGTTTGGCCTCGCCTAAACAAAGCCAAAAACCTAACTTTTGGCCGCGCCTAAACTAGGCCATGTTAAACCCATATTGATCATGATTTTATGCCACTAGCTACCAAACGAAGAGTTGCAATAATCAACGACTACCTTTCTTCTTAAGATGCAAAATCTCGACCGTCGAAGGTCACCACCGAGCAGGCAAGTCTCCTAAGCTCAACTTGCCAGAAAACAGCAACGTGCTACACGTTTTCCACGAAAACACTCGAGACATCAACACATGCCACAAACTGGAGGATGCTCATTGGGTATTGGTTTGGCGGTTTACAGCGTGCGGCGTACACTACGCCCGTTATAAGAAAGTGTCATAAGGATGAGGCGGTTAGTAAATACAGGGAGTAATGGTGAAAATCTTTCTTTTATGGAACATCAATTCCAGATGTTACTGGTTACAACCTCTTCCAATTTACTCACCCGTTTTCCATTTCTTAATGAGACCGGAGTACTTTTCACTTCGACTTGTATAAATAGGCATTACCTATTTCCACCGAATAACAAGTTCAGGCTAGGAACATACAACACTCAGAAAACATTTGCTAGCTCTCCATCTATTAGCTTCCCGCTTTTTGATACAAGTCGTAAAATAACTACTCTTCCAGAATCAACTATTCTGGTCTCAACACTTTCTTCGCTCCCCTCTCCAAAACTAACCCTTCTCCTTCACTTTATGACCGAAGCAAGTATGGAACGACCATTTCTTGGTTTAGGCCGGATTTGTACAGATTGATCTCTCGAATCTAAAGTACTCCCTTGCAGTACATTGTTTAGGGTTTAAATTTGTTTCTCACCCACACACCCGAAATTACCAAAATCATCAGAAACTGTTTTCACCCTCAAAAAATTGGCGACCATAGTGGGAGATCAACCTCTAGGTTGCAATATATATTTCCAAGATTCCGATATCACCTTTCACTTACAACTCCAACATGGTGGAACTCAGATCCGGATCAACTGCCGAGAATACCAATGAAGAATCTGTCCCACTTATTAACGCTACTTCTAACAACATCACTACGCCACCTACTGACCCTAGTAACACCGAAAGCACTCCTTCAGGTGTAACACCGCCGATCACCAGGGCTAGAACCGTTGCCGCCTCTAATCTCCCTGCGTAACTTGCTAATCCTGGCAGTACTGAAAGCGCTCCTTCAGGCGTTACGCCACCAGTCACCGGAGCCAGAGCTGCCGCTACCGCTCCTAACGCTTCATCAAGGATGACACCTCCAACCACCACTAAGACTCCAACTACCCTACCAACGGGACGAGAAACCGAAGGAACCATAGAAAGTCGACCATATATCTCCATCGCTGATTTGATGGAACGGCAGGAGGTTCTCGCTAGAGCCCAGACGGATATGGTTTTGACATAGAAAGAAGTACTCGTCTTTCTTAATGCCCTGACAGAGCGGCTGCCGCGTGAGTCACGCCCTCAAGAGCCAGTAAGAAATGCCTCCAACACCCCCGACGCTAGAACCTCGGCGGAACGCGTCTCCGCGGACGAGGAGATTCGTGCGAAAACCCCATTGGAAAGAAGTCAGCCGTCCAATTTTGTCACACGAGAGGATCTGGAGCAACTTCTCCGGAATCGAATCAAGAATGACGAAATAGACATGCATCAGCATCAACCTCCTTACCCATCTGAAATACAAATAATTCATCTTCCAAGAGGATACTCCTCTCCTTAATTTACCATGTATGATGGCACCTGGAATGCATGAGAGCATGTCTCTCGCTTCTTGGAATCCCTAGGCAAACATGAATACAATCACGTTCTTCGTCAGAGAGAGTTTTCGAAATCGCTTACTAGAAGAGCGTACACATGGTATAACATCATCGCGCCAAACAACATCCCCAACTGGGGTGGCATGGTTACCGCATTTTACAAGTAGTACTTCTTTGTGTCTGAACAAGTTACCTTCTCGGACCTAGGAAGGATGTACCAACGGTACAACTAACATCCAAATGATTTTGTTAAGAGATTCTGGGTTGAAGCACTAGACTGTCACGACCCAAACGTGACTGAGTAATAGCTGGTGAATTCATGCATCAACGATTTTTTATGACTCCCATTTACCGCGCCTTGCTAGAGAACTTGCATTTCCAAACATTCTATGAGCTTCATGAAGCTGCCAGGCGATCAACAACGACAGCACCAGCATTACTAGAAAGAGCTAGACCAACCAGAACCGAAGACGTGCGCGAAACTCGCGCGAATAGACGTCTCATCAACAAGCAGTACAACGCTGGTCCCTCCTCTGTGAGCGTAGTAAATGAGGGAGGAAAAGGAAGGCCCCAGCTGTAGACCAACAACCTAAACGCGAAGCACCAGCACGATGAGCAACTCCACCATGGAAGGTCATTGCCAAAGCTCCTATGCGTCATCACGAAGCTGAAGGAAATACCATGGATTTCCCATTTCCCATTGAGGAGGTGATTGATATCTTAGAAGCACGGATTCAAGATGATGTTATCAGATTACCATCTCCCAGACGCCCACCGACTGAGGCCAAGATGGCAAACCCCAAATACTGCCAATACCACATATTTGTTCACCACCCAACCAGTGATTGCAATAGGCTGAAGAATATCTTCAAATAAAAGATAAAAGCATGGGAACTTCAACTAGGAAACGAAGGAGTACATCAAAACCCACTTCCGGTGAGTAATTATAGAGTCTCTGGGGACTCCATGCACGATACTGTGTGATCCATGATGCAACACGTATGCAAAATTTTGTACCTTTCCAAGGTGCAGCGCCAAGATATCTTCACGGCTCTTAATCGTGTCATGTCGGGCAGATGGATTTTTCCCTCCACGGAAGCCACGCCAAGATCCCAAGATCTCTCAGCAAACGGAATCGAAAAGGACAACTGGGGACTGCTGACCACGTCCTATTTAAGAGGTATTGAATTCGATAATACGCTAATCTACACGGCCTCTGACTTCAAAATTATTACTTTCAAGACTCTAAAAGTTGTGGGATTTACGAAACAAGAGGCTACCCATTCCCTATCCGTGGTTAAGAACCCGGGAGGGGAAGCCTTGAACACGTACATATATATTAACCTCGAGATCAAGATGGGAGACGCTATAACGCATAGCAAATTCCACATTATAAAAGAACTGGGTTACGACATGATATTGGGGCACTTATGGGTACTCGACATCAAAGAGAAATTGGGAACATCCCTCTACCGATGTCAACGCTCGAAACAATATCCAACAAACCGTCTCACTTGCTGCTGCATCGACGAGTTACCGATGGGACCCGTACACTTGGAGATGACCTGTTGGCGCTAACTCATGGATTCCAAACGCAAGTAAGTTTGGCCAAACGATCTTCTTTACAACCAGTCATTTCTTCCCCTATTCTGTCATGGGGACTCAGCGCGATTACTGGCGCGGACGCCGTCACGAGATGTTAATGGGGCGCTGGGCCATTCAAACGCTTTGCAAAGAATTTGGAAGTTGCCATCGAAACTGACGAGACCAAGATTCAAATGGTTACACAACACTCGAACCCATTTCAAATCGTAGATATGGTGGTCAAAGTGAACTCGTTTAAAGTTGGGAAGATGACGGTAAAGATAGTTGTTCGGACCGATTCACCCAAGGAAAAAGAAGACAAGCCATATCTGGTAACAGACGTCCTTTTGAGAGGTTATTGCAAGCTCATTAACACAGACAATATGGGAGGTATGATAGTTAACTCGCGATGACTCAAGCTTTTCGATCCCTAAAATATTGTACTACCTTTTTCCGGCCACTCTCCCTTTAATATTTCCTTCAGCAATTTCTCCTTCTGCTTGATATTTGTATTTCCAAGATGAATGCACCGTTTGTATTCTTCTTTAGGGTTTCATTTTTATTCAAAAGGCATACGTTTCTTTCCGGATGAGTTTTCCAAATCTTAGAGAAATATACCAAATAAATCCCAAATCATTGAGAATCTATTAACCATCCAATCACAACCAGAAACACCAACCCATTCTAAGGGAAGGCTTGGGTCCTTCAAAAAAAAAAATGAGAAGTTTTATTCAAGAATAGAAACCGCAAGCGGGATGCAAATTGAAGAAACCCTAACTTTGCCGCGAATACAAGGAAGGTAAAAAAAAAAGTCTGCAAAACATCATGACAACTAAGCGATGAATAGAAACAATGTACAAGAAGAAGATAGTCATAGAAATCTAATGTGTGAATTGCTAATGCTTCGGTCAGATCTTTTTCAAACACTTTCCCCAATAATCTTTCGGGCAGCAAAAGTTCCATCCGGAAGCCACATCAGCAATAGAAGCCTCAACATCCCACCCGGAAGTCATCTCAGCAGCAACATCATCCGTCTTTTTACCGACATCCGCCTCGGCAACCAATCCAGCATATGCCACCACGACTTCTCCAATGTCACCGACAACAGTTTCGCCGTCTTCTCCAAAAGTTATTTTAGTTTCATCAACCACAACATCATCATCTTCCTCGGAAGTCTTCTCAGCGACCTTTCGAGGAGAATTTCCCAATTCATCAGAATCAAGGGTTATGATATCGTCCTGGACAGGGGAACTATGTTGATTTTACCCTAAAAGTTTCACAAGCTCGGCCTTCCGCCGCTTTAACTGAGAAGCAAACTGTCCCTCCCTAACAGTGGGCCGTGAAGAAGTTTTTTTGCACCAAATCCTCCCAACGTACTAGGATGCTTCGCCGCCTTCCCTTTCTTCCTCCAAAGGTATGTCCCAAATGATTTCGCCAGCTTCACGAAACAGATATTCAATTCTATTCAATGCCTCCCCATGAGAAGAAGACTGGTTTTCGTCGATTCCAAAGTTTTTCCCCGAAAAATTGGAGACATGTCTCTCATTGGAAGATCCCACTATGCGCTACAAAACCAGAGAAAGGATGGAGGATAGACACGATTTCAGAACGACCCGCGCAAATAAAGGATTCAAGACCATCTATTATAACCAGCAGAGCGATGAGGTCCCGAAAAGGAAAGCCTCCTACCATCCGCAGATTAAGGCATGATATCAGATTCTAATGAAACCGTATCCTACTAGCGAACATAAGGGAATGCCTGGCCACGTGAGGAAAACTAGGGTTTGGTGAAAAAACATGGAAGTACATGTTTAAGACATGCTTGCCCGTATTGTTACTTCTATGCCGGCCCCACCATGCCTTGGCCCCACCACGCCAAGCCATCCGCGTCATGACTTGCCGCGCCAACACCAACGAATCGCCAAGCCAGCGTCATGATGTTCCCTAACCCAACCAAGATGATGCAAAGCCAGACTAAGACGATGATCTTCATCTCACCACTTCACGGTCTACATCACAAATAGAATCTATGCAAGGCCGCCAAACACGGGGATCATGAACTCTCATTACCTCTCGAAAAAGGTTAGTCGGACCTCCCTGACCATCTTTTCAATACTTGTTATTTCGATTTTTGTTCTAGCCTATCACCATCTTATGCTTACCTTGCAACGATGCTCTCGTTCCGAGCTAAGCTAGGGACTTAATGTTGATGGTGGTTTTTAGCTTAGGGTTAAAATCATAAAACTATACAACTGACATGATGTCACTATGACCATTAGCACATTTATTGAATCAATCATCATGCCTACGCAAGAATTAAGGGGTATTTTTTTTACATGAGTCATGTTCCACGGCAGAACCCTTAACATCGACTGACGTCATCTATGCAAAACCCTAATTCTCATGCTACTGTGCCAAGGCATGCCAACCATGCCAGCCGCACCACTGTGCCAATGGAAAACCATGCCAGACACATCTCCGCGTCAAAGAATGCCAACCATGCCAGCCGTACCACTATGCCAATGAAAAAACATGCCATCCACGTCCTCCGCGCCAAGGCATGCCAACCATGCCAGTCGTACCATTGTGCCAATGGAAAACCATACCAGCCACATCTCCGCGCCAAGGCATGCCAACCATGCCAGATGCACCACTGTGCCAATGGAAAACCATGCCAGCCACGTCTACTGCGCCAAGGCATGCCAACCATGCTAGGCGCACCATGCACCAATGGCATACCATACCCTTGGCCCCACCTTTCCTTGGTGATAAGTGCATAATTTATATGATTTTAGTGTCCATTCCATACTTGCTTTAGCTATTATTCTTGCATATATTCGTATTATTGATATTGTTTTCTCTTATTTTCCTCTAATAGGTGAATCATCCACAAAGGAGCTATAAAGTGCTGAAAAGAGCTATGAATAGAAGTATTCCAAGTATCCAAGCGCCAAAGTCCAAGAGAAGTGGAAGAAAAGCGACGAAAAGTAGCAAAACACTCAAAATCAATAGAAGGTCCAAATACCGATCTTAACTCATTCAAATCAATGATTTATCATGATCATCTTGAAGATAATTGAATGATACAAAGAATGCAAAAATAATGAGGCCATTCCAAGTTCGGATGAAGAAGTTGTGGCCAAAACAGTTTCTATTGAAAACCTAAGATAGTGCAGTCCGCGAACTGGGTTTGCGGACGGGGTTCGAAGATGTATTTCCTAAAATATCTGCTGGAATTTGAAGTTTGCGGACTGGGTTTGTGAACTTAGCTAATGGGAAACGTGGGATCTCGCAAGAAGATGATGAGCCCGCGAAAGTCATGAAAACACCAATACCAATGGGAGAACCTGAGGCCAGCTACGTCGCGGCAGAACCAACCAAGGAAGTTAATGTTGGAAGTGAAGAAGAACTGAAAATGTTGAAAATTGGAACTAAAATGGATGCAGATGAAGAAGAGCAAACCGTGAATCTCTTACGAGAATATAAGGATATTTTCGCGTGGAGTATGGATGAGATGCCTGGAATAGATCCATCAGTTGCATGTCATAAATTAGAAATTAACAAAGATTTGAGACCATTCAAGCAAAGGATAAGGAAAATCTCAACAACTTATCACTCAAAAATAGAAGAAGAGTTACAGAAAATGCTTGATGCTGGAATTATAAGACAAGCAAAATACCCGGAATGGATTGCAAATATGGTAGTGGTTCCAAAGAAAAATAAGGGTATCAGAATTTGTATAGACTTTACTGGCTTAAACAAAGCTTGCCCTAAAGATAGTTTTCCACTACCAGATATTCCTCAAATGGTTGAATCAGCAGCAGGAAATGATAGAATATCTTCATTAGATGGGTATAAAGGTTATAACCACATTCCTCTCGCTGAAGAAGATCAAGAGCACACCGTATTTTTTCCTCCAAGAGGATTATATTGTTATACAAAAATTCCTTTTGGGTTAAGGAATGCTGGTGCAACGTATCAAATAATGGTGGAAAAGGTGTTCACAAAATGGATACACAAAACATTATAGGTGTATGTAGATGACATGTTAATAAAGAGTAAAGAAGCTAAGAACCATGTGCAAGATTTGAAGGAGATTTTTGATCAAATGCGACTCTTTAACATCAAGGTGAATCCTGAGAAATGCACTTTTGGGGTAGCGTCAGGGAAATTTTTAGGTTATATTGTATCAAAAGGAGGAATCCAAGTTGATCCAGAGAAAGTACAGGCAATTCGCGATATGCCAACGCCAACAACAGTAAAAGATGTACAGAAGTTGACTGGAATCTTAGCCTCGCTAGGAAGATTTATCTCACAATCTTCAGATAAATGCAAGCATTTCTTCAACATACTCAGGAAGGGTACAAAGTTCAAATGGACAGACGAATGTGAGAAGGCTTTTCAAGAAATTAAGGAATATTTAATGAACATATATATCTTACAAAAACCATAACCTGGAGAAGAATTATTGATCTACCTTGCGACAATCTCGCATGCATTAAGTGCAGTATTACTGCAAGTGGATGCATGAATAGAAAAACCAATTTATTACATCAGCAAAACATTTAATACTGCAGAGAAAAATTATTCAAAAATTGAAAAGCTAATCCTGGCATTGGTTTATGCAACCTTTAAACTTCGCATATATTTTCAGGCACATAAAGTAAAGGTATTAACAAAGGTGCCCATTGAGTGAGTAATGAAGAACTCAAAAAGATCAGGCAGAGTTGAGAGATGGAATGCACAAGTAGGGCACTTTTAAATCAAATATGAAATCTTATCCTCGCCAAAATCACAAGTTGTAGTGGATTTTTTAGCAGAATTTCCTCTAGAAGATGATGAAGCTGTGGAAGAAATGATGGACATAGAAGAAGAACATGGAGATCCAAAATATCTATTAAAGGAACCCAACATGTGGGAAATATTGGTGGATGGATCATCGAATGGGGAAGGAAATGGAAATGGAGTGGTCTTTATCTCTCCAGAAGGAAAAAAAATGGCTTTTTCATTTCGTTTGGAATTCATATCCACTAATAATGAAACATAGTATGAAGCTGTGGTACATGCTTTAAAGCTCGTCGTAGAGATGAAGTTGGAAAACGCAAGGATTACCAGTAACTCGCAACTGGTTATTCGCCAGATAAAAGGAGAATACACAAAAAATGAACAATCTCTTAAGAAATACAAGAAACTTGTTGAAGAATTATCTGCGAGAATTCCAAAAATAAAATGGAGACATATATCAAGAAAAGATAATAGAGTCACAGATGCTTTTGCATTCATATCAAGTATGATGACAAACCCAGTTGCGAGATGCATAAGAATTCAAACGCTTGTATCACCTTCAATTAAAAAAAGAAAAAAAGAAAAGGGGGATGTAATGATAATAGAAAATGATGCAAAAGAGCCAGCCAGCGACATTATCACTGATTGGAGAGCAGAACTTTACGCATACTTGGCGACGGGTGAAACACCAAGAAATAGATTGGAGGCGCATAAATTGAAGAGCCGTGCAACAAATTATGAATTAAGGGATGGGGTATTGTATAGAATTTTTTTTAATGGGCCATTACTTAGATGTTTGACAAGGGAAGAAGGAGAAAAAGTATTAAAAATGTTGCATAGCGGAGATGTTGGTAATCATAGCGGAGGAAGATCTTTGGCCTATAGAACAAAAATGCAAGGCTATTATTGGCCGTATATGCATGAAGATGCAAAACAATTATCGAAACGTTGTGAAGATTTCCAGCGATATGGAAAAAGGATACATGCACCAGGGGCACCATTAGCATCTTCAAAAGGTGTGTGGCCTTTTGGAAAATGGGGCTTAGATATTGTGGGACCCTTTGTGCCAGGTTCAGGGCAGAAGAGATACTTAATTATTGCGACATATTACTTCACAAAGTGGGCAGAAGTAAAAGCGGTACAACACATTCGCGATTAAGATATATTTACGTTCATCTTTGAGAATATTATTTGCAGATTTGGAATCCCAACACATTTGGTTTCTGATAATGGAAAATAATTTGAAGGACAAAACATAGAGTTGCTAATCAATGCATTTAAGATAAGATGTGGAAAATCTACTCCTTTATACACACAAGCTAATGGTCAGGCTGAAGCAACTAATAAGACAATCGCAGATATCTTAAAAAACAAATCAGAAGGATACCATAGAGCATGGTGTGAACAAGTACATAATGCAGTCTGGGCTTATAACACAACCAGGAGAGAGGCAACTGGGATGTCACCTTTTTGTTTAATGTATGGTGTTGAAGCAGTACTACCAACAGAGGTTGCTATTCCTACAACAAGAAGAGAGGTTTGGGAAAAGAATCTTAATATTAGTATGATTCTAAAGGAACTTGATGAATTAGAAGAGAAAAGAGAAAACACATTACAACATATGGAAAATTATCAGCAAATGTTAGCTCGCGAATATAACAAGCGAGTAAAAAAAAACGTGAGTTCCAGCCAGGAGATCTAGTGATGTGAGAAACACCAATTTATCAGCGAGAAAATAGTGGTAAACTGGCGAGAAAATGGGATGGACCATACATTATTAAAGAGATAGTTGGAACTGGGGCATACAAATTGATGGATCCTGAAGGTAGAGATGTTGGTCAAAGACTTGATAGACCATGGGATAGATTATTTCTGAAAAGATATTATCAATGGCCAATTATGCAAGATTAGAGATGCTGATATGTTGTATGATGAAATGGGTAATACATTTTTATATCCTAATTACAATTGCGAGATTCTTCCAATGACAGAGCACGTAAGAACTGCGAAAATATCGCAAGAAATGTGAATAAAAATTTCGCAGAGATTAATAGAATGAGACGAACCTTTATGACGTGCACCCTAGTTCGCGGATACAATTTCGCAAGAGGCAAATTTAAGACCTAAAGTGCGTCATACAAGGGGGTATCTCTTTGCGTGACTCAGGGATAAGATTATACCACTGCTGGAACCTGAGTCATGAAGATGTTGGGGTTAAATAAAACCTATCCGGGAGAGGTACCTTGGATTTCCAACTATATAAGGTTATACCCTGGTTGGACGACTGAGGATCTCTTCTAAGGAGTGCAGAGTATGACCAAGGCGCCGAGGTACATGGTTGAGTCAAGGGTGCCCGGGGCGTAAGAAACTACCCTGGACATCCTTGGAAAATCTTGGCTATGATGCACTCAGCCAGAAGAAAACCCCACTTAGGGTGCAGTCTCGTAACTATAAGCCATATAGGCATAAAGGACAAGAGGCTATGAAAATAACTGGTTGTTGGTAAATCCGGATGGGAGGAGCTAGTCCTGTATGGCTGATGTGCCCTCTTTGAAGGGGAAACCAGGGGGAAGATAAGGGCGGCACCCTCCGTTAGGGAGCTGATAAGTGTCTAAAGACGGAAATGTCATGGGGATTTATGATCGCAAGAATATTTAGGCATGTCATATTGTCGCGTGACAAATATTATACAGAGGCAACAATCCAAGAGAAAAAGTTAAGATGAGATCAATGGGTTTTTACATGAAAGTGTAAAAACATCCAGCGATTTCATCGCAAGAAGACAATGTCATAAAACTTTGTTCTCGCAAGAGAACTTAGACTTATCATATTGTCGCAGAGAAATTGACAACATACGGATAAGGTAAGATCAATGGGTTTTTTGCATGCAAATGTAAAGATATTCTGCGATTTTGTCGCAGACACAAATATTGGCACAATAAGACCTTTAACTAGGAAGGCAAAATAAGACCAAGAAAATAATCCCAAACATTAACTATTTTCTTTTAAGAACGAGGGAAAGATTTCTCAGAATCCTTCGGATTTCTCAGAAATATTATTCAGAACCACACAGCAGGATTATCTATAATTTCACAAGAAATATCGCAACACAGTTCGCAAAGGAAGAATGCAGGAAACACTTGATCATTATAAGAAAGATAATGAAGGGAAAATAGGGGAGTTAATAAACAAAATATCATTATCTTTCTTGAAAATATTCAAAATAACAGAGGCAAAATTGAACTCCAAAGTTACAGAAAAGATACATTGTTCGCAAGAAAGAGGAAGGAAAAGAAAACAAGAGTAAAATTCAAGCTTCAGTGTTAATCTCGTTATTAGTCTCGCCAGCTTCATTCTCCTTACTGGTATTCTTCGCGTTACGATCAGTTTGAGCTTCTTCTTCATCTAACTTTTCATCATCAATTGCTTCACCACAAGTAGCTACTCTTCTTGGAGGACTTTCTTCTTTTTCTGATGGGTCTTCTTGAGAGACATCTTCTTCACTACTTGCATAGTATAGATCATTATCCATGGGAAGAGGAATTTCACCGTTATCTACTTCTAGAGGATCAACGGATACAAGAGGGAGAGATTGGGAATTAGAATTTCATTCACAAGAACTTCAACACTAAGATGAACCTTGCGAAGGAAACCTTTGTCACGATTTCTAATCTCTATATTTTTGTAGTATTCAAGATAGTCATATCTCCTCTCTGCACGGTCGCGAGATTTAACAAGATGGGCGGTGAGCCTTCCGTTTTCCTTGCGAACTGAAGCTAGTTTCTTAGTCAAATCCGAAATAGTAGAATGAAGGATTTTTTCAGATTCTGCGAGAAAGATAAGTTAACAAGAAGATATTCACATGAAAATCTCGCAAGAAATATAGCAGAAAAATTAACAATTAAGGAAGCCAAAACGACTACCTTCTTTTTGAGAAGTTAAATTCTGAATTAGTGTTAAGAAACAATTTTCCCATTGGTTCATGGCATCATCAAAATTATCTCCAACTATACCCTTCAGGCGAGATTTTATAATTTCTTAGTTGGAGATAAGATAGGTGTTTTCTTTTGCTAGTAAGGAGTAAGATTCTTATAATTGAGAATATTGATCTTGGAGTTTACTAGCCTTTAAACTTAGAGTTAACCTGCCTTTGATAAGTTTATCCTTCTCAACGGCAGAAGATTCAGTTACTTCCTTGAGTTCATCTTTTAGTGAACGAAGAGATTTCTCTTGGTCGTTACACATTTTCTGAAGATCATTTATTTGCTGCGAGGAGATCGCCATATTGTTTGAAAAGCTACGTTTCTCCTGAGATAAAGTTTTATTTTCATCTGATAAATATTCAATCGCCAAGTTAGCTCGGGTTAACAAATATGAGAGGCGAGTAGCTTCGCTATTTAATAGATTTTGCTTTTGCACTAATTGATCGTTCTCATTGGTAAGATTATTTATTTGATCGATTGAATATGTGTAGAGATTATCTAATCTATTATATTGATCCATCCAAGAATCTCTCTCAACACGGGCTTCTTCAGCAGCAGATTCTAATTCAAATATCTTCATTACTCGTTTATGATTAAAAGCTAAATAGGCACACCAAATATTTAAAAGGAAATTGAGTACAGAAAAGATGAAAATCTACAGGAAAAGAAAAGTTAGAGGCAGAGGCAGAAGAAGTATACCTTTTAATTCCTTGTTTTTATTGCGAAGATTCTCGCAATCTAGTGAAGAGATGCGAAGCTTGTGATCAAGGATATCACATTCTGAAGTTTTGGCTTAGAGGCTTCTCTTTAGAGTTTCAATTTTATTTTATAAAGACGCTTGCGAAGCAGTACGGTCAGAACCAAAATATTTGACTAAAGTCTCGCAAACATCGTATTTGAAGGGGTCCATAGAAGATTTTATGGCATCATCTAAAATGTCAGACAGAACTCTAAAAGCAGCATCAACCCCAATTGATGATTCTTTAGATGAGGGAAGAGGTATAAAGGGTGAAGTGGTAATAATGGCGAGTTGGAGATTTGAATCATTTATGATAGTTGCATCATCAGAAAGAGGAGTATCCAGAAAGGTAACATTTGGGGGTAAAATAGGAGAGGAAGAAACTTTGTTCATAACAGTTCTGGGAATCTCATTTATTGGAGGACTGATGGCATTGGGGGTATTGATAATAACATTCTCGCAAATAAAGGATGGAGGTTCTATCTGCGAAGTAGTAGAAACAGATTTTGAAGATGTAAATTTGGGGATAATAATACCAGTCTCAAGAGCCTTGACCTTGCGATATTGCTTGCGAGGTCTAGCAGCATCTTCATTATCCTGCGAATAATAATATAGATAAGAAACAGAGGCAAAAATATTGTTATTAAGAAGACAAATGTTTCTTCCTACCTTATTACTCACAGACTTCCTTTTCTTCTCGACGAGTTTTTGTTGGAAATCTTCCTGAAGATTAGGGTTTTGGACTGCAAATCTGGTGTTGGGAACGGTTATGCTGAAGCAAAGATACAATATGGGATTTATATAAAATTAGATAAAAACAAATCAAATAAATAATGATGAACATAATCTAAGTAGGTAAGATCAAATTTAACAACATTAGAAGAAGAGATACCTTGATGACTTCATGGAAGCAGTAGCAGAAGAATCTTTAAGAGAAGAAAGTTGCAGATGAAAAACAGAATGAATAGATGAAGAGACGAAGAAGATAGAAAAGTAAAAGAAGAAAATTAGTTTTGTAGCCAGATTCTACTTTTTATAGACAAAAGGAGATGACCTTTTGAGGAAATACGTGCCAGTAAAAAAGGGGGAATTTCACGACACGTGTAGACAGTTAAACTAAATTCACGGAGTGTTGTCGAAAGGAAAATTCGGAAAGATAGGAAGTTGCGATATTTTGAAGAGTTGGAGATCCTCATATCCTCTTCACCCCGCGAATAGGACATGAGGAGAGGCAAGATGTAGGATCAGAATATCGCTACAACATTTCTGCGAGATTCTAAAACAACGCTCTACGAGCGTCACAGAATAGCTCAAAGAACAATCCAAAGAATGACGTAACGAATGAGGAAAACAGGAAACACGGGAAGAGAGTGATTGTTCTGCAATGGTTACAACTCCTGCGAGATTTAGCATTACAACAATCGCGAGAGCATCGCGAGACAGATCCGAAATTAAAGGACAACTTAGCTGTCATCCACTATGTAATTACCCTATATAAAGAGATCCATTATATTCAGAAAGGGGATGATGTATTTTTTTAGTGTTGAGAAAGTCTTGAGGAGAGAGAAAATTCAAGAGAGCAGTTGTATTCTTGATTTCTTCCATTTCTTGTAAACATTTCAGAGAATCAAATAATAAAATGTCGTTTTTAATCTTCAAAATGTGTTAATTAGTGTGAATTCTTATCAAGGGTGTAGTGTAGTATTTCTTGCAAATACAACATGCCAAACCCTTGGCCCCACCATTCCAAGCCAACCGCACCTTGCCTTGGCCACACCATGCCAAGCCGTCCGTGCCAAACCCTTGACCCTACCATGACATGCCATCCGCGCCATACCATGCTGGCCTTCCCTATGCGGCTACCAAAACGAAGGCGTGCAACGATCAACGACCACCCTTCCATCCTAGATGCAAATCCTAGCCGTCCAAGGTCACCAACCAACACATGGTAACCTTTGGCTCAAAATCCTAGTTTTGGCCACGCCAAAGCCATGCCGGTCATACCACCATGCCGCTGGCTACCAACATCCCTCTTGAATTCCTCCTGAGTTTTACTTTCGGGCTCTTTTCACCTCCCGAACGAGCTCAAAACCTAAATATTCCAACGTTGGAAGATACAAAATTATTTTATGTACAAAATGGAGGGGTGGACCATCAAAATCCGAGTCCGTATGAGAATTCTGCATCTATTCTAGTAAAGGTCTCTAATTAGGGTTTCAGCATACCAAACCCTAATTTAGACAAAGATGGAAGCGCTTCCCTTCCAAGCCGCACACTGCCAGTGGCTACACTCCAAGTTAAAGCCATGACGGCCATTCTTTCATGCCACTGGCTACCAAACGAAGGCGTGCGACGATCAACGACCACCCTTCTATCCTAGATGCAAATCCTAGCCGTCCAAGGTCGCCAAACAACGCATGGTAACCTTTGGCTCAAAACCCTAGTTTTGGTCACGCCAAACCACGCCAAGGCATGCCATGCCACATGTGCCAATGGCAAGCCAACCACCTTGTCGCGCCATACCACGCCGGCCTTCCCTATGCGGCTACCAAAACGAAGGCGTGCGACGATCAACGACCACCCTTCCATCTTAGATGCAAATCCTGGTCGTCCAAGGTTGCCAAACAACGCATTGTAACCTTTGGCCCAAAATCCTAGTTTTGGCCATGCCAAACCGCACCAAGGCATACCATACCACATGTGCCAATGACATACCTACCACCTCGCCGCATCACGCCACACCGGCCTTCCCTATGCGGCTACCAAAACGAAGGCCTGCAACAATCAACAACCACTTTTTCATCTAAGGTGAAAATCTTATCCGTCTAAGGTTACCAGCTAACGTATGGCAAACTTTGGCCCTAGTTTGGCCGCGCCTAAACTAGGCCATGTTAAATCCATATTGATAATTCTTTCATGCCACTGGCTACCAAATGAAGGATTGCAATAATCAACGGCTACCTTTCCTTTTAAGATGCAAAATCTCGACCGTCGAAGGTCACCACCGAGCCGACAAGTCTCCCAAGCTCAATTTTCCAGACAAAAACAACGTGCTACACGTTTTCCACGAAAACACTCGAGAATCAACGCATGTCACAAACTGGGGGATGCTCATTAGGTATTGGTTTGGGGGTTTACAGCGTGCCGCGTACACTACACCCGTTATAAGAAAGTTCATAAGGATGATGCGGTTAGTAAATACATGGAGTAATGGTGAAACACTTATTTTTATGGAACATCAATTTCAGGCGTTACCAGTTACCACCTCTTCCCATTTACTCACCCGTTTTCCATTTCTTAATGAGACCAGAGTACATTTCACTTCGACTTGTATAAATAGGCATTACCTATTTTCACCGAACAACAAGTTCAGGCCAGGAACATACAACACTCAGAAATATTTTCTAGCTCTCCATCTGTTAGCTTCCTACTTTCTGATACAAGTCGTAAAACAACTACTCTTCCAGAATCAACTATTCTGGTCTCAACACTTTCTTCGCTTCGCTTCCCTTCCCAAAACCAACCCTTCTCCTTCACTTTGTGACCGAAGCAAGTCTGGAACGGCCATTTCTTAGTTTAGGCCAGATTTGTACAGATTGATCTCTCGAATCTAAAGTACTCCCTTGCAGTATATTGTTTAGTGTTTAAATTTGTTTCTCACCCACACACCCGAAATTACCAAAATCAGCAGAAATTGTTATCCCCCTCATACACCAGGTTCCTGCGATTTCCTACCAACAATGTCACCTTACTGCAGTGTTTATAGTACCATCATAATGCCGTTTTTGCATGAAGTATGTTGGGAATATATATTTAAAACATAAATTTATTTCCCAACTAAAATAATTTTGGTAACAATAAAATTTTTCTTAAATGAATACTAATTTTTGTTGTAATTGATTTTGATGGTTTCATATACTTTGTTGTGTTAATTGCACTTTAATAATTTCTCGTTAAAATTTATTAAAACCGACTAGAAAATTCAGAATTTTTATGAAAAGAATTTTAAGAGTTGTTGAATTTTTTCTCTAGTGTGAGAGCTTTTCATTTTTATGTCTTTAGAGTGTTAAAGAAAAATTAATTTTTTATGAGAAAGAAAAACAAGTGTGTGATCATCCTTGGTTTTTCTAAATGAGTTTCTGACCAAGAATGAAGTGTAGAAGTTTCACATCCTCTCACAGTGCAAGAGTGTTTGTGTAAGAGATTGATCTCGACTGTTTTATCCTGGAGACGACGCGACATCGACGAACTGCTTGCACAATCTTGGAGCAGAGCCGTGAACGTCTTAAAGAAAGCGACCTAGTCCACGACTCAGCCATAACGTTGTTTTGATTGTTTTTTTGTGATTGTTTTGCGGGCATAATTCAACAATTGTTCCAACAAAGTATCCCACGACCGATCATGAATTATTGGTAGAATATAGGGCTACTCTAACATAATTAAAATTGATATAAATCTTAACCAGATGTCATTTTTCTTAGAACTCACACCTAATGGTGTCATTTTCTAATACGACTAAAAATAATTGCAAACATAATTGAATTGGGCGGTTAATTATAAAGTTAATTAATCATACAAGAAATGATAATCTAGTCACTCTTTTCTAAATATATCCTTGCCTATGATCTATAGAATTAGAGTATATTTATAGTAGTTGTTGTTGATAGGCTCCAAACATAAAAGCCTATGTTGTAATGCCAACCTTTACAAAGACATATAATAAATTTATAGATTTGGTTCGGTGCAACATTTTTGATTATCCAATCAAGGTTGTAGATTGTAGAGGTGCTTATTGCACTACAAAACTTTACATAAAGAAGAAATATCTGCATGTCCATGTGTTGTTAATAGACCTTGACCATCAAAATCTAACGCATCCTTTCCTCTTTTTCTTTCCTTATCACCACTTGGGAAGATTGGTGGCCATCTATGGTTATTCCAATTGGTCTCTCTAAAAGACTTGACTAAACCATATTATTGGTGGTCTTATCCATCCTATAATTAAGAATAAGTTAACCTAATTGCCTCAATTAAACACTGTTTATTCTTGTGTAGTGTTCTCAATACAGTAATGATTCCATGTCTCAAGCCTATTGGGGGCCAAAGGTTACCGTCTATCTTCTTTTTACCTTAAACCAACGGAAAAATATTTACTGTCTACATAAGCCATCAATTGGCTGGCAAAAGAAAGCAGGGCAGTGGGTCTAGACTATTGAAATGGATGTGCCCCATCAACACGTTATGAACACTTGCCAACGTATAAAGTTCTTCATCTTGTCGATCGCATTGTGGCTAAATTCAACAATAAGTAAATTTGTACTTACAAACACCAGAAATTTTCCAAGAAAAAGTCTCTCCTATCGTGACTTTAACTTAACCGCGAAAGCTACGTTCCAATGAATCATGGTGTTCACGCCTACCGGTCTGGTTTAGCTACATGAAACCTCTTTCGGTGGATTCACCATTTTTGTTCACCTAATAGCCAACTATGACATCCCACGACAAAAAATAGTTGCAAGGTCCGACCCAACAACAACGAGAGTACACAAACAGACCACTACATAATATCAAGCCTACCTACATGGCTACATATACTACTACATCCATGAAGATTTGATTCCATCAACCTTAACTTATACACACAAAGATAATCACAAATTAACTTATCTTGATTTATTTTCCACCATCAAAGGTCTAATTTAAATTAATTGATCATGTACTTATTTATATTTTTAGTGTAAGCATCTTTGATTTTCTTACAAATTCAAATTACCTGTTTGATTCTCATTGCCGTTTTTTGAACTCAACCTAAACTCCAAAGAAGAAAACATAATTAAACAAGAAAATCTCAATTTTCTTGAACAATCACTTCTAGTTTCTGGCAGCTGTACATCAGTGGTTCCCATTTCATGATCGCGTTCATATAGGATTCCTTAGTGTGGCCCCACTACTTTTGTCGTGCCGGGCCACAAGATAGTACTTCCTTTGTACACATAATTAGACGTTGGGAAGGCGTATTTATAAGTTAGGAGCTAAATTGGAGGAGGTTAGTAAACATATATTTTGATATTTTATATAATTTTGCTCGTGTGTAAAATTTTATGTTCTCATCCCATTATATTTTTTTTGTAAGTAAGTTTAGTGAATTTATAATTTTTTAACAACAATTTTCAAAAATATTTTAGAGTTCACTATGTAATTTTGCTAGTTAAGATTTTTATAATATTTTCTCTACTAACGTACAAAGTATTCTAGAGAACTATTGCGTTTTTTGAATTTTTATATGTTAAGAATTCTATAATAATTTTCTACTGATGCATAAAGTACTTTAAGGATATACCACATCTTTTGAAAATATATAAATTCCTCAATTTACTAAATGATAAAATTACAAAATATATTTTTACCTATCATGTCAATATAATAATAAATTGTGACTAATTTTTAAAAAATTAAACTTATATACCGACATACAAATAAATTTCTAAATATTTCGCTTCTGAAATTTCTCCTTATCAACACCGCTCTAATAAAGTTTCACTCGTCAAACATTGGATTCATCTCACAGTCCCCACTGGTATGTCACCGGTGACCGGGCCGTGCCATCATCCAGCAGTTTGATTGATTTGTTTCAACTGTTGATTAACCAATCGGGCGTCATATGATTGACTGATTTTACATTTAGCGGGTCTATCTTAAATAGGAAATAAACTACTGTTGTTGTATGCGATCACACGTCCTTTTTTCCTTTTCACTGTTAAAGAAACGGTATTTCTTTTCGATTTCCGGAAAAACGTCTTATTCATCGAGAGAATAACACAGTCAAACAAACTCGAACTTCCATAAAACGTCTTATCTTATTAATTAATCAAGATTATGTCCATTAATATCAATCAAGTTGATTAATTAAATATTAATTTTAACAAGAAGATGAAAATAAAATAAGAAAAAAATAAAAGAATTTGTTTTGCTTTAAGAGTATAATACTATTGCGTGTCTGGCTACGGAGGTAATCTTACTGTTGGATTCGATTTCACAAAATTTTTCCCTTTTTTTTTCTTGTCGAATCCCTTAACCACCACACTATATCATCACCATTAACCATTAATAACCTGCTGTAATTCCTCATAACTAAAACCCTAAGTTTGTTTCTTCTACTTCGTGTTCTTCATCTCTTTCTTTGTCAGTTTGCTGAGATTGATAAGAACGAGGAGTCAAGGTAAATTCAGCTTTCATTTTTTATTTTTATTTTCCATTTCGATTTATCTGTGAAATTGTTATTTTAGATTACTCAAGTAGTTGTTATTATTTTGAGTTTGTTGTTTATGTGATTTGAGCAAAATGGACGAATTCAAGATGGAAATTAGAAGAAGTTGTTGAGTAAAGAATTAAAGAACTCTGATTAGTTCTGTTAGGAAGTTGTTGAGTAAAGAACTAAAGAACTGTGATTAGTTCTTATCTTAGATGGAACAACAAACAGGGAGTATTTGGTAAACAAATGTGACTGGTACAGATACTAAGACAGTGTGATGAGGCTGATATATTTGTTGGATTGTATTTTATTTGCTTATGAGTGATTCTTGTTCACCATCATTTAAAGAGGAATATAGTTTGATAAATCGGGGAGTGATTCTTACTCAAATTTATGTGAGGTGGGGAAAATGGAGGAATCTGAGATTATTTATTTATTAGTTTGAAATTTGGAAGTAGAATGAATTACTTGTTGGATTAGTGAGGTAAAGAATTTTCAACAATTCTAAATAATGGAAAGGGACCCTTAAGAAAATTCTGCATGTTATGTGGATTAAACGGGACCGAATAGTCTACAGAGTGTTTCATACAGAAATGTGATTAATACTGTGAGAGTCTGAGATTGATTATTTTGTTGAATTGTTTTGTTTCTGGTTATGAGCGATTTTTGTTCTCATGGAACTTTATCTTTGATTGTTGCATTTCATTTCCTAGATATTTCAGGTTGAAAGTCTTCTTGTTTTTTTTTTTGTTGTTGTTTTGATTAGTTTTTTGTTTATTCACAGCCTGAGAATGTTTTGGGGTGAAACGATGAGGTGTTAATTTGGAAAGGTTTTGATGGAATCCTGTTTCAAATTTTATCTTCTGTGAAGTCTAGGGTTTATTATCAAGTAAGGGAGTGTGATTCTTTACTTCATTGTGCATGTCTGTCCCTGTGGGCCTTGTTGATAATGTGGAAGGACCTCCACTTTCTTATGTCGAAAGATCAAGGTCTCTTGATGCTTTTTCCTTTCCTGGCCAAGAACAAGCTACCGTGTTAGGTAATGGGCAAGCTGATCATGCATCTTCCGAAACCACTGCCTTTAGAGTTGGTGATGTTTTGCTTCCACATGGCGATTCCTTCTCAGGATCGTTGTTGGGTAACAAGCCTGAGGGTTTGGGGAAGTATGTGTGGACAGACGGTTGTATTTATGAAGGTGACTGGAGAAGGGGAATGCGGCAGGGTGTTGGGAAGATTCAATGGCCTTCTGGTGCGGTCTATGAGGGTGAATTTTCAGGAGGTTATATGCATGGGGCAGGGACATATATTGCGTCTGATAAAACGAACTACAAGGGACGTTGGCGATTGAGTCTCAAACATGGGTTGGGATATCAAGTTTTCCCTAATGGAGATTCCTTTGAAGGGTCTTGGATACAGGGAACAATAGAAGGGTTCGGTAAGTACATCTGGGCTAATGGTAATGTTTATGTGGGAAACATGAAAGGAGGTAAAATGTCTGGTAAAGGAACGCTTACTTGGACGAATGAGGATTCGTTTGAAGGAAGCTGGTTGGATGGCATGATGCATGGCTTTGGAGTGTATATGTGGGGCGACGGTGGCTGTTATGTTGGGACTTGGACCAGAGGCTTGAAGGATGGAAAAGGAGCGCTCTATCCGAACGGAAGCAGGCTTCCGGCTGTACAGGAATATTATCTAAATGCTTTGAGAAAACGAGGGTTGTTGCCAGATATGAGAAAGCAAAATGGTGCTCTACGACAAGATGCCTTAGTGGATAGCAGGAATAAGGTTGGTGAGAACCGGGGATCATTTGGCGCTTCTTTTAAACTTCCCAAAAAGAACCTGCTAAACTTAGAGCATTCTCGGTCAAAAAATGTGTCACTGGAAAGGCGCTGGAGTCTTGAGGTAGCTATTGAAAAAGTACTTGGAAACGATTTGTCATTGAATACAGCAGATTCTTTTAGGGATGGTGGTGATGAAAGGGAGACTAATGCAACTGCTCCTGTCCTGGAAAGGGAATACACACAAGGTGTTCTAATCAGCGAGGTTGTACTAAATAATAGCTTTGGATCCTCTAAAAGGGCCAAAAGACGACAGAAGAAACTTGCCAAGGATATTAAAAGGCCAGGTGAAGCAATCATTAAGGGCCACAGGAGTTATGACCTAATGCTAAGTTTGCAACTTGGAATAAGGTAATAAGTAATAACCTATTTTCACCAATTTCCCACTTGTTCATTGGAAGACATTGCATTTTTAAACTGCCTTTGTTTCTTACTTCAACCACATATCCCCAACTTACAAGAAGTTATGTCATGATCTGGTTTCCTTACTTGACTGATAGTGGTTCGTTTCTGCTTGCTTTCCGGACTTTTAGGGTCATTTATATGATACCTGTAGTTTACGACCAAGTTGTTGAAAATTTGGAAGTGTATGATCAGGTACACTGTGGGGAAAATTACTCCAATACAGAGACGTGATGTTAGAGGTTCAGATTTTGGTCCCCGTGCAAGCTTTTGGATGAGCTTTCCAAAGGGAGGATCTCAATTAACACCTCCACACTACACAGAGGATTTTAAATGGAAAGATTACTGCCCGATGGTTTTCAGGTTGGTTATCTCTCTCAATTCTTGGCTGTTGCTCATGTGACCCAATTCTCCAATATCAATCATGTAGTTAAACTTGCGATATATATCACTCAGAAGGTTCATTGCACTCCTAGCAGAAATTTGAGGGATTTGTTCAAGATCGATGCTGCAGATTACATGATATCCATTTGTGGAAATGATGCTCTTAGGGAGCTTTCTTCTCCTGGGAAGAGTGGTAGTGTTTTTTTCCTGTCTCAAGATGATAGGTTCATGATCAAGACACTCCGGAAAACTGAAGTGAAGGTAATATCACCATATCAGATTCTACTTGTTTGTCTTACTCTTTGCCCATTAGTGTTATAAATTTTTTGCTACTAAACTAAACATTTATGTCTGTCCAGGTGCTTTTGCGGATGCTTCCAAAATATCACCATCATGTCCGTACATATGAGAACACTCTTGTAACTAAGTTTTTTGGTCTTCATAGGATTAAACCTTCAAGTGGACAAAAGGTATTCAATGAATTACAATAATTGAGCATTGTATGATTTTCTTTGTGCTGCAGTTACTGATGTTATGATTTTGCATGAGTTCCTTGTACCAAAGAAACTAATATTTGTATCCAATTCCCATTTTGCAGTTCCGTTTTGTAGTAATGGGGAACATGTTCTGCACAGAGTTAAGGATCCATCGAAGGTTTGATTTGAAAGGTTCATCTTTAGGCCGTTCGACAGACAAGGTTGAAATTGATGCGAATACGACACTTAAAGATTTGGACCTAAACTACTGCTTTTATCTGGAACCTTCTTGGCGGGAGGCTCTATTAGAGTAAGGATGCATTTAATCTTTGTGTGTTCAACTAATTACGTATTAAAACAGTAACTTACATTTTCTTTTCAGTGTTAATAAGCTTTAAGTTGCTGCTCAATTATAATTTTTCGCAAGCATTGGCTTCTGTTGATAGCGATGCTGAAAATTGGCCTATGTTCCTCTTAAGTATCTTTCGCTTCTGTTTTTGCCTCACCTTGGTTTATCGGATGATATTGAAAACAATAATTCTTTGCATTGGGAACAAGATTTATTGTTTTTAGTGCAAGAAAAACCAACTTCTAGTAGAATAAGACAAAAAAAAAAACACAATTTCCAAAGAAAAAAAAAATTCTTTATTAATCCTTAACATGTATAAGGGTATACAAGTTAACAAAAGCCATTATATATAAGCAGTACGCAAATATCCTGTGGAAGTCGAAATTGTGTGGCTCTTATCATGTTGTAATTCGTCTGTCCATGTTTGCAGGCAGATTGAGATCGATAGTAGGTTTCTGGAATCAGAGCGCATAATGGATTACAGCCTCCTATTAGGTGTTCACTATCGAGCCCCGCGGCATTTGCAGTCCCTCCTATCTTTCCAGAGTGGAACAATGGATGGCTTAGGGGTTGTTGTAGAAGAAGGTGAACTTTCATGTTGGACATTCAGCATCCAAATAACAATTTCTTTGGATGTCACATTTCCCTTTTCGAGTTGTTTCAAAGATTGGTATTTCATTAGAGGGCTGACATTTTTGTTGTTTCATAATGAATATGATCCAATCAGATTCTCAGGAGGACGAACTTTCCAGATACCCAGAGGGACTTGTTCTGGTGCCACGTGGACATGAAGATACTAGTCCCGTTGTGGGTCCTCACATAAGAGGTAGCCGCTTACGAGCATCAGCAGTTGGTGACAAGGAAGTAGATCTCTTACTACCCGGTACAGCGAGGTAAGCTCAAAACTATATATTACTCGTATTTTACAGCGAGTCTCTTAGTCCCCAATACATGTTGGTATACTCTGATAATTTGGTTCGCTTAAAATGCGGTCTCCTTTGTGTATGTTTGTCTTTGAGCAGACTTCAAATCCAGCTTGGAGTGAATATGCCTGCGAGAGCGGAGCTTCTTCCAGGACAGGAGAAAGCACAGTTTTTACATGTGGTGAACGATGTTGTTCTGTACCTCGGTATCATTGATATATTACAAGATTACAACGTGAGTAAAAAAATTGAACATGCTTACAAATCTTTTCAGTTCGATTCCACATCCATCTCAGCTGTGGATCCCATGTTTTACTCACAGCGATTCTTGGAATTCATCCAAAAGGTTTTCCCTCAAAATTCTTAGCATAGAGAATAAGACCTATAATTATTTTTCCACTTCCTTGTTTTCTTTATGTATCTATATCATAGAAGCTTATGGTAATCTCCCGGAACATGTAAAAAGATCATACGAGATAGACTGTATGTTGTTGTATCAAGTACAGGGATAAGCCTAGGAATGTTGAGTTGTATTCACCCACCAAATGCAAATCTTTCAATAAAAGTTTCCTTTTCTTCAGCTATTAGTTTATTGGTTTTAAAATTTGCTGCAATTTTATATGGTTATTAGCTCTGTTTGGTATCAAATAACAGTTTTTATGATGTAAAGTTGGGAAAAGCCATAAAGTTTGCAGAAGGTTGTATTATGCTTACAGTTGGTGGTTTGCATTTAGGACACCAAGGAAAATGGGGGGTAGGAGGGTGAATTTCTGCATTTCTGGAAGCTCTGTAATTTGGCATCTATTTTGCCCTGGCATCCAAAATGCAAGGACTTTTCCCTTGCTATGTTTCTCCGAATTCGTATCACCTAGCATCTTTTGGGCCTTTATCTTTTTTAATAATTACCAAGCTTCGCTTCAACGTCTCTTTATTTTATGTCTCTTTTTAGACGTGTGCAAGAATTAAGGATCCACTATCCAGTGCAACTGCCACATTTCCTTTTTCAAATACCAAGCTTCACAGAATGCATCCAACAACTTTAAACATCTTAGAATAGTATCAATGGCAGTCTCACTCAAGCCTAGTTGCTAATAACTTGAACCTTTTCTTAACAACTACTTTGGCAGAGAATGAGTGTCGGTGAGGGTAAACCAACAAGCACGTGGGTTAGTATCAAGCTGCGTTTATGTACGTATACAAAATAGGATAATAACAAAACTTATCTTTTGTTTGATCGTTAGATCTGGTAAAGAAACATACGATTTTCGGACTCAAGTTATGGTATTATCACCGTTGACTTTACCACTTTACCATAGAGATGTCGACAATAACAATTTTTTTGATAGCCAGTATCATCTAAAGAACATTTTTGGATGAATAACTAGCCGAGGCTTGTTAACTTTGTAAGAAATTTTGTGAAACCCCAATTGTAATAATTTATGTTTACGTGACACTAAGAAACGAGAAAGAGCCAACATTTCTGCATTTACGTTTGTCCCCAAGAAAGTTTTTCTTTTTTCTTCCGTACGCAATCATTTGTTTCTTCTGTCACACTTGCGCAGCCGCGACAACTTGACAGCATTAAAGATCTCTAATTAGTGGTAAGTTGCAAATTTAACGCGTTATTAAGTAAACACATTGTCACGTGCTTTTGCGCAGAGACCGGGGGATGGGTTGGAACTTGGAACAACAAGGTGCACGTGGGTTTACCAGTGGTTGAAGCCTATGTAGCTGCGCTGAATGTGAATCTACGAGTTTCTAGTCTTGGAGATACCAAATTTAAGGAGACGTTTGTATTTGCTTCCGTATATAATTTCTAATGTCCTACATGATCTGGCAGTATCCCAACAAACTAATTGCTAAAACAATGAACGGCATTTAACAAATACTTTCATTTATCAAGTGTTTTTGCAAATATGTATGGTTGGTTCTGATGCCGAATCGCGGATAATAATATGACGACACCATGAGAAATATTGTCCAGCAAATGTGCACATCTTTTCTTTTCATGACACAAGAACAAATATGTTTTTATCGTGTTGTCAACGGACAGAGCACTTAACTTATCCACCAACAGTTGAGTAGACTTAAGTCTCATTTAATCTTTTGATTCTTTTAGAGAAGAGTCGTAGTAGGTGTGGTAGTCAGTGGGGGAAGGAGAAGACGCGTGCTTTTAAAAGTGGCAAGGTCAACCCTTAACGGCTTAACCCATTTGTTTAATAATACAACCAAGATGGGGTAGTTGCCTAGTTTTATCATCACTAATTAGTAATTACGAATTCCTGACGTAGTTTTGCGATTTACAGCGAAGTTTGTATAGATGGGGTAGTTGTTCGACATCCTATCCTTCCGTCGATTGTGCACTTCTTTGGAGACCCCTCCAAAAAAGTTGAGATCTAAAGTGTTAGTGATATTTTGCAAGTTAAGGAACCGAGCAATAACTGGGGACCTAGTTCTAGATGAAGATCTATTGACGCAACCGACATGGTGTCGGCATTAAACTTTCACTTTCGCACAGATTAGGTAGGACATGGTAACTTGCACATTGGTTTAGTAGTGGTCGAATCCTGCAAGTGCTGTGTTTACTATGAAGTGTGAACTCGAAGTTTGAAGGCTCAAGTCAAATCCTCCAGGGCCAATGTTATAGCCGTTTAAAGACAAAATCGCATGACCCTGATAGGCACTCTGAGTGTAGTTGACCAGGCATCTGTTCCATTTCATGACAACTTGCTGTCAGTTGTGTTCTTTCGAATCATCCTAGGACCAGATTAAAAGAAAATTCTAGAGACTAAATATGCTACCCAAAAGTCAATCACTATGATTAATTTTGCATAAATCTAAAACTCATGATCCGAATTTGGTATGTGACCCAAAATCAACCCCGTGATTCAAAACAGTCTAACCTCGATAAATGACTGCTCTTGGGATTAGAAATTTTTTTTTTGTTTAATAAGGTTATTTATTTATCGATATATGAATATATTATTCATTTATCAATAAATGAATATTTATTTATTTAAATAATATTTTTTGTTTTTTACGTTTATAATTTTGATGTTTTCGAGCCAAAGAATAAAATATTCTAAAAATAAGTTGTATCATTTCTAACTTGCGGTATAGAAATGTGATAGGATGTCGAACAACTTTTGAAGTATCGCAACGAGAATGGCTCAATTATGGACTAAGAAATTATCAAACCAATATTAAATTGTGAGAATCATCCTAACTGAGGTGATAGTAGCGCTATACGAAATGGGTCATCAAAAAATCAAATAATTCAAGCAGTAATTCCTATAAAAAATGACTTGCTATAATACGAACAAAATATTTCAAAAGTTGTTCATACATTACCAAAAAAAAATAAGAAAGATGTGCATTTCGGTTAAGGAGGAAGGAAAAATATAAAAAAAGATTAAATGCATATTTTGAGAAGAAATGACTTTTTATATGAATATTGTTGATCGGATGAAGTAATTTGGTTTTATTTATAGTATATTTTGTATAAAATTTAGTGATTATTCGTTCATTTTTCATAGGGCCTTTAAGGATTCAAATTATTTTATTCATTAATGCTTTTAGCGAGGTTATTCATTTATCCCGCTTGCCCAAATCGGGACCGAAGAAAACAATTCATTTGACGAGGTTATCCATTTATCGAACATTTATTTATCGAAGTCAGATTGTTTTCATTATAATGTAGATATTGTCTTGTAACCTAAAATTTTGTAACACACCCATAAATCTGTGATTGTGACTCTATATTTGTAGAGATGATAAATTTTCTATTAAAAATGCCTATAACAAGGTTTTTGAAGCTTGATTCCAGGTAGTCACACTACTGATAAAGTCTGGAATATGTTATGAAAATACATAGTACCACATAGAATTCAGTTCTTTATATAGAGATGCCTAGATGAGTAAGTTCCAACTAAGGAAAGACAATACTTGCAACAGGCAGTTTTATGCTGGATACAACTTGACCACAGGGTATAGGCATCACTCATTCTTGAGGCGTACCGGTCAACTATTGTGTTAAGGACAACGTGTTGAACACGTGATTCTGTCTTCTGTTTGCTATCCATTGAGTGTTTTTTTATCTTTCAGAATCTTTACTTCTAACTTCTTCACATCTTATTTTTAGTGTTTTATTGTTACAGTCGCAACAAAATATACATCGATGAAGTCAAATTCAACTTTGAGTCAATAGAAGATTTGTGTGCTTCCTGGTTACCTTAACGACATGATGTTGAGTAATTTGGAAGTAGAGAACCGTCAGAACAATGTGCTCAATCCTATTATCACTAGAATAAAAATCAATTTTCATTTGAATAATTTCATATCTTGTGATGGGGATATAATTTCAGCTAACAGTCTAGATATTAAACAATGTTGTAGTTCTATGGACTCCTCCTAGTCTAGGAGTTAATAAAATTAATGTTGATGCATGATTTAATCATGTCAACAACAACTTAGCACTGATCTAATCTTGCGTAATTTTGCATGTAACTGTGAAGGAGCCAAGGAAAAGTTCAGAGATTAAGCTTTGGATAAAGCTTTAGAACCAAAGGAAGGGGAATGTCTAGTTGTTGCAGTGCAGCGAGTGATAGATTTGAAGCTCTGTAATATTCACTTAGAGGATGATACCGAAGTAGTTCTCAAATCCATAAGAAAATATACTCCACTTGTGAGACGGGAAAATAGGAAATATGTTATTGTTAGGAAGTTTATGATCTTACAAAATCACGTATGTTTCACTAGATTGCAATGGGGTGGCAGATGATGTCCGTGGAAGGAATAAGTATAATTTTGAGGAAGTACATAATGTACTGGATTATCACCCTGGTCGGATGGGATAAAACCCGTGTAAGCTCTTAGAGCAACCGCAGTGGGCGATCAGGACCAAAAATTTGGGAAAAGATAGAGGCGTAGTGGGACGGACTAAAGATCAAATACCAGACTATACCAAATTTCCAGACTAAATTTGGTCCCCGACTAAGACTAAACCCAAATTTAGTCGAGCGTAGATATAGTTAACGCCCCACACCGAGCGTAGATATAGTTAACGCCCCACACTGAGCGCACATAAACTTTACGCCCCACACCAGGCGTGGTTTATACCCCACCCCATTATTATTATTATTATTATTTCTAATTTATTGTGGGCCGTGATTTATACCTCCGCCCCACTCAAAAATTTGCATATAAATATGGGGGGCGTGGATTATACCAACGCCCCACAGTTTTTTTTTTTTTTTTTCTTTTTACATTTTCGCACCAGGCGAACGTATACCCTTCGCCCCATATCAGGCGAACGTATACTTCACGCCCCACACCAGGCGTTGGTATAGTTTACGCTCCACCAAAAATTTAGTCTTCCTCCCACTGCGTCACTCAACGGATTAAACCCAAATTTAGTCTTTTTTTTACTCTTTACTCTTTAATCTTAGTCGCACCGCTGCAGATGCTCTTAGTTCAATAAAAAAATTTTATTATAAAAAATATAAGACTCCACGTGATCCAAACTCTGTCTCAAATATGCTAGTGTGACCAAAATCTACAAGGATAAATCTCTAATTGTGAACATGACTCAAAATATGCCACGCATATGACCCAAGAATTGTCATATTTATCAAATTTTACTTAGATATAAAAAATCTGCCTCGTTGACAAAATAATTAAATTGTGTGACCAATGATAAAAGCATGTGTCCCAAATAATTTCCACGAGATCAAAGATCGACATCGTAACCAGGTATATGTTTAGGGAACTTTAGGCTAAGGCCCAACCCATGGATAACCCATAATATGAGACCCTTAATTAAAAGAAATTTAAATCTAGGCCCCAAATTATTAAAAGACCTTGATACCCTTATTCATATTGTCAAGCCCATAATTAAATAAAATTTAAATTTAGGCCTAATATTATTAAAATATAGCAAATATGATGTCACAGTCATCTTTAACGACCGCCACCGTCACCACCACCACCAACCACCAACCACCACCTCCGACGACCGCCGCCACCAACCACCACCTCCGACGACTGCCACCACCAACAAACACCTCCGCTGGCGACCACCAGCGCCTCCGACCACCAACGTCGAAACCACCACCACCACCAACCACCACCGCCAACCACCTCCGACGGTGACCACCATCAGCAGCAGAAACCACCACCGCCGGAAACCACCACCTCCGTCGTCGGCGGCCACCGCCGCCGACTACCGCCTCCCACCAATTATATGGATGTGTAATATGAAGTTACACATGAAACGAGCATGTGTATCCAGAAGTTACACGGTTACACATCCATATGACATGTGTAATGAGAAGTTACACATAAAAAAAAAATAGACATAAAAAAGTAAACATAAAAAAAAAATACATCTATTACACTTTAAGATTTATTTACAATAATTTCTTAGCATGTGTAACTAAAAGTTACACACACATCTGTCTAGTATAACTGGGAGTTACATATGCATATATCTAGTGTAATTGAAATTTACACAACACTATGCACACTTTCAACAACATTTATCCTATAGCTACCACCATGGCTCATTTCATCATTCTCTACCAGCATCAATTCCTAACAAATCCATTGCAATAGCAACATACATTGGAAACTCTGCACCTGTTTATCCTAACATGCATCTAGCATGCAATATTGAGTTCTCGCACTCAGTGCCATAACTTACCACATATCAATTCCATCGTAACCCATGTCCTCGCAACCGCAACCAACACCAATAAATCAATTATGTATCATTTCAGATTTACTCAAACTTCTACACATATAATTAGCACATGTAACTAGCAGTTACACATTCAATTAGCATGTGTAACTTGCAGTTACATATCCAATTGGCATGTGTAACTAGTAGCTACACGACTTCATAATCTGGTCTTGGAGATAATATATTATATGCAATTAGCTTGCATACCCGTAAGTATGAAGGCGGTCAAAATTCAAAAGCTAACAGTTCCTACAAAATTATACAATTATGTATATTTCATTTTGTTGTCTATACACTACTTTCGCTATGGACTTGCTATGGACTTAAACTGGTTAACGTAGTTTCACTAGTTAGTCCTACATTTACTTAAACAACCCATTTCCATTACTTACCTATAGTCAGAGATATATAGGGGCATCTGGATTTGCTTGCAGTAGCATTAACTTATCACCTCGATCATCATTGACAACAAGCCGATCGTTTTTGTTGTTTCAGGAACAATTGCTCTAAATTCTCAATCACTAACTGAACCTGGATCATTCAAAGTGGCATTATTATACAAGATTACAAGTAACTACTTAGGTTTAATCATACACAATACTACTACTTCTGAAAGGCCTACTAATTTGGCAACTGCTTGTGTAAAAACTATATGTAAGTAAAATCTATGTAACCTGACGTTACACATTCAATCAGCATGTGTAACTAGAAGTTACACATCAAATTAGCTTGTGTAACTAGAATTTACACATACTTTTGCATACTACTGAGACGTGATGACAGATTTAATCCATAAGTACATGTCTATCTAATGGTTCAATGCAAGCTGGAATCCAAATACACACTATGAATACTGAAAAGCAAAAAAACTGTGAATTATTATGTATAACGTACCATATCCAGAGTGAAAACCCCTCAATCTGGATTTTGTCATTCTTCGTGCATGGGATCAAGAGTGAATGTGGTTTGGTTTGCAGCTGATGAATTCATCTTCAACCAACTTCCTAATGTGTTTCTCTGCACAAGACATCACAAAACCAGTAAATTCAACCAAAAATAATCATAACGTAGATACAAACCACTAGATCCACATAGCATGTGCAACTATAAGTTACATATTCGGTTAGAATGTGTAACTAGGAGTTACACATGCATCATACTTATATATGTCAACATAAAATCAGCAAATTGATGTGATACATTAAGTGGTAAATTAAGAAAAACCAAAGGAAACGATGTTGTGCCACAAGATGATGTACATAACTTATAGTTACACATCTATTTAGCTTGTGTATCTATAAGTTACAAATCTAATAAAAAGTTACACATGGATATAACATTTGACTCGAGGTTATTAAATACAAACTACAAAGATGTGATTGCTAGGAATTATGAAAGCATACAATTCCAAACTCATATGATAATTTAGACTTCAATCATGCAAAGAAAAGAGTTTTATAAATGATCACAACAAAGTATAGACAAGAACATTTCGAAATATGAAATTCAGGTAACGAGACGTTTACCTTAAGGTTTGGAATGATCTCCATATCAAGTGCATCAACTTCCATGAGCCTTGAAATAGCATTAAAATTCACCCCACCTGGATATGAGATAGGTATTAATTTGGTATTATGGATAACAATCCAAATGTATCAATCAATAAGTACAAATGTTAAACACGAACTAGTCATGAAAGAGTTGTTGGTTTTCAATTTCATCTAGAAGTAACAGGAAGCATATACAATCATTAACTCAAAACTTAGCATGTCTACATCAATTTGAAGTTGTTCTTCTGAAACAATATTTTTTCTTCATACTCTTCTCAGTATCAAACAAAAAAACTCACAACAAATTCACAAAAAAAACAAAAAACAACTAAAAAATACAAATTCCATGCTAAAAATACAACATGATATATATGTGTAACCTCAAGTTACACATACTGTAAAACAAAGAACAACATATTTACATCATCAATTTGAAGTTGTTCTTCTGAAAAAACATTGTTTCTTCATCCTCTTCTCAGTATCAAACAAAAAAACTCACAACAAATTCACAAATTCATAAAAAACAACAGAAAAATACAAATTCCATGCTTAAAATACAACATGATATATATGTGTAACCTCAAGTTACACATACTGTAAAACAAACAACAGCATGTTTACATCATCAATTTGAAGTTCTTCTTCTGAAAAAACATTGTTTCTTCATCCTCTTCTCAGTATCAAACAAAAAAACTCACAACAAATTCATAAAAAACAACAGAAAAATACAAATTCTATGCTTAAAATACAACATGATATATATGTGTAACCTCAAGTTACACATACTGTAAAACAAACAACAACATGTTTACATCATCAATTTGAAGTTCTTCTTCTGAAAAAACATTGTTTCTTCATCCTCTTCTCAGTATCAAACAAAAAAACTCACAACAAATTCACAAATTCACAAAAAACAACAGAAAAATACAAATTACATGCTAAAAATACAACATGATATATATGTGTAACCTCAAGTTACACATACTGTAAAACCAAAAATAGCATGTCTACATCATCAATTTGAAGTTGTTCTTCTGAAACAACATTTTTTCTTCATCCTCTTCTCAAGATCAAACAAAAAACTCACAACAAATTCACAAAAAACAACAGAAAAATACAAATTCCATGCTAAAAATACAACAAGATATATATGTGTAACCTCAAGTTACACATACCGTAACAAAAAAAAAAGACATGTCTACATCGATTTGAAGTTGTTCTTCTGAAACAAAATTGTTTCTTCATCCTCCTCTCAGTATCAACAAAATATAAACAACAAATTCAAAACAAATTCTCGGATCGTACATGCAAGAACAACAAATAATCGAAAAAAAAATATTGAAAAAAGTTTTGAAATCAAACCAAAATAATCAAGAACAGGTAACATTAGAGGAGCAAAAATCAGTTCAAAAATCAAAGTATATAGAATTCGTATCTAATAGATGGGTAAATGAGATAATGATTCACTGATTTCAAATCTGAAAACCGATTTTCAATCGAGATAAAAAATTAAAAGATCTATCGAATTTTGTTCAAGAACCCTAGAAATTTTTCTTGAATGTTTTTTTTTCGAAAATTTCTTCTCAACAGTAAGATTAAGGTGAGATGATAACAGATCTAACTCCAATTAAATCTAGCTATTGATTTGAAATGTTCAATAAGATTTTTACGTTGAAATCAAGCTTTTAAAAGTTTTTCAAAATCATAAAATGATTAAATCAAAGAATTAAATCTAGCTATTGATTTTAAATGTTAAACATAAACGAAACTTACCTGTTCAATTTGATTTTTTATGTGAATCTTTAGATACCACATCTTTCTTTCTTGTTCTTCATAGAGTGTACCAACTCATGTGCAATCACCACATTATTTTGTATATTTATACCAGGTACATAAGCATCCTGATATGGTGATATAAGTTTGCTCAAGAGAGGTTTCATTCTATTCACTGGAATTTTAGATATAATTTTATAATTTGAATTGCAAAGAGAAATGGGCCTAAAGTCAGCTGGACTTGTAGGCTTATTCACCTTAGGAATTAGAGAAATTAATGTATGATTCATTTCTTTTAAGAGATGTTTAGAGTGGAAGAATCTTCTAACAGTCTCTAATTAAGACATCATTTTCAAGCAAATTTAGGTTTTGTTTGTAGAAACCTGGTGGAAACCCATCTGGACCAGGGGCATTCCATGGGGTCATTTGCTTAATGGTATTCCTAACCTATTCAAGAGTGATGTGACTCATCAAATGATCATTGTCCTCATCAGTAATACATTTATCAATGAAATTCAAAAAAATCATTGTTCAAGACAGGGTTAGTTGTGGTAGAAATATTCTTGAAATGGAAAATAAGAAGGTCCTCAAGATTACCTCTATCCTCAGACCACTGGCCATTTGCTAATTTAAGAGAGCTGATATAATTAAAATGTCTCCTTCTATTCACATGAGTGTGGTAGTAATAGGTATTTCTATCATGATTTTTAATGAAGTCAACTCTAGCCTTTTGGGCATAAAAAGATTCTTGATTTTTTTGTGCTTGCTTAAGGTTTTGCTCAACTTCCTTTATGGACTCATTGTTCTGAATTGAGTATGGATTACCATTCAGAATCTTGAGTTGATCAGTTAAGGAATGTACTTTTTGATCAATATTACCATAATGTGAAATATTCCATTTTTGAGCTCAAATTTGACATTTCTAAGACAACTGACCATTCTAAAAGCATTGGACCCTCTAATATTGGTTTTATAAGAATCCCTGATCACCTGTTGACATGAGGGATCTTTGAACCAGCATTTGAAGTATCTATATGGCCTTTTTACTTGGTGTTCATTACAATTAGTAACCAAAAGGATTGGTAAATGGTCAGAGCCTATGGCATCAATGTGAAACAACTTTGAATTGTTGTAATGATGCAGCCAATGACCATTTACCAAGGACATGTCAAGTCTAGATTGAATATTATCAGCACCTTCTTGTCTATTATACCAAGGAAACTGGGCCCCAATGTATCCTAAATCACTCAGGTCATTATTATCGATGACTTGTTGAATGATTGGATATTCTGAGGTTGTTGGTCTAGTGTTGGAGGATATTTCATGGGAAAACATAATTATATTAAGGTCTCCAACTAAGACCCATGGAAGATCAGTAGAAATTCCAACTTTATTAATGTGATTTCATTGATCTATTTTCTCATCATGGTATGTGGAACCATAGAGAAAAGTAGAGAGGAATTGGGGTTTACTAGGATCAGAAGAGATCATCGTATGGATCATCTTTTCGGTAGTATGAAGAATATTAAGAGTGAAACCACTCTTCCATAAGATGGAAATACCTCCAGAGAAACCTCTAGAAGGGCTAATCCAACAGTTTGGGTAGTTGAATCTCTTGAGATATTGACCCATTTTTACGGAATCATTTTTGGTTTCACTAAGAAATATGACATCAGGGTTTTGGCCTCTAATTTGGTTCTATATACTGGTCCTAGTATCAGAATTGCCAAAGCCCTGGCAGTTCCAAGACAAAATTCTCATAATTGAGGAAAAAAATGCACAAACCAAAGTAATTGCAGGAATTTGAGAAAATAACACTAACAGAACAACTTAATTTGTAGCAATTGCAATTGAAGGAGTCTAAGCTACAAGCAGGAGGACTAGAAAAGACAATCAAACAGACATTAAACAAGCTGAGACAGTTGAAATTATACTTAAGGGACATGGCAATACAGTAGAGTATATGCATTGGCTGGAAATAAGTAATTAACACAGGGATTAAAACTTATATAGGACCTACTCTTACTGATATGTTAATCACAGAAGAAAACACTAAAAAAAAGGAAAAAAGGAAAAAAGCTAGGGTTTTGTTTTAGAACCTGATTAAGGCACGCAATATTTCCATTGTGATTCCATGTTGCATCCACAATGTGTTCAGATTCTGCGTTATCAGATGCCATCGAGTGATTATCATTCGTAGGGTTAGATTGGTATTCCATCCTGTTCCAGCAGTGAGATCATTATAATCAATCATTTCATCAGCTTCATTGTTTACACCATGGTAAATAGGATTGTTGTGGATTTATGGAGGATTGGGGTTATTGGTAAGCTCGTTATTATGATGGGGATTGATTTGGGATCCCATTTCTCTAGTTCGCTTGTTCTTTCTTTGTTTAGCATTTTCGATTTCCAAATCCGGGTTTCCTTCATTACGAACAATGACTAACGGAGTAGCCAAATCAGAAGATGTATTTGCACCCACAGATGAATCCGCCCCAATATCCATTATATTATCATCCTCATTAGTGATATAGGCAGTCAAAAATTGTTTACCCTCCTCAGTTTGTCTCCAGCTTGCATATTCACTTTCTGTCATGGATTCCACTTTTTGTTCCATCTCAAGCTTCTTACATTGTGCATCTATGTGATCAACCCATCACTTTTTGCAAATCTCATAAGGCTGCATTTCGAAATGATAAATAACCCATTTCTAGGGGGTGGGACTTGGGTTGGGTCAACCCACCCAACCCATGCCCAACCCGAACGTTGGGCGGACATGGGAAATGTATTTTAAAATTTTCGGCAAGCTCGGGCACAATTTTAATAAACCCGAGTTAAACTTGGGCAAGCATGGGCACAAATATTTCTAACCCACCCAACCCGATGAACTATAATATAATCATATAAACTATTTTTATAATCGATAGTATTATCTATTAAGAGCAATTTTAGCCATTATCTTTAAACCTAATAGTGAAAATATAAATCATATAAATCTCATTATTAATTCAATATGGGAAAATTTTATATTATTGTCAATAATCATAAGTTATTTGGAAATTTAAGCTAAATACAATAATTAAATCTTATAATTACTAAAATTTGTTATTATCGCATTAATAAGAAATAAATTTTAAGACTTAAATTAAGGTCACTGGGGTTTCTATATGTGTACATATATATGAGTCTACTAACTAACCCATTTTCACCGAGAACACCATTTTAGTATGCAGTTTTTGTTATCATACGAAACATCATGTCTCCCTTATTAGTTTGAATGAATAAAAATACCAAAGAGTTTGTTTATCTAAATGTTTTGATAAATATTTCTTTAATAAACTAAAATAGAATATACTGAGTTGAGTTGAGTGCTATTGTACACAAAAAGTAAAAATGAAAACGTTGTTGGTGGATAGTTAACTGAACCCCTGCAACTGTCCACAATTATTGTGTTGTAAAGTATTAACATGGGTTAACCTGAGGAACCCGGGGAACCCGAGGAATATAACTTGGGCGGGACTTGGGAAGCACCTCCATGGGTTCCACGGGTTCCATGGGAAATCTGGGCAAAGGATTTCTACCTCGGGTCTGCCTCGGCCAATCCTTCTAACTCGACCAACCAACCCAAGTCCCACCACTACCCATTGCTTCTGACCATTTGGAGTTATATACCACCCACCCCTTCTGAGGGATTCAGATAACTTTACTTCAACATAGACAGTGCTAGTAATACTGCGTCTTGGCTGTCTTCTTCTTCCCTCAGGTGTGACCTTTTTTCCAATATCTTTGCAGATCTCAGTAACCATCCTATCATTTAGGATGATGTTACCAAGATTTCTTAGTTTTACAGTCCAAGTATGATGCTCAAATTTGTGTTCTTTGATATCTATATTGGGGTCAAACTGAACTAGAGAGAGCAAGTAACCCATGATATCCCAGGTTTTTGATCTTACTCCCTTGAAAGCATCTTCTCTCTGAAATCTGAAAAGGAACATATTTGTGCCTTTGGTGATGATTTCATACTTACGATAGCTTCTCCAATGATTATTGATCTCTTTCTTAATCTCTTCATGATCCAGTGGATTTTTGAAGATAATTCTTCCAAGAAGATTGAAAGTAAATTCATCAGTATCTTCAACAGGAGCTGCAGCAGATGTTGTGGTTCTTCTGATGGGTCTAATAGTGAAAGGACCAGAACCAGTAGATTGCATATTGTTGGCACTCAAGGTTTGGTTGGCATTATGAGCAAACATTGTTTCACAGACTATTTAACTTGTGAGATGGAAGCTTGTAGAATTGTTTAGGGTTTTAGATATATGCTTATAAGGGGGATATCTTATTGGTTTATGGAAATATCTATATTGACGAAGATCTTTCTGTTTCCATATTTGTTGTGTATGTGTTGGGGGGGGGGGGGAGCAAAATATCCGGTTGATTTTCCTTGACTAGAAATTTGAATTTGAAAAGAGAAGAGAAGAAACTTTCCCTCTGAGTAAGCTAAAATTTCGGCTAAAGTTAGTAACCGAGTCAACTGAGTTATGAAGGGATGGCGAGCTAACATGATGAAGATTGAAGATTTGGAAGAAAATTTTTGTTGATGGAAATCTTTGTTTGATGAAATGCTGGGATAGGAATACCAGAATCAAGACGACTTGTTGATTCCACACAAGAAACGATGATATCACAATAATACCACTGTTATTTGAAAGTTATTTGAAGGCAAACACCACTGTGACAAATAGCAGAGATTTGAACTAGAATAATCACGACTGATTACCACCACTGTGGGCGACTCGGAAAGACAATGAAAACCTTCAAAAACAAGTTAAAGCAACATGATATTAAATCAATGAATGATTATAAAAGATAAAGAGACGTAAAAGCTAAAAACAACAGAACCTTCAACACCTTCTACAAGCATGTTTTTTTTTTTTTTGAAGCATGAAATTTATATTAAACTACTAAAGGACTATTACATGAGAGGATATAATACCCCAAGATTCACCAATTACACTTATGTTGGTAAGCTGAGAGTCTAAAGTAACATGAAATTGCAACATAATAACAATCTTCGGATCAAAGTTTCATCGGTGGCGGATGTTGGTTTCGAAAGTCCTGAGACTTTTGTTCAATGCTTTCCACAAGAAAAGCTGTATTTTTGATGGACATGACAATGTCCAGAGGAACTGAGATGGAGGTAGAGGTATCCGATACAATTGATTGACGCTGAGAGTCATGCTCTTGAATCTTGATGCTACGGTTAAACGCCCGAGTGAAATGTATGTACTCCTTTGCTTTTTGGCTCGATCCATAAATTCAAATTGGTCTTCATCTTGAAACAAATCTTGAAGCATAGTCTGATCTCTGTCCTTGGAGGATTAGTGCTAATAAGGCTATTACAAGGTTACTAAAAAACTGAAAGAACGACACAAGACGAATTACATACTTAGCCTAGACTAAACTAGATAACTTTTAAACCCGGAAGAACAACTATGCTGAGAAATGAAATACAATGACACAAACAAAAACTTTCGAGGAAGGTGCCGAATTCATCGACCCATTCGTATATCAAGTAGGTTGTGTGCTTGCTGCTGTGATAGAAGATAAAGATGTAATTGTGATACATTCTTGGGATTGTTCCATCATGAGGAGAAGTTGATTATGCTTCTTAATGTGATAATCCTTAGGATTCACCAGTAATACTCCAAGGTTGGCAAAATAATTAATAATAAGGAGGTTGAATTTGATCCCATATATGAGGACTGCCAAAAGTGGCTAGGATGTGAATAGGACTTAATGGGTATTCTGATTTTTGGTGAAGAAGTGATAGTATACTGAAAGGCAATTTTTTTTTATTTTTTATTTTTAAAGAAGATCATGGCAAACCTCAAAGCAGCTATCCCCATGACTCAATAGGAAAAACCCATATCATAAAAAGCCTCTAAAAAGACTCAATACCAAGCAGAGAAAACAAATCTGGATCCTAGGAAGGATACTAACACCAACAAACCTTCGCAAGAAAACTGAATCCAACACCACTGACAATAAAATGAACCCAACATGATTTAACAACACCGTCCAAAGTCACAAGGCAAGCAAATTAAAAACATTTTGAGACGGATACCACCAACAATACTAAAACAACACTTTGAGAAGGGCTACACTGGTGGTTAGAAAATTGCCTTTCAACATTCATAGGGAAACAAAAGGAATAGCGCTTTAAGTGCCCAAATTAAGGATAAGCAGAAATTGGTTTTAGAAGAAAAGCCGAAAGGCATACAAACGACACAAAAAGCAGAGGGGATTGAGCATCAAAGATAGATTGCAAAAGGGATTTTAAAAATCAAGGTTTAAAAGTAAAAGATTAATTTTTGATTTTATATGTGATACGGTGAGTCAAACAAAAGGAATCACAAAGATTAATTAAAGAAAAAGGTTAAATTCAAACTGAATTAGAGCTGGCAAACCAGCCAAAAACCCGCAAGTTGACCCGGACCGGCCCGTGAAAACCCGTGCCCGTCCAGGCTGGTTCCTAAACGGGACGGGTGCGGGTTGGAAAAATTGCGGCTTGTGAGAAAACGGGTTAGTCCGTCCCGGCCCGTAAACCCGCGGGTTAAACCCGTTGACCCGTTACCCCCACCCCACAACACACGTGTCCCCCTACATACCCCATACTTGCCTGATCGTCTCTTCTTATCTTGCTTATCATGTCTCTGTTTCTTTCACTTTCAGAAACAAAAATTCACAGAGGAAAGAGATTTCGAAGAGATTCACGTATGGAGATAAATAATCAGATTCAGACGAAACCCTAATTATAAACCGAGAGGAGAGTTAGAATAGGTAAGTAATTGAATCCCTAATTTCAATTTAAGTTTTGTTGATTATAAATTGGTTCCGGGATCGAGAAGAATGGCGATGTTCTGCAGCAAAACGAGAGGTGCAACTGATTAAATTGATTCATGAAATTATAAAAACAGTATGGCGATTTCGGTGGTATAATATCGATGAGGTGTGAATTGAAATCACGAGAGATGAGTGACGCTGTTGAATTGAGTATGAGATGGGTTAATCAGTTCGAGTTTAAGTCCAGGATTTAATGTTGCCATCGTAGCTGGACCCGTGAAGGATTTGTGTTTGATCCTAATACTTGTGTCTGATCCTTTTAATCTTTTCATAAATTAACTTAATTAAATTTTAATTTGATTTTTAATTTGATTTTTAATTAAACAAGCCGGGCTAACCCGTGAACCCACAAGCTTTACACGGGACGGGCGCGGGTTGGAGAAATCACCACCCGTGTAGAATTTCAACCCGCAAGCTTTGGCCCGCATTAACCCGTAACCCGCGGGTTGGTCACAAGCCAGCCCCGGCCCGCCCGTTTGCCAGCTCTAAACTAAATGATGAGAAATCAGAATACCCACATGTCCCACACCCAAAATCACAATAGAAATTTACTGGTAATAGACTATTAGCCTAATGGAATTTCCATCAATTAAAGTGACGATGAGATAGAGAATATACCACTTTGTAAAAGAGATATCTCATATAATTGTACGAAGAAAAAGGCTATTGCATCCGGTACCCATGTCGGAGAGGACGTTGATGAAGACCGAAATTTTTTTAGAACATGAACCCATTAAGCAGCACATAACGATTATAGGATTAGATCTCCAATAAATAGCTGGGGGATCAGAATAAAAGCAGTAAGCGACCTAGGTGATGTAGAAGGGCCGATGAATCGGGGATTTAGCCGATGGTGATTGCTAAATCCATGGAAGATGGTATTAGGGTTTTTTTTTTTTTTTTGATGGCGGTGAAAATTAAAAAGAGGATTGGGGGTTTGCTTTCTGGTTTTTTCTTCCTTAGAAAATTTGTACTTATAGAACCTAAGCTAAATTGAAAGATTGAATCTGTTACTGCCCAGATCTAATAAGATCTGAGCAGTTAAAGGTTTGCCTCAAAAAAGAATTCAATCGCCGGAAATCGCTTTTTTAGAGAGGAGAGAGAGTGAAGTCGTGAAAGGTATGTATTTCGGTTACAACTAGTAGTTGGGATGTTTCTCTACAAGCATGTATGAGGTTGAATATGATTAGAATAATATAGTTTGAACTTGAATGCATTATAAAGTTAAAAGAAAGAAAGAAATCAAAAGGAAATAATTAAGTATAAGAGGATCTAAAGAGAGAAATCATGATCTGCTTCTAAAAATAGAAAGGTAAAAAATCGTAAGTTGTATTTTTCTTGTATCAATAAAATTGTAACCCTGTGTTGTTGTTATTACAAAAAAAAATAAACACATGTACCGCATATTGTTTAAAATTTGTCATTGTAACTGCAAATTTACTTGGTAAACCAAAATCTATATTGTAACTGTCCGATACAAGTTGCCCTATTGAAAGGGGAAGGAAAACGCAATTGAGCATATCTATCATCAGGTAGAAAACAAGACAAAGAACCAAAATGCACTTACCTAATTCCCAACTATAGCCAAGAGTAAAATAGACTTGAGTCCTACTTTTCTTACTTATAGATTTGTGTAAAGTTGGTGGTAGTTGTTGAGTTGTAGTAGGAACATTTGTAAAGTTGCAAGGTCAACCTTCACCCAGAGTATAATCTAGTAGGTGTCATAAAGCAACCAAGGGACATTATCTCATAAAAATACTGCATTAAGATAACACTGTTAGACTGGATTTTATGGAGGTTCCCAACTCCTCCCCGGATCTAAAAACCGTGGCCTGAAGCCTCTTTTGACATTTACGTTCTCTATTGGTTAGCCGTTTTTAATTTAATGGGGTTCGCGGAGAAGAAAATGGAAATTTGCTTAAAAATCGTATAAGTTATTAGATAATGGATAATCATTGTCCGTTTTGATTGAAAATTATGTAAATCAAGCTATGAAGTTAAAAACAAACAACCATTGCCCGTTTTTCCCCACAAAACGGCTAACTATCGCTCGTTTACAATTTAAATGGAAAATTTCCGCAGGGGCTGGCTTGGGAAGAGCCATAAGATCAAGTCTTATGCTTCATTGAGTCATTTTTACTTGGGATAAAAGTGTGACAAGTCCTTAAAAGATATACAAAAGAAGAAAGAAATGAAAAATCAGTTGATTATGCAGGTACTTGTGTTCAAAATAAAACAAAATAACCATGCGGTAATTTTTTAAGGCGTTTGGTTCTCTGTAGCTACAAGAACTTTATTGCCCACCTTATGAATGAAATAATAGTTGTGGAAAAGACACCCTTATAAATCCCTTGAAAACCAATAAAAAGCGATGATGAAATGAAAAATCTTACAGTCCATGAGACTTGAAAAACGAGTAGGTACCACCTGACGTATGCATGCATGGAGTATGATATATTGATATGGCCTGGCTGAGGAAGCTGCCTCTTCACGTGGGTTAGTAGTGGTTGAGGTGCTTGTGCTTGTGGGAACGTCATATTTTAAAATTAGAGAGCGAAACAAAACTTTTAAAGGGCCATTGTTTCATTAATTTGTTCATAATCAAAGGCCACTTATGTGCTAGTTGTGCTTGTTTAGATTAGAGACACACTTTACTTGGACGAAGTTAGTTTAACAAAAATGGAATCAATTTCTAGTTATGAGCCTTAGATTGCACTTTGAACCATAAATTTTTTTAAAAAAAAAGTGGTTTGAAGGAATTTGGCGCAACCGACGTGCAATATTGGATGTAATGAGCATGAAAACGTCATTGCTGATGGAAGTTAAAAAATGCGATGAAGAAAAAGAAATGCAAGAATCACGTTGGGCAATTGCATGTTCATCTAAATTTTCACCTTTTCTTTTTGATCGCCAGCTACAATCTAAGTGCACATCTATCTATAGCATGCCGCATGCGCACTATTGAGCGACTGAGTGGCTCTCAATGTAGAAGGTACAAAGAAAGTTAGGTGATCAACCATTCCATTAGTTGAAACAAACTTATGATTCCAATCCAATTCAATTCTTTTCTTTCTAGAAGTACAGTTGTAACGAAATAATGGTTACAATTCAATTCATGTTATTTTCATTCTAGAAGTACAGTTTGAGCACAATTGTGGTTTCAATTCAATACAGTACCGTTCTTTTCATTTTAACAAGGTTGATTTTTCAAAGATCTTTTAGTTGTTTCACTGACCAAACTTCCCATTCAATCTACTTTGTTGCTATGCACTAATCAGGGAATGCGATGTTAACAAGATATGTATAACTACTTGTACGAGCGGATGTAAATGTTTCGCAAGTCCGGAGCAAATTTAACAATACCTAACACTTCTACAACCGGATTTTGTAAGGTGATTAGCGTGATGCAGACGGTTGGTGCTGAAGTCCAACCCATGTTGTTCCACAAGATCATGACCAAATTATCGTGTAATACACAAATCTCTCCCTCTTCCTTATCAAACAAACCTAATTCCTATGTCAGCTTTAACATGATTTATAAATGGGATATCGGTATTATTTGGGGTGATACCATATATGACAAATAAATATTAACAAATCTTGGCCATTGGATCGCTCAATTGGTATCACCCCTTCAATAATGGTATCCCATTTATCAATCGTGAGCTTTAAACCCAGGGTAATCAAGGAATTAAAAACGTGAATTTTCTTATATTTAAAAATTACTACCGAAAGAGATTGTAATCATGAAACTGTTAAATTAATTCTTCAACTGAAGATTAAGATACGACTAATCATACTACTACTAAAGTGCTTTAGCTAATTTTCTTCCTCTCATCGGTTCAATTGTTTATATTTGATATCATGAGGGATCGACAAGGATCTCAGCGGATAACGGAAAGCAATAGTAGCTTTCGGTTATCATACGAAATCAAATATGTTTAATCAATAAATACATTTGTAGATTTGTAGAGATTTAAAAAGAGTCATGAAAATTAATAACTTTGCGAGAATTATACAGAATTGAGCAAACTTTTGCGGAGTTATGCAGAGTTGTCTAATGTCTTGCAGACATTTGTAGAGTCTTGAAGAATTGTATAAACAATTTTTTTATGGAAATATGCATGTTAGACATAAATATAAAATTTATTGTAGCTTATTTATTATAGTAACTTCAACTAAATTAAAATAAATTATTATTATTTTATATATATAACTTATTTCTTTGGTTCAATAAAATACAATAAAGTGTAACAATAAATTAAAATAATTATTATTGTACATTTGTACATAATAATCAAAATTAGAAAAATGTTTAATCATATTCATATCATATAATTTATACTCATCTATAATTTATATTCATATCATTAGAGGGATCAGGCAAGGATGCCCTCTTTCCCCTTATCTGTTCATCATTTGTTCCCACACTTTAAGTGGTATAATTAACAAAATGGAAGCAACTGGAGTCTACAGTGGTTACAAGCTCAATAGATGGGCCCCCTCTGTGTCACACATCATGTTTGCAGACGACATAATGCTATTTGGTAACACCAACACAAGCACTATCAACTCAATTTCTAAAATCCTCCAAGATTACTATAGTGTATCTGGTCAAGTGGTAAACTACTCCAAATCCTCAATCCACTTTAGCAAAAATGTGCCTCCTTCCTATGCAGAAGAAATCATTTCTATTCTTGGAGTAACAAGAATGAGCAAAGATGAAAAATACCTGGGTGTGAAGATCTTGCAACAAGGAATCAGGATTACCAACTTTAATTTTCTTATTGAGAAGTTCGAGGAGAAACTGGCAGGCTGGAGAAGAAACTCTCTTTCTCATGCAGGTAGAATTACTCTCATTCAGTCAGTTCTAGCCCTTATCCCTGTGTATTACATGGCTACCACTCATATTCCAAAATCAGTGTTGCATAAGATCTCCCAAATTATAAGAGATTTTTGGTGGGGACACATCAGAGATAAAAGGAAGATGCATTTCCTTAAATGGGAATGGTTCAACTTGCCAAAAGAAAAAGGGGGATTAGGAATCAGATCTCTCTATGACCTTAACCAAGCCCTAGTTGCCAAACTTACCTGGAGATTTCTGCACGACCAAGACTCTCTATGGGTAAGGATCATCTGTGCTAAATACTTGAGAGGCTCCTCTTTTTGGACACTGAAAAAACAGAGATGTTGTTCCACCACTTGGGCAGCTATGTTGGACAGCAGAGAGAACATCATAAAAGGGTGCAAATGGTTAGTTGGAACAGGCGAGAACATAAATATCTTCACCGACCCATGGATTGCCACACTCCCAACTTCGACTCCAACTAGAAATTCAGAAAGTCATCCAGATATTGTTAAAGTTCATCAGTTGATTAACAACACCACCGACACATGGGACATGCACCTCATCCAGCAAATCATGGATCCTTACACTTCTTTACAAATCCAGAAAACTCCGATTAATCCTTTTGGTGAAGACAAACTTATATGGAAACTCACCGGACATGGAGATTACACAAATCAATCTTTTCAGAAGCTCCTACTGGATCAACAGGGAGAATCTTCTTCAATAGCTGCAAATAATTTCCCTTGGAAGAAGTTCTGGGCTATGGACAAAATCGCTCCAAAGATCAAGATGTTTATCTGGAGAGCACTACACAATGGAATTGGTGTTGCCCATAAAATTGGTAGATGTGTGGAAGGGGTCTCCACTGAATGCAGTCTATGTCAACATGAAGATGAAACTGTAAACCACCTTCTCATTCATTGCGATGTGGCCCAAGCTACTTGGTTTGCTTCTCCTTTAGGACTGCGACTACAAGGTAACTCTGACATTTCCATGAATTCTCTAGTCCTTTCTTGGTTGAACAGTGAAGACAACAACTACACTTTCTCTCTTGGAGCTTCCCTCTGCTGGGCTATTTGGAAAGCAAGAAACGAAAAGGTCTTTGAAAATAGGAATGTCAATGTGCAAGGAATTCTTAAGATTGCCTTTTACTGGTTTAATCTCTACTTTAACTATTCTGAAATTAGTGAAATAGAGAGCGTCTACTAGCATATCCCACCAACTCCGAGCCCGATCGCAACTTGGATTGCTCCTCCTGCTCCCATCATCAAGTTAAATGTTCACGCCTCTTGGAAAAACGGCTTGTATGCCTGTGCAGTCATTGCGAGAGACCACTACAACAACTGTTGTGGAGCTGGAACAAGGCTTGGCAATTGTGACTCTCCCATTTTTGCTGAAGCTGATGGTTTTCTTCTTGCAGCTAAGTTAGCAAATTCTTTGAACCTAGAAGACGTCATCATTGAAGGAGATTGTCAGGTCGTTGTGAAGAGTTTAACAATTGCCTCCTTTCGCACACCTTGGAAAATCTGGGGTCTAAAAGATGGCACCAAGCATCTCCTTGCCAACTTGAACTCAAGCACAATTCAACATATCCCTGAAGCGGCTAATTCTGCAGCCCATTCACTGGCGGAGTATGCTTTCAACCACAAAGTCCAAAATATGTGGACTAGTTCTCAAATTCCTACTGATGTCGCTTCTCTTTGGATTGAAGTGTAACATTCAGTCTTCTCTTTCTTCTCATCCCTTGTACCAAAAAAATAAAATAAAAATAAAAATAATAGGAGTTTTATAAATTGTGTATTCATGAAAAAAAAAAAGTAAAAAACATCTTTATAAAAAAATTGGAAGTCTTCCAAAGTCTTACATATTTTACAAGACTTTTATCAAGCCAAATATATACTCAAAAGTCACTCAAAGTCTTGAAAATAGATAAGTATATAAAGACTTTGAATTTTCAAGTTTACAACGAGTAACACAAAATTTAGAAGACCTTTTGACAATCTACAACGAGTAACATAAACTTCGAAAGAGATTTTAAAAATATACAACCAATAACACAATACTTTGTAAATCCATTAAACTCTTTGGAAATCGATAAAAATATTTATTAATTAAACCCCCGTTAATTTCTATTTGTTATTGAATTAACGGATTAACCTTCTTGGCTGTCAGGCAACCCTTTTTGCTGGCCTATATTTTATATGCAGCATCATTGTAGGTTGCTCAAGTATGACAGCAGTAGGGCATCAAATCAAATCTATCGTAAAATATATTCAAAAACGAAAAGAAGAAAACGAGGTCGAACGTTTTGCTAAGCTAAGTGCGCTTGTTATTCCTCAAAGATCTTTTTCCATCAACTTGACACCTCCTATGTAAAGTTCCAACGCTTTTCATGATTCCCTAGAATCCCTACCCCCGCCTTTTGATGGATTCATCTACGTCGGTTATAGAAAAGCATTTGATAACTCCCATCATCACTGCTTGTATGTTTTAGTAACTTTTTTTTTTTTTAGCCTGGTTTAATTGGAGGCCCCAAAAACCAATTATGAGCCCTGACCAATTTATACCCATATCAAACAATATAGGGGTTCCAAAAGATGGTAAAAATATTATTTTACCCTTTGTGCTTAAAAACCTATTAATCCAAAATATAAGGTTCCAATTCATTCTCTAAAAATCAAAATCAGTTTATCCTCCTCTACCTCTCCCTCTCCCACTCGGGTCTCTCCATCTCCTCCATTGACGACAAAAAAAAATTTAAAAAAAATCTTCGTCGATTCATCGCCGATAAAAAAAACTTTAATCGACGATTAACTTCTTCTACAAACATGGCTCGAACCAATGAGTACAAAGGAAAGTTTGCTAACCCTAAATTGGTAGAGAAACCCAAATTAAAGATTAATCTCAAAACCAAGGTTGCAGTATCAAGCCGGGGGAATTAGAAGAAGAAATGGCGTCGATTAGAAATTGAGTTTTGGAACCGATTTTTTTCAGTTTCAGTGAATGAGTCGTTAGTCTGGGTATTCTTAAACCCTAACGATTGTTCATATGCATGTATACACTATGAAAAATCGTTAAGCTGTATGATGTTTATATTAACGACCCTAAATCTGCTACTATAATTTTTTTCCCTAGCTTTGAGTCGTTACCTATGTAATCGAATATATTGACGACCCTAATTCTGCTACGAACAGTCTCCCTGTGTTAATAATTGGAAGTGTCGTCAATAGATCTATTCGAGTCGTCATTGAACTCTTTTGGTTTATATTAGAGTCGTTACCCCTATATAGTAACAGATGACGACCCTAGTTGCAAAACAAAAATACTCACTGTCCAAAATATTGATAGGGTCGTCACATTATTTGTTAGAGTCGTCATATTTTCAATGAGTGTCGTTTTTATTTATCAGAATAGGGTGACGACCCTTGTTCTGATAGCATGAAATACTTAGCTTATTTTTTCCTTTTTTGTGTATATACCATTGTAGTAAAAAGAAATACAAGAAACACATGCCCACTCCTCCTTCCAGACCTCCCCGATACACCAGATACTTAAATGCCAGTCCATTCTGAGGAAAAAATCCGAATGAGGTACCCTTGTCTATCAACGAACCAAGAGACCCAGATAATGATTTGTCGGATTCGTCACCTTCTTCCACCCATGTTGTATCTGCTTCCGGAAGCGATGAAAAAGAAATTAGGGAACAATAAGAGATTCATGATGATGATGACGATGGTAATGGTGGTGGTAATGGTAGTTCTGGCCTAGGTTGTGGTAGTGATGATGTTGATGATGAAGAGGAGGATGAAGGTAATGATGGTAAGTGTGTTGGTGGTGTTGGTGGTGATGATGATAAGGATAAAGAGGATGGTGAAGGTAATTATGGTAAGGGTGTTGCTGGTGATGATGAGGAGATAGTGGAAGAGCAGGCGAAATCGTCGAGACGGAAGGATGGAAAGCCAGTTGCAGAGAGCGCGAGACACATTCCCCCCCACACATTTGTTGCTGGAACGACTTCGTGGTGGTAAAGCCAGAGGAGAACCTAGAGATGGCTGCGAAGTTCTATTTGGATATAAGGGAAGCTGGGCTCGTACCATCTATAAAACAATTCTAACAATCTCAACTTTGCTTTTATATTTGATTTGTTGATGTTAACTTCTTTTTTTTATATATTTTTTTTTCTTTTGTAGGATCATAAGAATGATGTACGTCTTTTCAGGCGGCAATCTTCTTATGTGAAAATGTCCTTATGGGATCTAAAATATGAATGTGAAAGAGTCAAGGAGATTATTGAAAACTCTGTTATGTATTCTGTCGTTGTGAACTCTGTGATTGCATATGACAAGGTTGCAGTATCAAGTTTTAGTGAGAGGTTTTACGGCGAAACCCATACATTCTAATTCCCTTTTGGTGAGATGGCATTGACACCCGATGATGCAGATCATATATTAGGGCTGCCGGTAGAAGGAAGATCTACCGATGACAAGTTCAAGAAAAGGCTTACTTGGGAAGAAATTTATGCATTGACCGGGAAATTGTTTGGTTGGGATCAAGACACGACATATGACCTTTTTGTGAAGGGAAACGAAGAAAGAGTTCGAACTCATTGATATTAAGGAGATGTTTTCCGGAACACTAATCAAAGAAAAAGTTGATGGTTTATCTGATATGGAATGTCGTTATGCGGCGGCTGGGTATTTTTTGTACACACTTGCGTCGGTTATATTTCCCGACATCAAGGGTAACCGGGTGAGTGTAAACCTTCTTCAACTATTGGATCCTTTGGATGATATGAACAAGTACTCTTGGGGGACTGCCATGGTAGCACATTTGAATTTCCAGTTATCAATTGCATCTCGGGAACAATCTTCTCAAGTTCATGGCAATACGGCTCTACTCCAGGTAATTGGATTGAACAAAGTTGTCTCATGTATTTATGTTTTTTTGTTCTTTGAATATTTTTATACATATCGTATTGTTTTATTTTATTTTATTTGGTGTTAATATAGGTGTGGATTTACGATCGTTTCCCTTCATTGATCAAAGATAATCTCGACGTCAAAATCAACCCAGAATGGAACAAAGATAATCTCGTATTTATGTTTTTTTGTTCTTTGAATATTTTTATACATATTGTATTGTTTTATTTTATTTGGTGTTAATATAGGTGTGGATTTACGATCGTTTCCCTTCATTGATCAAAGATAATCTCGACGTCAAAATCAACTCAAAATGGAACAAAACTAAACCAAGAGGGACTCGATACTTGTACACTGGCTGTCAAGATAAGGAACAAAAGGATGCTTTGTTAGAAATGCGCCAAAAATTGGACAACATCACAGCTAAAGAGGTAATTTTTAATCCTTATAAGAATGATCGGGTGAGCACAATGGAAGATGTCGTGTATTACAATGGCCCTCTGTTTTACCCCTATGGCTTTTCAATGTATAATACGATGAAAATCATGCGTCATCTTGGATATATTCAAAACCAGGCTCGTTAGGGTATAAATACATATGTTGACGACTCTTATTCAGAGTTAAAATGGCTTATATGGTCCACTGTCTTTCATGGTGCGAGATTGAATCACCACCGCGGATTCAATATGATAAAATGGCTCCCTCTCCATTTGGTATTTTCAGCCTGGGCCACATGCCTATCCCATTTGTTCCTCGCGAGAAACTCGTTGTAATTGGTGCACAATCTCTTAACATGAATCGTCCTATCACGAATGTCGGAAGGTTCATAATCATAGCGTAGTTTTTTTTGTAATTAACGAAAGAACTCCAACCAACTTGACTCCAAAATATACTTTCATGTTGATGTTCTTCGGGAAGATCTTTTACGATGTAATAATTTTTAACCCATTTGGTTTATTCCTTGACTTGCTTGAATACTTCCCGGAGATGCGCTTGTTCTTTGCCTCGTTTTTCGGCCTCGCGCTTTTATTTTTCTTCCTTTGTAGGATATGTTGATGGAGTGAATGTTTTTTTAGTACGTCGCATGCTTCTTTTGCGTATTCTTCCATTGCCAATATTGATTTAGTTGGACGCTTGCATCTTCTAAGTATGTTTTCAATTGAATTGTTATTTGATGATGGACCTGCCATTGAAAAAATGATTTACTTTGATTATTTTCGGTTGTATTACTTCATTATCGAATATATTTATATACGAAATATCCCAACGACTCAATTTTTTGGGAAAAGTGTATTCAGAAATAGCCGTTGAAGACAAGAAAATGGAAGACACGTCAAGGTATTTGGGTTCCTACAATAACGACTCTTAATGAGAAAATAAAGGATAGTTTAATTGTATGATTAAATTGATGAAAACCGTAAGTGACAAAAACATCCAGGAGATCAACTTTTACGGACCATTAGAGTCGTTAGGTATTTGGGTCTTAACAATAACGACCATATGTGACAAAAACATCCAGGAGATGATCTTATATGAACCCTTAGAGTCATTATTGTATATGGGTGTGTAATGTAATGATTGTAACTGAAAAAATAATGGTAGGTTTGGGTCGTTATGTTTTAGCCGTTAAAACGTTAACGACAGTTGTTTAAAAATAAAAAACATAACAGTGAAACACATTTGTGGGGAAAGATATATGACATTGTATCACTAACCATTCTTCAAAATAGAAACATACATGTCCTAGATACAACCATCTTCCAAAAGTATGCTTCAAAATACAGAGCTCAAAATAAACATGTTCAAACCATTAAACACTCCTTCATTCTTTCATTTCATTACCCATGTCAACATAATCCGGCATCGGGTCCAAAGCATACCACAAGTTCATGCTATACTTGTACTAGTTTGTCCACTCCTTAGTGAACTCTCCCCATTCACCATATTCCACCCGTGGAAAAGGACAATCATCAGTTATCTTCAAGCCTATGTAATAGTTCATGTTGACATGTGCCATTACAATTTTTCTATTCTTTATCTCCGGCTCACACCTAGTTCTTGAGGGTACATGCATACAAGAGCCTCCAGGGAACCCTTTGCTGAATACATGAAGGACATAAGTGAATATGTCTGTTAAAAGTTGTGCACCAAAAGGCATTTGCATCCAAAACTTATAAACGGCCGTCTTCGACCCCTTTCGCCATTTCACATTGGAAACCAACTCCTTGAACTTTATTTTTTTCTCTTTTGAATCTCCTTCCATGATCATTGTTAGATAGAGTCGCTTGTCCTCAATAAGTTTATCGACCATATTTTTTTTCTTGCATATTCGATTTGGGTGAGTTTTAGTTTGTCCGCTTCATCGAAATTCCCTAACTGTTTCGATGCAACATGGTGACCAAAATTGCTATTGCCGTCAACGTCGTCGGTGGATATAAGGTGATCCAAGATGATGTAAGGAAGTTTATCGGTATACTCTTTATACAAAGTATAAGCAACACGATGTGGTCTTCCTTTGGAATCTCTAGGGGTGCGTGGATTACCCTTTATTCCTCTTATTGTCACCATTACGCTAGTTTGGATTTGCTGAGTACTTACCTATACTCAACAACATCCATATCCTCCTTTTCTATCGCTTGTATATAACTTTGGGTGACTACTTGCTTTTTTGGCCGACCCCTTTTATTGGCAATGAAAGACTTCTCATACTCTTTATATTCCGCCTTGACATACTCATGGCGACACTGGTCTCTTGTGTAGTTGTTGTCTTCGTTCACAGTTTCTCTAAATGACATTTTAGTTGATGGACGTCCTGGGGGTTTTGGTTTTATTGTCTCTTCTTCTACTCCTGAGCTCTTACGGGCCGCCGACCACAAGTTAGAAACCAATATTTGTCATTTTGCACAATTTATTTTTCGGTATTTTTCGTTGATGTACTTTCCAATCTCTAAGTATCTGAATTCTTGCTCAACGTCTCCTGTAGGATTTGGGGTGAATGAATGTTACTTCCAGAATGGATCGATATCTCCAAGAGGAATGATATCTTTGTACCCTCCAAGTTTATGTTTGCACTAGAGGCCGAGCCATGTCTCAGTTGTACAATAACACTTCATCACCTTTCCAGCGGCCGTATTTGCTCTAAACTTTAGAAGTTCTTCCATCATATGTATTATTTCCCACCATGACACTTGTTGTGCTACCCCCCGTAACAAATATTTTTCTTTAACGTGTTGCATCAGAAAACGGTCTTTACTTATCTGCATCTGGGCCACTATTTTTCTTAGATCATTCTCCGCGTGCTCGTGAATAGATTTATGTACCGTAACTACCCCACCATTATTCTCTTCCATAATTATTTTCAAACGTCCATGAGACTGCTCTGCAATACTTGTAGACTCATTTTTGAAGTGCTTGTATTTATTGGTCCCATAAACAAACTTCTCCTTCCAAGGATTCAACCATGTATTTAGGCAATACTCGACAACCTGCTTATGATCCGTGCTCCAATCATCAATAAACTTCTGGAAGTTTGCATAATACATAACATCGGTCTTCGAATGAGCCAAATGGTCCCAATCCTTGCAAAAATATTTCCATAGATCCCCCTCTTTATCGTATTTTTAATTTTCTTCCCTTTTCTCTTCCGCTCGATCATTTTTGGAAAGTTGACTTAGACGCTCGTCTTCCTCCTTCGAACGTTGATTACCCTTCTTAGTATGGATATTTTGGATTTGATTCTTGCAATTAGAAAAAAGATTGGTTTGGATGTGCCATGTACGAAGAAAATGTTGAGCTAGTGGAAAAACTTGATGGACGGCACTCATAATTGCAAAATCCTTATCCGTAAATATAACATGTGGTGTGTCTCTTGGACACGGTAAATCAACCTCACTTGTTCCAATGACCAAATATAGTCCTTTATTTCTTATTTTTCCATAAAGCACATGCCACGGTGAATGATTGTATATCCAAAGTATGACTGACCACATTCAACATAGGCATGTTATACCGGTTTATCTTGTAAGTGGCATCTATGAATAGAACATGGTAAAAACACTGAGCCAAATCCATCATCTTTTGGTGCGCAAGAAATATATGAGTCACTTTGTCTCCCGGACCAACTTTTGTTTGCATGGCGTAGTTAAGTTTTTCTGCTAACCACTCAGATTGTTGCATAATTAATCTACCATCCCATTAGGTTTTCTTGATCGTTGCTTTGGCAGCATAGATAGTAGAAATGGTATAAATTTATCCTTATCTTCCGCCCTTATTGAATTTAGGATCTTAAGAGGCCTACATCCCTTCATCCGCCGAACCTTCTCCATTTGATGCGGTTTCAACCGGGCATATGCAGGGTGTTCATATAAACTTTTAGGTGGATGATGGTTGTGACGACCGTCCGGAATACTTTACAATCAGAATAGATCAGTTTCATGATGCCTTTTAAAAATAATCATGAACGGGCATTCACACTTTTTCGACGCAGTTTTGCTGACCCTAGTCGTCTTCTTCTCATATTTGTACCTTTGTGACTTTCTCACTTTTTCCTCGCTCTCTCGCATACCATCTCCAACTTCTTACAATCGACGTGTTTACTTTGAACAACCACACACATCTTCTCTTTTGCCTTTGAGATAAACCATTCCTTGGCCTCGGCCTTGTCTTTCCATGTCTACATTCACCCAAGAAATTACACATCCATGAGATCACTAATTAAATAATTTAAATGACATTATAACTGAACGGTTAAGGGAAATATACCAAGTTAGTCATATAGTGTTAGGAGGTATCCGGACCCGTAGAGATCGGTTCTGGTTGAGATCTTGGTACAACACCAACTACAACATAACACAAAACCTTAATTAGAGGGTCGTCAAGGTTTATAATAACAAAATAACGACTTATATAGTAGGCTAGAAATCATGGCCAGTCTAACATTTACTAGGGTCATCACTTACTATTTTAGCAGATTGACGACCAAATAGTGAGGAAAATCAGGTATGTATACCATGGATATGGTCGTCAAGGTTGTTATCGCAGGCGGACGACCCACCTGGTCCAGAATGATGACCCTAACATTAAGATAACGACTCTTAACATACACAACCACACATTTCTGTTCAGTTTTCTTATAGAGTCATTAGGTTAGAAATATCACTAATAACGACTATACATGCAGTTATTGCAGAATTTGAAAATAAAATTTTAGTTTGATTCCTAGGAGTAGTTATTATTATTTTTTGAAAAAAAGTAACAGTTTTATTCAAAATAAATTAGTTGTTGTGTGCATTTTTCCTATAAATAGAGACCTATCTCTTCCAAACTTATTAACCATCACATTCAATCTTCCTAAATCAGTCACTCATCACTTTCAAACACTAAAAATGGCTCCAACTCCGTTCAATAATCAAGAAGATATTGATATTGTTATAGCACACACCACACTCACGAAGCACGACTTTGAAAGAGCGCAATGGGTCGCCAGTAACCAAGACCTAACCATAAATCCGTACCTTAACATGGATCAAACATCCAATGCTTGGTGGAAACGTGTATTTAAGGTTTTCAAAGCATTAAATGGAAATTATTATTGAAGGACGCTCCAACAGATAAGGTAAAGGTACGACTATTTATACAATGAATACGTATTGCTGAGAGAAGAATTGAAAGCTCGGGCCGAAGCTCTTCCCAACGAACCTCAAATGGATAGAGTAAGTTTGTGAATTAATTGGCCGTTCAACAAAAATTATTTCTTTGGTTATTTGTATTCAACAAAACTAACTTATAATTTTTTTTTCCAGTACTCTTTGGGTCGCAGCCAATACGAATTAAAGTACGACCATGATTTTTTGCACGAGGACTGCTATAGTCTCTTGGAGGAAAGCGAATGGAAATTCGCCGCATATAATTAAACTCGTTTAGGTTTTCAAGCACAATGTATTGAACTATTTTATGTCTTTTCCTTTTATTTTATTTCATAGCACATGTATGTTATTTTTCAATTCAATAAAACGAGTTCACTCTTTTGTGTAAAATTTCCCAACAAGGGTCGTCAAGGGTTTTAGATATAGAAATGATGACTCTAATGTTTATTTGAAATATTTGGTTTGCGTCGTCATTTTTGGTGAAAGTCATATTAACGACTCTTAATGTCACTTAAAACAGAGACTATTTGAGAGTAGAGTCGTCAACCAATAAACAAAAAACAAAGACGACGCTTTTGATGTGCAAGAGTCGTCACTCAGTTAATATACCTTCTAACGACCCATTGATCAGTTAATGTGAATTTTGAATTCACAAAATATGGTTGAGTCGAGCAACGGTTAAAAATTCAAAAAAAATGACTCTGGGTCATAAATTTCTATAAATAGAGACCCATATCTCACCCCTTCTTCACCCAAACTATAATTCTCAACTTTCACATTCATTCTCATTCATTTATCATCCAAGACCAAAAATAAGAGGAAACACCATGACTACTCCCTACACTTCCAAAGAGAATTGCGCCACTATGAGATCTTGGTTGATAGTCACAAACCACTTTGAAGATCTAGGAAAAGACATTCATCAAACATCGGATTCTTGGTGGAACCATGTTTTCATCGTTTTTGTGGCGTTAGACGGGAATTGTAACTCAAGGTCTTTGAAACTCGTTAAGGATCGGTTCGAGGAGATATTCAACGAATGTCAATCTTTCAAAATAGAAATGAAGGCCGTAAGGAAATCCTTACCCAAAATGTTGGGTGCTATAAGAGTAAGTATTAACAAGAGCTCAAACGTATCGTAAGCTTTCAACAATACTAACTAGGTTTTTGTTTTGCATTTTCAGTTGGGGAAGGCGTATGAGCGATATGAGGTGCTTCGTGGAAAAATATTTGAGTTCGATGATTGCTACCTCATCTTGGAAGGCACTACCTATAATTACAACGTTTATGGTTAAGTGTATAAGTGCACTGTTATTATCTATTGTATTTCATTTCCTTCAATGCAACGCTATGCAATATGTATGCCTTTTACGATTCAATGAAATGATTTTATGAAATCAAAAATTATGATAATCCAGTGCAAGAGTCGTTACACCATATTACTACGGCACCTAATGACATATCTAGGATCATCTTTCATATGACTACAAATATGACGACTCTAAGTGTTACATTTTACAGGGAGTTTTGGTTTTAGAGTCGTTCCTGTGTTAACAAAAAAACATAACGACTCTAGGTGACCTAGCGAAAAAGGATCGTCAATCTATAGCATACTACCCTAACGATTTTTCATAACCTGGTAAAGTTGCAGGTTTGAGTCGTTATTGATAGTGTCAATATACTGATGACCTCATAGAGTCATTTGGGTATACATCCCCCGACTCTGACGACCCTTACATTGAGTTGTTCCATAGTGTGGATGATTCGACCACTTGGAGCAACAAACAGACAAATCGAAGGGTATAACATGTTTACCTGATTGTTTTGAGCTTCGGGTTCCTCATTTTGATCAATAGGTTCTTCATTACTACCATTATTCATGGTTTTATCTATTAACATCTCTTCATCAAACATCTAATCCATAGAATTAGTTGAGACAATCTTACCATCAACACAATCATGGTTGTTATTTGAAGCTTCTCCAACATCATTTCCTCTACTAGAATCATTCATTTCAATGAACCCTAAATTTTCCCACAAAAACTCAACTTCTCCTTCTCCACAACACAAAAACAAATTTTTTCTTTTATTAAAAATTTATCCTAAATCTTATTTTAATCTTACTTGGCTAATCAAATTAATTAACTTAAGTCACTTGATTAACACTAATGATTTAGGGGTAGTTTTGGCATTTCAAAAAGTTTGGGATAAGGGATAGCCACCAATTGCTATTTCCCCTTTTTGTCATGTAGTGTGAGGCCCCTAATTGTTTTTTGGGGTCCCCCAATTAAACCAGTTTTTTTAGATAACCATTTTAATTTTTTTTTTAACTCCCATCATCAGTAATTTTTTTGGAAAAATGGGAGTATAATGGTCATGTACAGGTTCGCACGGTGTTTCAAGGAAAAAAATAACCAATTTCATATGCTTTTGTGGCAACGAATTACCTAAAATGCAAGATAGCGATGTATATTTTCTTGTTCAATATTCAACTTGTAAAATGCACCATAATGATGCATTTTAGCACTTGGCCAGCATTCCCAGTGACATAATGCATCATGATGATGCAATTTTAGCTCTAGGCCAGTATGCCACGCACACACAACACAAACTTATGATGAAGTTTCATTTCAATATTTAAATAACACATCTTTGAGCATGCACAATGCGGTCGGTGTAATAGTCATAATAGATCCAAAACCTTTTTGAAATCAAAACATACACTCTATTCCATAAGTTGTGTTGTAATCCAAAATTTTCCACGTGGTAACTTTGTTTTCTTACCTTATGATCTGCCACTATAATCCAAAAAAATTAACAAATCAATAGAAATTTTTCTCTATGTATGACCTAAATTTGTTTGGTGACCTATATTAACAAAATATAATATTGTAATTATATCGGCTCTTTTTTTAAGTTCTTCATGAGTTTATCCTCTTATTTGTGTTATGTTGTGTGTAAATCTTGAATTTGCTTTCCTTCTCCTTTTAGGCCTTAGTTAAATCTATTGTATCCTTTTTTTTTTGAAAATATAAATAGATTACTAGAAACAAAATTGGCTAAGCATTTGATTCAGTCTCATTAGGAGCGTGCTCAAATAGAGTTGTGCTACTGATGACTGAATCTGTAAGATTAGCATTCTCTTGAACCGATACAAGGTTTGTACTTATATTACAAAATTCATATGCTTTGACAGTGTCAAAAGCAATTGTTGGAATTAAAATAAGGGAGCTTGGTCTAGCCAAGAAATTGTAGTGGTACTTTTTCTTCCTTTCTTTGCCAACTGGTCTGCCACATTGTTTGCTCGTCTGTCTACGTACTGGAAACCAAAAAAAGAAACCATTTGTTGTAATAGCTTCTTAAATTAATCTAGAATTGCGACACTTTGCTATTGGATAGTTGATTCCTTTCCCTGTAAATACCTAATTGTTGCCCTGTTATCTCCTTCTATGACCAGATGTTGTATGTTGCGTAGTTTGGCCCATGTAGATTCTTGAAAGAGAACTAGAGCTTCTGCTTCTTCAGAAGTGGAAGTCCTGAAGATGCCTGATTCTGCTCATTTGAAGGTTCCTTTCCAATTACGAAGAACAAAACCAAAGCCTGCATTAGTTTTTTCAGACAACCAAGAAGCATCACAATTTAGTTTGAAAGTATATGTGATTGGGAAGGTCCAATGTGGTATTGGTTTGATAGATTTGTCTCATGTTTGACTCAAACTATTCAAAGTCATTGGATGCCAGTACTCTTAGTGTCTTGATATATCTAGTGTTAACTGAATTGGTGTTCTAGATTTATCTTCAAATATCCTAAGACACCTTTCTTTCCAAATAAACCAGCAATTGGTTACAGCTAGTGCCATTGAGATGGAATTAAAATCTCCTACTAACCATTCATTATATTTATGCAAGAAAGAAATATTAACAAAAGTTGAGTTTTGTGGTACTCCCTGAAATGCCATTGGTTGTAGATTCCACACAGCTTTAGCATATTCACAGTCAAAGAACAGATAAAAAGTAGATTCCACCACAGTCTTACAGAAAATGCATTTGTTGTCCACTGATTTTAACTTTTGTTTTGTAGGTAATGCATCTTGCAGGCATTTCCAAATAAACATTTGATTCTCTGCGAAGTATCCATGCTCCATCATCCTTTCCAAAACTTCTTTGTTTTGTCAGTGTTAGATTGATTCAGTAACTTTGCATATAAAGATTTAACGGTGAATTCACAGTTCTTTGTTAATGTCCATCTTAGGTTATCTATTTTTATACTTCCCTGGTCATTGGTATAAAGTATAATATTAGTGATCTCTTGCACTATTGAACTTTCAAATAATGATTGTATCAAATCAATTTTCCACTTTTGTGTGTGTTTGAGTCGATTAACTCAGACACAAGTGTTATTGTTGTGTTTCCTAGAGGGACATACTCTGCCAAGGTGTGTTTTCTAGATGGTAGCCATTTATCATCCCATATGTTTATGGATTTTCCATCACCCACTTCCCATATGCTATACTTTTTGGTATGTTCTATTCCTTGCAAGATGCATTTCCATACCCAAGAAGTTTGTGATTTATTCTTGGAATGTAATGCTCCCGTTTTCTTAAAGTATTTACCTTTTAATATTTGTGCCCACTGGTCATCAGGGACTAACCTCCAAGCTATTCTACTAATCATGGCTTGGCTCACTTTGTTTGCTTCCTTAAATCCTAAGCCTCCTTGTTCTATTGGTTTACATAGAAAATCAAAAGATTTTATGTAAATACCTTTAGAATTTGTGTGTTTCCCCCACCAAAAGTCTCTTTGAATGTTATTGATTCTTTTGGTTATTATCTTTGGAAGAACAAAGCAACCCATACTGAATATAGGCATGCTAGATAAAAATGGCTTTGTTTAACACTATTTTACTTGGATGTGACAATACCTTCCCTAGCCAGCCTTTTATTTTTTGTTCCATTTTTTCAATTATATTCTCGAAAGCATTTAGTTTTGATTTATCTATAAACAGGGGTACCCCTAAATGTGTGCGTTTTATGTTTAGTTTTTTTATTTTCATTAATCTGAAGATTATGCCTTGGTGTTTACTGTGTACTTTTTTACTGTAAAAAAGACCAGATTTAGTGAAATTTATTACCTGCCCAGAGGCAGCACTAAACAATTGTATGACATCTAGTAAGTTTTTACAACTTCCTAAATCTGCCTTGGTAAACAATAGAAGATCATATGCGAAAAAAAAAGGTGAGAGATTGGAGTAGATTTAGGAGTTAGTTTAATCTATTGTATCCTTTGACAATCAAAATGTTGACAATATAATTATCATGTGACCGACAATTTATTATCAATTCCCCCCCACCCCCAAAGACTTAAAAATTTGTTCATAACCCAAAAATGTTAGCGTAAACACAAAGATATGTATTCGAACCCATAATTTACTTTTGATTGGAAATCTAAATTTTGACAGAAAAAGAAAAAAAAAACAACTTTAGACTCAAAATTCACTCCCGTGACCCAAAATGCTCTTCATGAGTTAAATATTGCTTGGTGAACCTCGGTATTAAAAATTAACCCGTTACCAAAAATTTCTCAATGCCTAAGGTCCTAAATCCTGTCTCATAAGTCATAAGCCATAACCAAAATTTGTCATTGCAACCACAAATTCACTTGGTAGCAGACATGCATTGTTGGAAGCAATGAGAATGAAACTGTCATTGCTGATGGAACTTGAAAAATGAGATGAAGAAAAAGAAATGCAAGAATCACGTTGGGTAATTGCATGTTCATCTAAATGTTTACCTTTCGTTAGCCAGACACAATCTAAGTGCATCTCTATCTATAGCACGGACGCTATTTAGGGACTGAGTGGCCATCAATGTAGAAGTTCCAAAGAAAGTTAGGTGATCGATCAACCATTCCATCAGTTGAAACAAACTTACGGTTTCACTTGAATTCAATTTCAATTCATTTCTTTTCTATCTAGAAGTAAAGATGTAACTAAATTGTGCTGACAATTCAATTCATTCTAGAACAGATGGAACAAAAGTATGGTTTCAATTCAATACAGTACAATTCTTTTCATTCTAACAAGGTTGATTTTGGCTTTGATTTTTCAAAGATTTTTTAGTTCTTTCATTTTCCAAACTTCCCGTTGAAAGTTCCAAACTATTTTCTTATTATCCACTAATCCTTGAATGCGATGTTAACAAAATATGGATATACTCTACAAGTAGTATGTGATTTATTTAGTCAAAAAGGTATACAAAGTATGGATATCCACCCATGCAAATGCTAACTTCTTTGACAAGATCATGACCAAATTATGCTTCAAAAAAAAAAAGACCAAATTATAGTTTATTTTCCCTCTTCTGTGTGAACGCTCGTTTGCGTAACGAGCAGTCCCCAAATTTAACCATCTTTCGTTGTCAATATAGACCCAATCAAGAAAAATAGATTAACGTGAATTTGCTTTCCGATAAAATATTTACTCTCCAAGAAAATTTTAATCATATACTGTATTTGATAAACTTACCTTTTTTTTCTTTCAAATACTCCCTCTGATACTGTAAAATAGATATTATCACATTTTTCATTTGAACTGAAAAATATGCTAAATTGAAAATGCGATAATATCTTTTTTCCAAAAATGGATAAAACATAGGTTTAATCGTTTAAAATATTTGACAGCCAAGCTACTACTATTGTTTATATTGGTAAGATTTACCATCCATACAAAATTAATCCTATTATTGGGGCTTAAAAAGTCATGATCTTTTGGGGGCTTTTTAGGGTCACCAAATAGCAATTGGGACACCCCCTATCAATTATTTATATAATGACTAATATGACCCTCACTGATTTTAGATAATAAACTTGATTAATATCACTAATCATGATTAGTTAATTAATCAACACTAATTCATTTCTTTAAGTTAAGTGTTGAAGTTGAAAATCAAAACAAAAAAAATCTGAGGGAAGAGAAGAAGAGGAAAAAAAAAATTGGAGAAAGAAAATGAAAATAAGTGATTCAAGCAAAACTTTTGATGTAGGTGAACCCTCATCTTCAAAATATGATAACATATTAATACCCATCAGTAATGATCAGTTCTTTGCTGATTTTTCAGAAAATCATGAAATTTTTTCTCAAACTCAAAATAACCCTTATGAACCTTACGATGATTTCGAAGGACCAACCCAAGAAGAAGAAGAAATCGAAGAGATCAATGCTCAAGATTACCAGGTATACCTCTATTCTAACTACAATTTCAGTTTTTAAGCTCAGAGTGGCAAGAAGTTTCGATTTTTTAAGTCCGAAAACCCTATGTTTCCATACGCCAGGTTCAATAACGGCTGGGAAACCATGAACTCCTGGCCGTTATCTTTTTTTACGGCTCACAATTAATGAACTCCCAGATGTTACAAATCTATCACGGATGGAACGATGAATTTTCCTGGCCGTAACTAAAAAATTGCGGCCAGGTTTTTACTACGTGCATGGGAAGCATTTAATACTGTCGGTGACGGTTAGATATCCTGGCCGAATATATTAAATGTTATTTAATGATGTCTGGGATGGTTAGGTTACCAAGCCGTAACTTTTTTTACGTCTAGTTTTCTAGGCCGTAAGCCGACTCTTCAAGTTACAGGTCAATTTACGTCCTAGAATACCTGGACGTAACCTTTTTACGGTTCGGAATATAACTTGTCGCCCAGCCGTGTAAGTTATGACGGCTGTAATATCATTATTCGACCCAGCCGTATACCCAATGACGGCTGGAATATCACTCGTTGACCCAGACGTTTGTGTGTGTTTAAATTTCTTTTGTGAATAATTATGTGACATATGTCATTCTATTATAGATTGTACCGTACATTCAGGTGGAAGACCAAGAGGTGGTTATGGAAGATCAAGAGTTGGTTATTGAAGAGCAAGATGAGTTTATGGAAGAGCAACCCCAACCTGTGCAAGTTTCCGAGGACACAATGTCCTCGGTAAGAGACCAATAAACTTTCTCCAAATCCTTTAGAAATTCCAACCACCTTTTATGATTTTCATCGTGTTCTTTGTCGACTCGCTCTTTAATCTTTCCTCTTTCATTTTCTTCTTCTTCGGGTGATAGTTTCTCTTTGCGAACATCTTCCTCTAGTTGAGCGACCATTCTCTTCTTAATATCAGCCTTAGAGGGTTCAAACAAAGCATGACAATGTTTTTTCACATTTTCACCTATATGATATGTACATAGGAAATTTTGTGCATCCGGATATACGTCGGATATGGCATTTATTAGTGCGTCGAATTGATCGGTTATGATGACCTTCGGAAAATGATTTTCCGGGAACAATAATTTCAATTGTTGCAATGCCCAATGATAATTGAAATCCCTCTCGTTTTCCATTAAACACCAAGCCAATGTGAATGTTACCTTGTCCGAAGTTTGCCCCACGATGTTGAACAACTGCATGTTGTATTTGTTTGTCTTGTAGGTGCAGTCCATCATAAGAACATCACAACACGTATGAGCCAATTGTGAAACCAAAGGATGCGAAATGAATATTTGAAGCGGCTTCTCTTCCGGACCTCTTTTAATGATACGCGTGTAGTTGTGATCCCAAACTATCTTCTCAAATTCTTGCATAACACTCCTCCCTTCCCATTCCAACCTTTTAATGGTTGCTTGTGCGCTATAAATTGTAGTGAGTGAAGAAACGTTCGTCTTATCCTTTTCCTTGAAGGTTCTGAGAATCACTCTTGGTTTGATACATGCTTTTGTCATCATATTTACATCCTCGAATTGATCAGGTTTTAGCTTCGCAACCAGGGAGTGACCTTCAAAATCTTTCGGATCGGGGTGGTTGTGACGGCCAAACCACACCTTACATTCCTATTATTTTTCTTCTTCTTTTTCTCCTCTTAGATAGAATACAAGCTTAAAGGGGCACTCATCCTTCCTCGTAATTGTATTGTATACCCTCTTAGTCTTCTTTTCATATACATAACCCTTTCTCTTATGGATATTTTTCTCATTGTATTTTCCACTTCTCTCGCAAACCATCTCAAAACGAACATTTGAACGTTGGCTATTCCTCACTAAGACACACATGTTCTTAAGAGCCGTCGCTTTTTCCCAAGCAATTGCTTCATTTTCATATTTTATTCCCTACATAAGGACAACAATGGGAGATTACAAGCAAATACCAACATAAAATTGTAAAAACTAGGTGAAAGTATTGTTTGGTAACATACCCGAGGCATTTTATAGTATTCCGACGTATCCCGATGGAGCGGTTTGGAGATTGGTTGATCGTTGAATGTCACAATCTAAGGAATGAATGAAAAGAAAATTGGATTAGTTCAAAACCGGCATTGTCGATAAGAAAACTAAACTGCCGGGATTAATGACCGGCATACATTGTAATTGACTTTCCATGCCAGTATCAAAACCGGCATTCAGATAATTTCAGTTCCCATTCCGGGATAAAGTTCCGGCATAGTAAGTTCAAAGATAAGCATGCCGGTAGTTAAGTTCAACATATCACTAACTTCTGTTCGTTTTTCATGTAAAACCGGCATCCTAGACATTTAAGTTTCCATGCCGGTATGTAAGTTCAAAATATCTTTAACATCTGAATGTTTCAAGTGTAATACCGGCATCCTCGACATTTAAGTTTCTATGCCGGTATCATAAACCGGCATTGTCTGTCATGTACTCACACTGCCGGTTTTAATATTCCATAAAATATTCGGTGGTAGGTAAAAAGTATAAATGTGTACCGGCATGCAATCTTGGCTTGAATATCGTGCCGGTTTGTTCTTGAATAGTTGGGAAATTTTGTCCCGGCATATAAATTTGTATGAATACAATGCCGGTTATAGAGGTTCCTGCGTAGTATTCATAAAACGAGCATGCCGGTACTAAGGTTTTTCAGACAAAAATGGCGGTTTCAAAAAAAAATAAAAATTCGACCTCTTTGAAGCATTACCTGTGTGTTGGGGTTGCTTGTATGCTGAACATGTTTACTTTCTTGAGTTGGTTCTTCATAAAACCCTTCATAGTCTCGAAAATCACGATTCAAAGGTGTTGGTTCATCATACAAAAATTGTGAGTTGTTATCATTAACCGAAGATTGAAGATATGGTTGTTGTTGTAATTGAGTTAAAGATTCAGCAGCTGCAAGTCTCTCATCACAATCATCTTCCATTTTCAAAAAAAAAAATTCTACTCAAAATTTTTTTCCCTCCTACTCTCAACTAACCCACACAAATTCAAATAAACATAAATACACAAATTATATCCCCAAATCATTAATATTTTACTAATCAGGATTAGTAACTAATTAGGATTAGTGAGGGTTAGATTAGGAATTAATAATTTAATTATATAAGGGGTAACCCAGCTAGAATATTTGGATCCCTATTTTGTCATTTAGCTATATCCCCCAATTAGTTTCCATATCCCCCAATTACGCGTTCATTCATTTCCTACCGGTCAAAATAAGTCTTTCATGAAACGAGGGTTTTGGCGAGAATACTTGGCAACGTATGATTGTTTTAAAAATTACGAATTCAAAAAGAAAACTTAATTTACCGCGTTTGAATTTTTATGGAAATCCAAATTCAAAGAAAGTCTAGTACCTACCGTATTAATTATAATTATGACTTTTTTTTCCAAATTAATACATAAAGGAAAGAAAGAAAACCCACATATTTCATACATATTTTCTGCGAAATAAAAGGAAAAATAAATAAAATTACACATATTTCTTATCGTTTCTCCACCTATCTAATGTACTCGACCCGCCACATTGAATCAAAAATGCATCGCCATGTGGCGGGGAGAAGCCCTGCATATATCAAATCAAAAATACATCGCCACGAGCGGGGCGAAGCCCCGCGCACCCCAAATGAAAACAAAAAAATGTCCAGTGTGTAGCACGGACACTAATCTAGTGAATCTTTATGGGTCAAACAAAAAGGAAAGAACATAGCGTCATTTTAGTACGTTGTGCAGTATGACAGCGGTAGGGCATTATCTATCTAATTAAAGGTGTAATTTCAAAAAAAATAAAGTAATAAAATAGCAAGGTCAAACATTTTGCAAAGTTAAGCAAACTTGTTAATTATCATTACAAAGGTTTTTCATATGTTTTTTCTTTTTTTCCATCGACCCAACTAGACACCTTTCATGTAAAGTTCCAATTAAACGTGTTGGCTATACCCACCTTGTGATGGATTCGCCTACCTCAGTTAATTTTTTTTTTTTTTTTTTTTTTTTTAAAACCATTTGATAACCCCCATCATCAATCCCTTACACTTTAATCCTCTTTCTTTCCGGTCACAGTTTGTAAGCCACTGTATTTTTTATTGACCGGAACACAAAGTAGCTTAGAGCGTCTGCAGTGGACGACCAAGAGTAAAAATTTGGTATGCAGCAGAGACGTAGTGGGACGGAGTAAAGACTAAATCGAAGACCATACCAAATTTCCAGACCAAATTTGGTCTGCGACCAAGACCAAACCCAAATATAGTCGGCGTTGATAAACTTTACGCCCCACACCAAGCGCACACGAAGTTAACGCCCCACACCGAGCGCAAATTTGAAATTCACGCCCCACACCGAGCGTTTATAAAGTCCCCGCCCCATATTTTTTTTTTATTAAACTGTTTACGACGGGGCGTTAACTATACAAACGCCCCATATTTTTTTATTTATTTTATTTTGATATGTTTGGGGCGGGAACTATACCCCGCCCCATATATATATATATATTTTTTTTTAATTTCGTGAATAGTAGAAAAAAGCCATCAGGCGTTAACTATATAAACGTCCCTTCTCCAGGCGTAATCTTTACCAACGCCCCACCGCGCGTAAACTATATCAGCGCCCCACACCGAGCGTAAGCTTTACCAACGCCCCACACCGAGCGTAATCTTTACCAACGCTCGACCAAATTTACTCGCCCACCACTGCGTCACTCAAGGTACTAAACCCATATATGGTCTTTTTTTTTAGTCTTTGGTCTTTGGTTTTGGTCGTACCGCTGCAGACGCTCATTTAGTCAAGATGCGGGTTATATCGCACCCTTCATTAAGCCATATTTCCTTACCTAAAATTTTGTGAAAACGATTTCATTTAGTCAAGATGCTGTAGTAGCGGCAGAACTAAGCCACAAAGACTCTTGCAGTGAAGATAATTGTGCTAGATTAGTGAATTTTCCTACAAAATCTTCACGAGTATCATCGTATCAACATCCACACCCACAAATAAGATATCTTAGTATTATCAATTAATAGTCATAAAATTCATACGGGCCACATAATTTTTCAGAATATATTCCAAACGAAAGAATGATAATCAACAAGTTGATATAGAGCACTTTTTAATCGAAAATGATGGGAAATTTTGTTCATTTCTAACTTTCTAGAACTTAGGGTTTTAGTTTCTAGGATCCATGCTCTCACGGGACTAAGCTGTATGCAAGTGGCGTGGAATGGCGTTTATCACGATTGTATTTTTTGTAAGGATTTTAGATAAACAACAACATCTTGAGAAGATGCTAAATCTTGTCATCTTCCCATAATAGAAAAAAATAGGCACTGTTGTCATGCCTGACTTGTTCAGGAATTTCCTAATAATCCCAAACAACTTGAAGGGTACTAGTGGTAATAGAAAAAATGAACTATCCTATTCAAAAATACAAATCTATACAAGGGCCACTCATATTTTACTAGGGATTCCCCTCGAGAACCTCGTGGGTGGGTTCGCTCTTTATTTTTATTTTTGCCAAGAAGTGTTACATCCATTCATTACCCTAGGCCAGCTTAATTATATATATTCACAAATCTCATCTCCTAATATCTCAACTCAGTGTCTAGCTAAGCCTATTATCCCTCCTCTCTAGAAAACACATTGAAAACAAGAAAAAAAGCAAGAAAATGAAAGACCAGAAGAACAATACCGTCAACGGTGTAGCGTCGTCGAGCTCACCGTCGTCGTCCACCACCACAACAACAAATAGAACAAACACTTTACAGCCCGTTAATAATCTTGTAGTAAGAGCAGGAACAATAAGGAAGAACAATGATAGGAATGGCCTTCAACAAATTCTTCATAATAATCTTCTCCTTCAACGTCGAATTAAAGAATATATTCTCTTCTCCAAGCTCAAGTCTATGGTGCCTCCTCCTCAAGCCTTTCAAGAACAGGTATTTTTTACATGTTTCGACTAGTCATGGATAAGAACAAAATATTCTCAGTTCATATTACTTTGCTTCTTTGTGGTATTTGTAACTTGGGACTGATCATTGTCTAATATATTATTATGTAACAGATATCAGTAAGACATGAAGAAGCAACAGAAGTGGATATGGAGTTTCGTGAGATCCCATCAGTTGAGAGGGATTCTGACGAAGAAACAAAGAGCGATGATGAAGACGAAGATGATTTAGGAAATATTTCTATTGACTACGACAGTGATTTCGAGAAAGATGGAGATGATGTTAAATCATTTGTGCCATCAATCAAGATAAGTAAAATAGAAGACTTGATTCTTATCCATACTACAGTTTTTAAGAAGGTTGCATTAACTTCAACTCTATTCAGAATTCTTGAAGAAGAAAACCTTGATATAGTGTTTGAGAATCAATACAGAACTGAATGCAAAGTTGCTCATACTATTCAAGTAAGAATTCAACCAGAATACGACATTCAAGCACTGGAGAACAGACTCCGGATTTGGGCAGGGGGATTATTATTATGAGCTTATGGATAAACTTTTAGCCATCATCATGTGTAAATGGCCCTTCAATCCATAATTCAATTGGTTCGTTAGTAGATTCGTTTATTACTAAATTAGGTTGTTGTTTTCGTTTAGTCTTGCCAGTTGTTTGTATTAGACCAAAATATAACCCAAGAATCTGCCTGGCAACCTGGTGTTTGTTTAGTGGTTTGAAATCTGACTTAGGACCCGAAACTCTCGGGTGCCAAGTTAGCAATTCGACATGCGGTGAAAATTCGGACCGGTAAAAACGCACGCATTAACCGGCCAAGTAAAATGTGAGTTGGTCAACTATGCGGTGCAGTAAAAATCCGGGAATTCGTTAATTTGCGTTTAATGTGTTTTACATATACAAATATGCATGAAAAATTTGGAAAAAAATATCATAGGAGGTAGTCAATTGAGATTTCAACGACTTACGGAGAGTTTCTAAATCTATCGTTAGTTTATAGAGAATTTTGGAGAGTTCCACAATGTCTCTTGTTATTGGTTAGATATTTTTTTAAGTCATTTAAATTCTACGGAACTCCGTGTTATTGGATTAAGATTTCGTAAGAGTCACTCCAACACCCCTGTTGAAGGGGAATTGAAAGTCATTGATTTGTAATTTTAAGAGATTTGGGGAGACTTTTTTTATGAAAATAGGCATAGTAGAAATCTCTCCTCAAGGGTGATATTTTAGGAGACTTGGTGTTTTTGAGAGTAGGACCAAATGTTTTTTTCTTTTTTTTATTTGAGTTGATGACCAAGGGACGAGCCATTTGAGCAGTAATACAGCCGACTGACGACCTCATCTGAATATATTAGACATCTCCTCTCTCTCTCTTTTTTTTTTTTGAGAAAGATCAACCAGAATACAACATTCAATTATTGGAGAATAGACTCCGGATGTGGGCAGGATTATTATGAACTTAACTATTCACCGTTATGTGTAAATGGCCCTTTTATCCATAATTGCTAAAATTCAATTGGTTCGTTAGTAGATTAGTTTATGTTACTTAAATTAGCTTATGTCCTTGTTTAGTCTGTTATTTTTTATTTTATTTTCAGAAAAGAGGCGAACCTCAGCAAATGTATAGATAGAACCGATTTAGGAAATCGGAAACCTTACATGAATTTTTCAAGATTACAAGAGAATCAATTAAGTTGTAATATCTCCACCAATTCTTGCCTATCATATCATCCCATTCAGACCTAAAAACAATTCCAGAGAACCGTCTCTCTCGCAAAGGAGAGGAACAAACAACTAGGGCCAAATTGATTTTGAAAACAAAACTAGTTTGTATCAATGCACAAAGCAATGACTAGATCGAATCCAACCAAAGTTCATCAGAACATGTAAATAACATGAACTGGAGTTTTTTAAGTTTTGATCGCCTAAAGCAATCGGGGTAACAACAACCCAGCTAACATCCAAAGTGTCTTGAGTAACAATAGTTTCCAAAGTGTCTTGAGTAGCAATAGTAATCTGAATCACTCTATGAGCATCTAAATCGAAAATACTCGGGCTGTCTCGACATTGGAGAAGTGATAACAATTATAGTGATGGATGAACTCGAAGGTGATCTTGAAAAATGAACTGTTGCTGTCTTGGTTTCCAAAGTTTGAATTGATGCTGTGCTTCTTGCTGCCGGTGGAATCGTTTTTTTAAGTAGATCCGAAAGGATGCTAAACTTGCTCCATATCTTCATATCATCACCGGTGAAGATAGCATACAATACAACATCAACAACAACCCATAAAGTAGCATCCAAAGGAAGAATCAAATATTCTAGATAACAAAGATTCAAGTCCACAGATAGCTCCCTTAAACTAGTTGATCGTTGTCGTAAGCGTCAAAAATAATTCACTTTCTTACTCAACAAAATATGAATGAAGTATAAAGTAAGGAAGAGTTCGTATCCACAGAGAGGCGATTGTTGTTATCAAATTCTAGTTTCTTAGTAACCAAAAGGGGGGATTTCTGATTTTTGCAAATTAAAAGTAAAATAAAATCAAAGTAAATAGTTGGAAGTAATCAATGAGAGAAAGATATTGGTCAAGGAATTCATCTTCAATCTTAAACATGTGCTTGCATATATGATTAGAATTACAATTTAATCTCTTTTATTATCAAAAGCCTAGAATATCAAGAGAGCAAGATAATCCAATAATTTCCTAAGTTCACCAACACACACATTAGAGCTGCGTGTGTGAATTCTACCTAAAGAATAACCTAACGCCTTGCGCTAATTAAGTTCAATTCCTAAGAGCATTAAGTTTGGGAAATAGGCTAATCAATGCAATTGTCATACATTGCGCATGACAATTCGGACAATGGTCAAACTCTACATATGATTATAAGAGTGTATCACTACAAACTATAATCATATCATGCTACTTGTATTTGGGGTTATCGCTCGATGAAAAACCCTAAAATAGCTATGGACAAGATGCAAGTTCAATTAATTGTCCACTTAACTAACCAAACATCTAAATCCTATCACAATACATCAATCATGTGATTATTAAAAGCAGTAGAGATTTGAACGAAAACAAAGAGAGAAAACTAATACATAACTTAAGCACAAGTTTTAGAAATAGGACTACATCCTTAACCAATAGATAATAATTTAGCTACACATATTAATGGAGTTCATCATTATCAATAATCAAATAAAGAAGATGAAAAGTTAAATATGAAAGCAAACCCTAGTTGCTGCTCTCCTCCAAAGATCCAAGAATAATACGTGCATACGAAATGATGTTTCGCCCTTTTTGTTACAAATGAACGATTTCTCCTTCCTCGAACTCTTTCATCAACATCATTTGTCTTTTATTTCTCAAGTCCACTTCTTCTCTTCAATGTCTCTTCATCACTAAAGTTGTCATTCTTTTCAGGCAAAAATCGCATCACTAAAGCCGACATACTTTTCAGACAAAAATCGCATCACTAAAGCCGACATACTTTTCTGAAAGAGATGAAGAAATAAAAGCAAATAATCATAAATAGTCCGCCTCCAACAGCAGTTGCACATGAGATGAGACTTTTGCGCTGTTTCTTCCTCTTTTATTCCAAATGACTCCAAAGTACCTAAATACTCTAAAACAAAACATAAGATACATAATTTACAAGAAAACTAGCAGAGAAAGCATAAACAATAGATAAATATTAAGGTGTTTTAGACACCTATCAGATTCCCCCACACTTAGACTTTGGTAGTCCTCGAGCAAATCAAACAAAATAATTATAAAAAATACATACAACTCCGTCTCGTCGAGGCTACAGTTACTCTTAGCATAAATAACAAGCCTTTGAACCTCTAGGTGTCCCTAGTGGACGAGTTTTAGTCTCGTGAAGGTTTACAAGAGGTCTTCCTACAAAACCTATATTTCCAACTCCGTCTATTTGTGACAAATCAATGAACGAATCCAAAATAACTACAGGAGGAGGTACCTTGATGCAAATTCAATTCATATATAAGTAAATAAAGCTCTAATTACATATTCAAACAAACCACAATACTCGGAATCTAACTAACCACGATCACAATGAAAATATTAAGAAGATGGATATAGAGGTAGATGTTTGCGAATGTTGACAAGTGATCTGTGTTTCCCATATCTGTCTGAAGGTCACCGCCAAGATGAACCTATGCATCCTATTGGATTGAGCTACTGGTCTGAATTCTAGTGTCAACACACTGGCATATACAAGGGAACCAGTGGTCAACGATCTTAATTCTACATCAACTCAACCGGCATATACAAGGGAACCAGGAGTCGACTTTATTCAACAATAATAATTTCTTTTGTTTTGTTTTTTTTTGCTTTTTCACTTTTTTTTAGATAGCATGATTAGATCTTTTGGATCCAAGCGCATGCTTCTTGTCAGCAAGTATGTGATAGTTGCCTTGGATCCTGCATTCCACGCTTGTTTAGGCGACGGAGACAGGGACAACGTTTCACACATACTGCTATCCAAGTGTCTTTTTATTCCGTTTGGTCTAATTGGTCGGTCTTTTTTTTTTTTTAGAAACTCAATCACTCTATTTCATCCTAGCGGTAATAACAATTCGATGTTTAGTGACCCACCAAATCACTTAGAGAACAATAGATAAATATGGAAAAATAAAAATAAAATGTGATATGGTGATATTCCGAGATATGCTAACAACTATCATGTTATTTATAATTTATGAGCTATTTCCATCCTTGTTAATTAATGGGCTCCTCAACTCCTGCAATCAAAATGGTTCCATCCACTAATATTGGTAGTGTCATCCTAAAGGCACAAGTTTCTAGATTTCGGAGTTCAAAGGCATAAAACAAACTATACAAACATATAAATGCTCCCCCACACTTAAACTTTACATTGTCTTCAATGTAAAATTGAATCATTCAAAATAAATCTCAAGGTGGGAAATTCCGCAAATGATATGCAAAAACAATAAAATTAAGATAAAATGCTTAAAGAATAAAAAGATAAAGGTAAATATACAAAACCGGTGGGTTGCCTCCCACTTAGCGCTTGGTTTAAAGTCGTCAGCCCGACTTGATCCTTGTTTGCTAAGACTCCTCCAGAGGGAGCACTTCCACAAGGTTAACTCCTTCCACGACACATGAAGAGAAGTTCTCATAATATGGTTTCAACCGGTGCCCATTCACTTTAAGTTCATTTCCTGTATACAAACTACGAATTTCAACTGCACCATGAGAAAACACATTAATCACAATAAAAGGTCCAATCCAACGTGACCTTAATTTACCCGGAAATAATTGCAAAAGAGAATCAAACAAAAGCACTTTCTGCCCAATGCAAAATTGTTTCTTTGTAATCATACTATCATGAAATGCCTTCGTCTTTTCCTTGTAAATCCGTGAGCTTTCAAATGCATCATTGCGAATCTCTTCTAACTCTTGGAGTTGTAACTTCATTTGCCTTCCAGCACCATCCAACTCCATATTGCATTACTTAATAGCCCAAAACGCCTTATGCTCAATTTCAACGGGTAAGTGACAAGGTTTACCGTAAACAAGCCTAAAGGGAGACATCCCAATAGGTGTCTTATATGCGGTTATATACGCCCACAATGCATCATTGAGTCTCAAACTCCAATCTTTCCTTATTGGATTCACCGTCTTCTCGAGAATGGATTTCACATCTCGGTTGGAAACCTCGACTTGTCCATTTGTTTGTGGATGGTAAGGTGTTGCAATCCTATGCGACACATTGTACTTCCTTAACAAGGTTTGCAAGAACCTGTTTTTGAAGTGTGAGCCTCCATCACTAATTATAGCCTTTGGAATTCCAAACCTTGCAAATATACTTGCTTGCACAAAATCTGAAACAATTTTAGAATCATTAGTTGGGGTGGCCTTAGCTTCCACCCATTTCGAGACATAATCAACAGCAAGCAAGATATAATAATTCCCACTAGAATTGACAAAAGGTCCCATAAAATCAATTCCCCATACATCAAAAACCTCAACAAATTGAATAATAGTTTGTGGCATTTGATTTCGGGCACCTAGATTGCATGTTCTTTAGCACCTATCACATGTGGTACAAAATGCATATGCATCCTTAAACAAATTTGGCCAATATAAACCACATTCTAGTACCTTGAGAGCGGTTCTCTTGCTACCAAAGTGTCCTCCACAAGCATATGAGTGGCAAAAAGACAAGATAGAGTTAAATTCAGATTCGGGAACGCACCTTCGTATTACTTGGTCACTACAATGTTTCCATAAGTATGGATCATCCCATATGTATTGGTTTCCTAGCTTCTTAAGTTTGTCCCTCTCAGCACGAGACAAGTTCTTTGGGATTTGTTTAGACACTATGTAATTAATAATATCAGCGTATCATGGTTCTCCAAGGGCAATTGAGAATAGTTGCTCATCCGGGAAACTTTCACGCAGTGGGATAGCTTCCTTGTACACAGCAAGACGGCTCAAATGATCCGGAACGGTGTTCTCAATTCCTTTCTTGTCTTTGATCTCAATATCAAACTCTTATAAGAGTAGAATCCATCGTATGAGCCTCGGTTTCGCTTCTTTCTTCATTAGCAAGTACCTAAGCGCCGCATGATCAGAAAAAACCACAACTTTTGTACCAATTAGATAAGAGCGAAACTTTTCCAAAGCAAAAACAATAGCTAACAACTCTTTTTCAGTGGTTGTGTAGTTTTGCTGGGCCTCATTTAACGTTCTAGAAGCATAATAAATAGCATGAGGTATCTTCCCCACACGCTGCCCAAGCACCACACCAACCGCATAGTCACTTGCATCACACATGAGATCAAAAGGCTTGCTCCAATTCGGTGGTTTAATGATAGGGGATGAAATCAAAAGTTCTTTCAAATGATTGAATTCCACCACACACTTTTCATCAAAGTTAAAAACCACATATTTTTGCAATAAGTTGCAAAGTGGTGATGCTATCTTGGAAAAATCCTTGATGAATCTACGATAAAAACCTGCATGACCAAGAAAAGAATGTATCTCCCTCACCGTAGTGGGAGGGTTTAGAGCACGAATGAGGTCTATCTTAGATTTATCAACTTCCAAGCCTTTAGAAGATATTATATGGCCAAAAACTATGCCATGAGTTACCATGAAATGGCACTTCTCCTAATTCAGCACAAGGTTTGTTTCAACACATCGCTCAAGGATGAGTGACAAATTATTTAAACAAAGGTCAAATGAATCACCAAAGACACTAAAGTCGTCCATGAACACTTCGATTATGTTTTCAACATATTCTGAAAAGATACTTACCATACACCTTTGGAAGGTAGTTGGAGCATTGCACAATCCAAAAGGCATCCTTCTATAAGAAAAAGTACCGAAAGGACAAGTGAAAGTTGTTTTCTATTGATCCTCCGGCGCTATCACAATATGATTGTAACCTGAATATCCATCAAGGAAGCAATAATAAGAATGTACAGCTAAACGTTCAAGCATTTGATCAATAAAAGGTAATGGAAAGTGATCTTTTCTAGTAGTGGCATTTAATTTCCTGTAATCAATACAAACCCTCCAAACGGTTTGCACACGAGTTGGGACAAGTTAATTCTTATCATTCTCCACCACCGTCGCACCTGATTTCTTTGGTACAACTTGTACCGGGCTTACCCACTTGATGTCGGATATGGGGTAGATAATACCCACTTCCAAAAGCTTGAGTATCTCCTTTTTCATAACTTCCATCATGGGAGGGTTCAAACGACGTTTTGCTTCCCTTGTAGGCTTTGCATCGTCTTCCAATCTGATCTTGTGCAAACAAACGGCATGGCTTATACCCTTGATATCAGCAATTGTCCATCCTATGGCCATCTTGTACTTCCTTAGCACCCTTAGAAGTTTTTTCTCCTGTAATTCACTAAGATCGTTAGAAACAATCACATGTAACTCTGCATTATCACCCAAGTACAAGTACTTTAAGTGACTTGGAAGAGGTTTCAATTCTACCTTTGGAGATTTAACAATGGAAGGTAAAAGCTTTTCATCATTGCAAGGTAAAGAAACATATGAAATATTCTTTAGTGCAGATTTTTCCGGTAATGAATCAAGAGAACCAATGGTTTCCATAATCTCATCACCGTACTCCAAACCGTTATCAACATGTGTAGTGAGCACAGTTTCCAAAGAATCAGCACCATTCAACTCAAATATTTGTTGTGCTAATGTGTCCATCACATCAATAGAGAAATAATATTGGACATAACTAGGATATCTCATCGTCTCGAAAATGTTGAAACGTATTATTTCTCCATCAAACTCCATAGTCAGCGTTCCCTTGTGAACATAAATAATGGTTTTAGCCGTTTTCATGAAGGGACGCCCAAGTAGCAACGGAAGAGACGAGTCCGGTGAACCTTCATCCATCTCTAAGACACAAAAATATGCTGGAAATACTAGTTTATTAACCTGCACAAGAACATCCTCAACAATACCTATTAGGTAGATATTAGAGCGATCGGCTAATTGTAACACAATTCCAGCCTTTTTAAGAGGACCAAGATCAAGTGAGTTATACATAGATGCAGGCATAACATTTACGGATGCAACTAAATCCAACATAGCTTTATTAAATGTAGTATTACCAATTGTGACGGGAATGTCAAAGCTACCCGGGTCCTTGCATTTCAGTGGGATTTTGTGTTGTAAGATTGCCGAAGCATTCTCCCCTACACTTAGAACTTCATTACCTTTGAGCCTTTGCTTATTGGTACACAAATCCTTCAACACATTTTCATACTTTGGAACTTGCTTGATTGCATCTATGAGTGGTATGTTCACATGGATCTTCTTGAGAACGTCTAAAATCTCCTTTTCTAGTGCCTCCTTCTAGGAATTTTCAAATTTGCGAGGGAAAGGTAAAGGAGGAACATAAGTAAAAACTGTAGTTTTAGAGTTAGAAATAGGTACCTCAGAAGTTTGGGGAGAATCCTCATTCTTCTCCTCCAAAACAGGTTCCTTTGGTGTTTCCACCTTGCCCGAATCAGTAACTTCGGGTTGCATAAGTTGTGTAACACTTCTCGGTGTAATAGCATTGACACCCTCCTTTAGGTTGATAGGTTGAGAAGGGAGTTTCCCACCAATTTGTGCCTTCACTTGGCTCAACTCAGTAGCCATGGAACCCACTTGGGTTTGCAACTCCTTAACCGTGCTCTCCGTTATTTGCATAAAAGATTTCATCAACTCTTCCATACTTGACCCCTGATTTTGAGGTTGTTGTTGATGTTGAAATTGTTGTCGCAGCTGTAATTGTTGTTGTTGAGGTTGAAATCCACTTGAATTGTTGAAATTAGATTGTTGAACCGCTCCTTGCTTGTTCGCATAACTAAAATTGGGGTGATCTCTCCATCCTGGATTGTAAGTGTTGGAATAAGGATCATACCGTGTTTGATGATTTAGAAAGATCACATTAGCTTGTTCATTGGCTTCTTCATATCCTTGATGAGAATTTGGTATAACCGCGGCTGAAACTTGTTGCATCATTTCTGTCATGTTACCCATTTGTTGACGAAGTTCCTCGACCTCGCTCACTTTATTGACTCTCCTAAGAAGCACATCTGAACCACGACTGAAGAATTGTTGGGAGTTTGCCGCCATGTTCTCAATCAACTCTCTAGCTTGTGCCACCGTCTTGTTCACTAGTGCACCAACACCCGCAGCATCAATAAGATTCCTATCACTTGATTGGAGTCCTTCATAGAAGTATTGGATAATCATCGCGTCACTGAATTGATGATGAGGGAAGCTTGCCACCAATCTCTTATATCATTCCCAACAATCATATAAGTATTCTCCCACATTTTGCTTCATTCCGAAAATCTCCTTGCGAATTTGAGTAGCCTTTGATGCATGAAAATATCTCTCTAGAAAGAGTTTCTTCAGCCCATTCCAAGTTGTGACACTTCCGGGAGGCAAATAGTATAACCAATCCTTAGCACTATCCGCCAAAGAGAATCGAAAAACTTTCAACATTGCACCATCCGTTTCCATATTCTCTGAAAGCATAGCCGTGACAATAGTGTGGAAATCCATAAGATGCTGGTTTGTATCTTCATTCACCATGCCATGGAACTTTGGTAATTCTCTAAGCAATCCCGGCATTATCTCAAAAGTAGAGTCGGTTTGAATACAACCTTGTTGTGTATCCAGCTTGTGTGAAGCCAAGTCCTTGAGTGTACGATTTGCATTACCTATTGATTCTTCTTCTTCTCCCAAAGGAATCTCGTGTTCTACTTCCAAGTTTTGTTCTTTCGTTGTGCCTTTCCTTGGTTGGAGTATTGTGCCTTTTCGAGTAGCTATCCCGCACCTTGGATAATTCCAATATTTAGAAGCCAGGGATTAGGTACCTGGAAACAATTCTCGCAAACAAGTGAGAAACAAGATAAGAAACTTAAAGCAAATATGCAAGCAAAAATAATAAAAAGAAACTAAAAACTATATAACAAGCCGAATGCCTCCCCGACAACGGCGCCAAAATTTGATCGTTGTCGTAAGCGTCAAAAATAATTCACTTTCTTACTCAACAAAATATGAATGAAGTATAAAGTAAGGAAGAGTTCGTATCCACAGAGAGGCGATTGTTGTTATCAAATTCTAGTTTCTTAGTAACCAAAAAGGGGGGATTTCTGATTTTTTCAAAATAAAAGTAAAATAAAATCAAAGTAAATAGTTGGAAGTAATCAATGAGAGAAAGATATTGGTCAAGGAATTCATATTCAATCTTAAACATGTGCTTGCATATATGATTAGAATTACAATTTAATCTCTTTTATTATCAAAAGCCTAGAATATCAAGAGAGCAAGATAATCCAATATTTTCCTAAGTTCACCAACACACACATTAGAGATGCGTGTGTGAATTCTACCTAAAGAATAACCTAACGCATTGCGCTAATTAAGTTCAATTCCTAGGAGCATTAAGTTTGGGAAATAGGCTAATCAATGCAATTGTCATGCATTGCGCATGACAATTCGGACAATGGTCAAACTCTACATATGATTATAAGAGTGTATCACTACAAACTATAATCATATCATGCTACTTGTATTTGGGGTTATCGCTCGATGAAAAACCCTAAAATAGCTATGGACAAGATGCAAGTTCAATTAATTGGTCACTTAACTAACCAAACATCTAAATCCTATCACAATACATCAATCATGTGATTATTAAAAGCAGTAGAGATTTGAACGAAAACAAAGAGAGAAAACTAATACATAACTTAAGCACAAGTTTTAGAAATAGGACTACATCCTTAACCAATAGATAATAATTTAGCTACACATATTAATGGAGTTCATCATTATCAATAATCAAATAAAGAAGATGAAAAGTTAAATACGAAAGCAAACCCTAGTTGCTGCTCTCCTCCAAAGCTCCAAGAATAATACGTGCATACGAAATGATGTTTCTCCCTTTTTGCTCCAAATGAACACTTTCTCCTTCCTTGAACTCTTTCATCAACATCATTTGTCTTTTATTTCTCAAGTCCACTTCTTCTCTTAAATGTCTCTTCATCACTAAAGTTGTCATGCTTTTCAGACAAAAATCGCATCACTAAAGCCGACATACTTTTCAGACAGAGATGAAGAAATAAAAGCAAATAATGAGAAATAGTCCGCCTCCAACAGCAGTTGCACATGAGATGAGACTTTTGCGTTGTTTCTTCCTTTTTTATTCCAAATGACTCCAAAGTACCTAAATACTCTAAAACAAAACATAAGATACATAATTTACAAGAAAACTAGCAGAGAAAGCATAAACAATAGATAAATATTAAGGTGTTTTAGACACCTATCACTAGTACTAAAATTAGAGATTACTAGAAAATAACCCAAACCCTCATATGAAATTAACAACTCCCTAAATCTAGTACTGTAATTATATCTAACATCATAGACAAATCGAAAACTAAGAGAAAATCGACCTAATAAACACCCTAGCTGATAAAAGGAAAATAAAGCTAAACTTAAATTACTAAAACAGAAAATTAACAAATCAACCAACAAAATAAATACTAAACAAGTCAAGGTACAAAGATTATTTAATCCGAGAACAGTTGGAGTAACCGATCTGTTCCGAGTCGCCGGAGAAGAAACTGATGCAACAACTTGGTTGGGGATCTTCACTGAAAATGAAGGAATGCACTGATTTCTTATCATCACAAAGAACACAGGTGCACTCATCACCAGCTCAAATCTAAAAAATTGCACAAGATACAAATAGAAAAAAAAAGAAAAAAAAACACCTAAATAAGAACTACAAACCTAAAAACTAGCCAAGAAATTTAGGAATTAGTAACAACAAGTGATTACATGCTTTGGGTTAAGGGTGACCTGCTCATATCTGCTCTAAATGAGCCGATCTGAGCAGAAACGACGCTTACACGGATAGGGTTTTTGTTTCTGGACTTGGAGAGAAAATAGAGAGAGAAAATGGTGCACCTAAGACTTCTGCAAATATAAGGAGAATGCAGAGATGAACTCGAAAAGATATGCCAAATTATTACTTGTAGCTTGTTTGTATTATTTGACTAATCATGTAACCATAATAATCCGGTGTCTTGGATAATTACGACACCCAAATCTTCCGACTATCCTAAATTTGTACTATGATCTAACATCAGTATTACTTTTTTTCCTTAAATCATCTAATTTCATTCATTCACAAATTAGCAAAATTTGAGTGATTACAAGTGGGATATAATATTCAAAAAAAGCAAACACGTTCTCTTTCCTCTCCAAAAAAAGACCGACGAAAACTAAGCGTCGTTCTACTCAGATCGGCTCCTTTGGGGATGATTTGAGAAGATCTTCCATCGTTTTTAACCTTTCCTCACCTTGCTGATCTAGTTAGCTCGTTTAATTTTTGTTTTTGGATTTAATTTCGGTGTTGTTGTTCTTGCTGTTTGGCTTTGCTTGGTTTGTTCTTGAGGTTGGAAATTCATGGATGGATTGTGCTTTTTTTTCAACGAAGAAATCAACCCAGTTTTTCATCTTCAATGCTAGCCAATAAGCACAACAAAGCAACATCTATAATTTTTCTTTTGACATCATCATCACCTAAGCTTTATAGTTTGGCATTTTTCTTTGATTGTGATGTTAACCGGTTTTTTCTCTTTAATGTTTTGTATTTAGGGGATATTATTTTCGGTTGGTTTTCTGATCTAGCTTCAATTATATTATCATTGTTTATAGACAAAGTCCTAGAAGATGAAATCAGCAGAAGATTGAATCTATTGAAGAGTTTGTTCTAGTGGAAGTTATTGTCTCTATTTGGAGCAAAAACTCCAGCAGCAAGAAAATCAGCAACAACTCGAACAATAGAAACAAACAGATCAAGATCATCTTCAAGTTCATTTACAACTACTACAACTGTTCCAAAATCGAGTCAGCCCGATTTGTTCTGATCCAAACACGTAAAGACCGATTCAAACTACTACTTCTACGTTACTTGGCTAATGTTACATGTTTACTGTTACTGGCTACTGTTAATTGGGTCTGTGTTACCCTGATTGCACTAGGCAATCTAAATTTAAAAAACTCTAGTTCATGTTATTTACATGTCTTGAAGAACAATGGGTTGGATTTGTTCCAGTCTTTGACTTGTGCATCGATACATACTAGATTTGTTTTCAAAACTAGTTTGGCCTTAGTTTTTAGCTCCTCTCCTTTGCGAGAGAGAAGAAAATCTTCTGAATTTTCTCTTTGTCCTGGAGGAATAGAATTGCTAGGCAAGAATTGGTGGATATACCATAATTTGAATGAATGTTGTATGATCTTGAAAAAATGTTGTAAGGTTTCCGATCTCCTAAATCGGATTTATCAATCTATCAATTGAGGTTTAACCTCTTTTCCGGAGAAAAAAAAAACAACAACAAATTGCACCAACTAATAATCCGAGAAGAGAAAGGTCGGAAAACCATAGAAGCACCAATATTGTGTATTCGAAAGAGAGGAATATAATGGTTTTTGGATGACTTTCCAACCATTTTGATATTTCTTCTTGAAAAAATATGTGCTCCCATGAGTAGAGAGTAATTTGCTCAATTTTTTAATGAAGATGCCATAATCTGAACACCTTGATCTTGTTGTTCTTCATATAGACCTAATGATCGCCGGAAAAAGTCTCCGTCCATTAAAACCTCACTTAAACCAAACTAAGAATGGTGAATAAACATCATAAAGATGCAGAAAGTAGCGTGGAAAACACACAGAAAGAAGTCGTTAATCGACAATGAAGGAGCCTCTAATCGGAAAAAACAAAGAAGAGCAACAATATAAACCCTAGAAAGTAAAAACTACTTTAAAGACAAGCTAATAGAATTAAAATCTAAAACTAAACTTAGATATGTAAAGAGAAAGCATAGAGGAGATCAGATCTGTTCCGTGGAGCAAATCTGAGCTCGACTGAGTATGACGGATTTTGACTGCTAGCTCGTCGGATATCGCCTAGAAGAGAGAAGGTTTTGAGGAGAGAATGAGCGACTAAGATCTATTACTGTGATCCAAAATTTACATCGTGATTCAAATTGCACTTGCAACCCAATAATTGTATTGTAACCTAAAATATGTCAAGTAACACGTGATACGTCCCGTGATAAGAAAAAATTTCAAGACCCGTGTTGATGGTGGATTTTAGTTCAGGGCTAAAATTGTAAAATCAATTTTAATATGTTGACATCTTGCAATGGATAAATCCATTTGATAAGCTATGAGCACAGAAAATCTCTTGCTTTATTTATTTGACTCAATTCGATAAATTTACAAAATTCACCTAGAATGGTGCATGTAGAAACAATCCCAAATATTCTGTGAATTTATAGCATTATTAATTAATGCATGATTTTCCTAGTATTTCCTGTGTTGTTCTCAGCATAACTCTCATTATTAGCATGACATGATGACTTAGTGTTCACTCTCAGCAGAGTAACATGAATCTCCAAGTGCCAATTTTGAGACATGCACGAAATACCCGTACAGGCTACTCTCTGACAAAGAGAATTTCGAGTCGATGCACTCTCATCTCGATCGAACGCATTTAATTTCCTTAAGGAAAATCTAGACTGTCTGAATCAGTCTCAGAAACGATCACGGCCACGCAAGTTGGCCTCATGATTTAACTAGCATAAACGAACCCTAATAGGAGCAGGCGATCACCGTAATGACCACCAGCGGGACAATTTATGCCCTGGCCGGTCGAACACATGCTATGCCCCCAAACAGCCACCGAACGCCAGCCTTGAAGTAGGATGGTCAAGATGGTATGGAATGGCTCGTGCTGTTTGTAGTGGCTCGTACGAACAAGGCTGTCAAAGGCAGTCTCAAAAGAAGTCGTGACTGTCCAACTTCGCCAGCCAAGTTGGGCGGCTTGGATCGTCCCACGATTGATTGGTGAAGTGCTGGTATGTACATTGTCCCGCCCACTCTTCACTTACCTGATCGACTTTCTCACGACCTAGCCCTAGAGCAATGAACGCTTGCTCCAAGTGTGGCTGACGTGATGCTTAAAAGAGTCACGGATATCCCACTAGTGTCTTAAATAGATCACAACCATCCAACTTCGCAGGCATGTTTGGATGGCTTAGATCACGTATAGGACCATCACACAGGTACGGATATGTTCACCGTCGGCCCAACGTGGGACCCACACGGTCGGCCTCCCAAAAGGAGAAGCATAGCTATCCAAACCGCTTGGCTAAAGTTGCACACGCGTGACCGGCCCAAAACCCTAATTAGGGTTTGCGGCATGGTATATGTGTCGTAGATTGATCACGGACATTCATCTTCACCAGCTCGGACGGATGGTGTAGATATAGACTAAGGAGGTCCATGGAGCATCAATGTGATCACTGCGGGCCCACCTGTGTGTGTGACTGACCGGCCGAAGTGGGGAAGGACCAAATGCCTCTAAATGCTTGCCCCAAAGGTGGCATGACGTGGGCCCCCTAAAGTCCTTTGCGGCATATGATTCATGTCGCAAATTGATCATGGCCATTCACCTTTGCCAGACAAATTGAGTGTCTTAGATTGTACCTCCGCGAGACAGAATGGTATGGACATGTACACCGGCAAGCCGTCTACACGCATGCCCGGTCGGTCCTACCAAAAACATCGTCCATGCTTGATTTCGATCAAGCTGAAGAGTGATGCTTGCGCACCTCTTTAAAACCCTAAAAATCATCAACGGTCACAAATATGTGTCGTAGATCATCTCGTCCGTCCAACTTTTCCATCTTCGTCGGGCAGTCTAGGCTAAGAGTTAAACGACTAATGAGGTACTTTGGTGATCACCGCCCGTCACTCTACCACAAGGAGTGATCGGCCAAGGGATGGCCCGCCCATGCGGCCTCCAAATAATCACTCGAAGATGGTTGGGCATGCATCTATTTTAAGACGCTTAATCCGTGACTTAATCCGTTAAGCTCTAAAACATCGATGCTTCATACATATTGATTGTATTCGATGTATTACATGCATAAAGTATACACGATATTTCATGAATATCGATTTCCTAAATAACTCAGTTATTTAATCTAGCAACGTATGCTACTTCTTGTGGGTCCCACGATCCACTCATTCGAGACATCAAGCATGTCACAAACTGGGGGATACTTACTGGGGTATTAGTCTGGCAGTTTATAGCGTGCAACATGCAATGCGCCATCAAGAACGTGTCAGGAGGTATGGACGGTTAAGATGATGAGGGAATTGGGCTAAGACGTGATCGTGCAATCGCCCACACAACGCCACTACTCCATCACTCAACTTCCTCCACTTCCTACGAGATGAGGGTTTGCGCTCAATGACTTGTATAAATAGGTCCTTTGCCTATTTCTAAACAACACAGACAAACACAGAAAAAACTAAGTATTGTCACGTATCCAGAAAACACCCAGAATTGATACTTACATTGTGCAAGCCAGTTCAACATTCTGATACAAGTCATAAACAACCAACACCTTCACAATCTCAACACCTTCTTCGCTTCTCTCCCTAAGATCAACTCCATCTCCTTCACTTTGTGACCGAAGCAAGTCTGGAACGGCCATTTCTTGGTTTTGGCCAGAATTGTACAGATTGATCTCTCGAATCAAAAGCACTCCCGTGCAGTGCATTTGTTTAGGGTTTAGATTCGTTTCTCATCCACACACACCCAAATTTACCAAAAACGGCAGAAATAGTTTTCACCCATAAATAATTGGCGACCACATTGGAAGATTAATCTCTCGGTTGTGAAGTCAATTTCTTCAATACCCAATCCCGTTTGGTTGATTTTCAAAATGGTTGGTCTTAGGAATCCCCCAACAATTTCAAATCCCGGTCGAAGCTCCTCCAATGAAGATACCCCTCTTCCCAACGGTGTATCTGATGGTGTAACAGGAAGAATCCCAACATTGATCGAGTTAGCACGGGTGCAAGAGATTCACATGAAGAACATGGACCTGATCAAGGGAAAAATAAACGGCATACTCGATCTCCTCATCAAGATGACATCAGATATGAGCGGTTCCCTTGTCACAGAGATTTTTACACTGGGACTGATCCTCGCAACGATCCTCCTCAAGTCAATAGTTTCACTATGAACCAGAGGCCGGTGGATCATGAAGCGGTTTCTCTAGTGGAAAGTTTATGCAAACTTTTACACCTCTCGAAGAATCAGTAGGCGGAGACGTTTGCTGCAATCAACCAGATAGCCCTGGACGTGCATTTAACTCATTTGCATCCAGAAGCCTCAAAAACACCAGAGATGTATGTGAATAATGTTATATTTACAGAAGAATACATGATGGCGGAAGAAGGTCGAAACCGGGCCCTACACGTTAATGCACACATCAAGGATTTAGAGTTCAAGTGGGTCCTCATCGACATGGGAGCGTCTTCAAATGTGATTACTCTCAAGACATTCAGGACGGCCAAGGTTCTCCTAAGCAAAATCGTGCGACAACCTACCACGATGACAGAATTTGAAGGAAACCAAACCAACACGTACGGGTATGTCAATCTGAATTTATATGTGGGTCCCGTCCAATCAAAGGTGAAATTTGAAGTCATAGAAAAGGATCGGGACTACAACATACTCGGGATACCATGGATTCATGACAATAGGATTGTCCCCTCGACGTATCACCAATGCCTGAAGACTATGCTGAATAAAGAGGTCGTTCGTATTCCTGCATCATTGTCTCCTTACGCACCAATATGTGGAGTGGAATCGTTTGAACCAAGAGAAGCTCCGCGTGAAGAATCAGACAAAGTTCATTGAATCCCACTCCCCACATGGGCGTCAATCCATGAGGATAACGACTTGCATCATTGAAGTCTAAGCCCCATGATGCATCATTTTTACCATCCAGAGCTTCACCATGGCAACAACCACTACAAAGAATATTTCGTCCATGTGATGTTCCAAGCATCCTAGCATCGCATCCAGGAGAGTACAATAAGCTTGTATCAAATCACAGAGGCGTGGATTCAAGGTGGTACAATTAAAGTAAGCCATACTTGGGGACTGGATTAAGCTTACTTCAGGTTTAGAAGTTTAAACGCAGACACCGCCTTATCAGCGAATGCAATGGAAACACATCTTCCATGAGAAAATAATCTCAGGATAATTACACATGGGAACTTTTGTCACGCTGCTTACTCACGGGAGAGCCTGATACACTCAAATCCTAATCATGAGAGAAGGACATGCCTAGCGGAGACAGAGCTAAGTAAATATCCTTAAACTAAATGTTTTTTTATCAATTAGGCATATCAAATAAATTTTAAATCTCTTAGTGTTGAGACGAGAAAATTCCTCAACACTCACCACTGTGTTGCCAGACGAACTGCCTCAACACAATTTTTCTCTTAGTGTTGAGACATGAAAATTCCTCAACACTCATCACTGTGTTGCTAGGCAAAATGCCTCAACACATTTATCATTTTAGTGTTGAGTCGTGAAAATTCCTCAACACTCATCACTGTGTTTCCAGGCAAACCGCCTCAACATATTTATCCTTTTAGTGTTGAGACGTGAAAATTCCTCAACACTCATCACTGTGTTTCCAGGCAAACTGCAAACCTCCTCGATATATTTTTCCTCTTAGTGTTGAGATGTAAAAATTCCTCAACACTCATCACTATGTTTCCAGTCAAACCGCCTCAACACATTTATCCTTTTAGTGTTGAGACGTAAAAATTCCTCAACACTCATCACTGTGTTGCCAGGAAAACTACCTCAACACATTTATCCTTTTAGTGTTGAGTCGTGAAAATTCCTCAACACTAATCACTGTGTTGCCAGGCAAACTGCCTCAACACATTTATCCTTTTAGTGTTGAGTCGTGAAAATTCCTCAACAGTCATCACTGTGTTTCCAGGTAAACCGCCTCAACACATTTATCCTTTTAGTGTTGAGTCGTGAAAATTCCTCAACACTCATCACTGTGTTGCCAGGAAAACTGCCTCAACACATTTTTCCTTTTAGTGTTGAGACGTGAAAATTCCTCAACACTCATCACTGTGTTGCCAGGAAAAATGCCTCAACACATTTATCCCTTTAGTGTTGAGACGTTAAAATTCCTCAACACTCATTACTGTGTTTTCAGGCAAATTACCTCAACACATTTATCCTTTTAGTGTTGAGTCATGAAAATTCCTCAACACTCATCATTGTGTTTCCAGGAAAACTACCTCAACATATTTTTCCTCTTAGTGTTGAAACGTGAAAATTCCTCAACACTCACTATTGTATTGCCAGACAAACTGCCTCAACACATTTTTCTTCTTAGTGTTAAGACGTGAAAATTCCTCAACACTCACCATTATGTTTCCAGGAAAACTTCCTCAACACATCTTTCCTCTTAATGTTGAGATTCCTCAACATTCACTACTGTTTTTTCATGCATACTGCCTCAATATATTATACTGCTGAGGACTCCACCACCTCAACACTCATCTTTGTATTCAAGGCTCGCTGCACCAACACGGCACCAATACTCCGTGGCCAAGACAGAAGCGCGCCAGCACAAAGATTGCAGATTGCACATGCCTCTTCCCAAAGGTCAATCGAATTTTCCTGGTAATATTCTCTTGTATCGCCCTTTTGATATCTCATCCTTGTCTGTCACCATCTCATATCACTAACTTCGGTTAATTATTATTGAGCCAACTCAATATACATGTTTCGGTAGGTTACCCATTTCTAAATGAAGGTATATTTCATTTTTGTGTAACAAGCTAAGACCATCTAATGGTGGAGATTAATTTCTTTATTTCTAAGCAGACTTAGCTTGAATGTTAAATCAGGTTTTCATCTAACGGTGAATATTGAATGCTTTGTTACTAAGATGTCTTAGCTTTGATTGTAAGAAACCTTGATTTGAAAGACTATATAAGGGAGAACCCTAGCAACTGGAAAACCTAATCCTGGCACTTTCCTGTTTCCTAGTTGCGTACTATAGTCGATTCTCCTTTAAACTAGGTATTTCCAAAACTATATTAGGTTAACGACTTGAAGACTTCATTTGGGATACGTGAAGCTAGATACAACTATTTTTTCTGTAGTTGCGTATTCCGATCTTACTTGTTCTATATTTTTGAGCTCTAAGATTTGCTCGATATTTATCTCCGATAGGTAAGATATAAAAAGTAATCACAAAGTTCTTCGTCTCAAACTTTGTGGTTTCGTAATAACTTTTTCTACTACTATATAGTTAAGTTGTTTTGAGGTGATTGATATTTTAGGCTGCTCTTCGGGAGTATAAGACCGGATTATTAATTGGTTCATGTTTACTTTGATTTATCATAAGACGAAACAAAACCTCATAGGCACTTCTGTGGGATACATATTCATCTATCAGAATAGACTTATTTGTGTGAGACATATTTTTTGATAACTCTCCGATTTTAGGTTGTAGAAACTCTTAGTTGTGGGTGAGATCAGCTAAGGGAATCAAGTGCACAGAATCCGGCGTGGTTCTAAAGGCGTAAGGAACACGACTATACCTTAATCGGTGTGAGACTTGGTTAGGGATCAACTATATTCCAGTCTGAAGTTAACTTGTAGTATGCTAGTGTCTGTAGAGGCTTAATACAGTTGTTGATGGTGGTTTTTAGTTAAGATTGTAAAACCTTGTATTTAATGTACCGTTATTCTGCAAAGAGACGGAGCCATATGAAGTAATGAGTGCCCAGCCTTTTTACTTACGCATATATTGAGCAATTTAGTATATTTACATGAAATTTATCTAGAATGGTGCATGTAGCAACAATCCCAAATATTCTGTAAATTTCAACATCCCGCCTGTATTATTCACTAATGCAAGGCTCATTGAATACTTTCTTGTGCTATATACCCCGGGCGAACCCTTAATATTGACGTGACATGACAATTAGTGTTCACTCGCAGCTGAGTAGCATGAATTTCCCAAAGTATCAAGATTAAGGTCTGCATGAAAGTACTCAGTCGGAAAACATGCTGCTCTCTGACAATAAAATTTAAAGAACTATGTGTCAACATACAGAACTTACCGAATTTAATCAATTTTGTGATAAATCACAAGATTCAAATATTAACCTAGTTAATTTGCAAAATTAGTTTTTTTGTGCCTGCACAATATCTCGGACCCTACTGGTCGAAATTAAACCTAGGCAAGCTAGGAAATTGATCCTCCATGGACTAGTAGGAGCAAAGTCCTACCAAAAATCAGAAAACAAGAAATAAAAGAGGAGCCACAGAAAATAGGAGAAGCAATAATAGGAGGTGTGGCTGCGCCACATGGCCGGCCAGTTCTCCCTAGTGGGAGTCACATGCATATGGTCACGTACCCATCCTACTCTTGTCGGCCCTCTTTCCCATCGACTAATTAGGTCGCTCTAAATGCGCCACATGCACTTAGAATATGGCAGGGCCCATGTTGCTTGTCGACCCCCTTTCCATCGACCAATTAGGTCACTCTAAATGCGCCACATGCATTTAAAATGAGGCTGGCCCCATGCTTCTTGTCGGCCCCCTTTCCATCGACCAATCAGTCGCTCGAAATGCGCCACATGCATTTAAAATATGGCCTACTCCATGCTGCTTGTCGGGCCCCTTTTCATAGACCAATCAGATCGCTCCAAATGCGCCACTTGCATTTCAAATGAGGTCGGACCCATGATGCTTGTCGGCCCCTTTCCATCGACCAATCAGGTCGCTCTATATGCGCCACACGCATTTAGAATGAAGACGGCCCCGTGCTGCTTGTCGGCCCTCTTTCCTATCGACCAATCATGTCGCTTTAAACCCGCCACACGTATTAAATAAATCCAAACTGCGCTAATACCTAGTTGTGTCCTAAATTATGCCATTTCGGCCTCACAACATGCCACAATCCACGTGGGACTCAGAAAACCCTAAAAGTGGCGCTAATTACGTCACTATGCCACCGGTAGGTGCCAATCATGCCAATATGGCATTGGCAGGCGCCACTCCGCCACTATGACATTGGAAGGCGCCATTATGCCACTATGCCATTGGCAGGTGCTAACGAGATGTAGCCGCAATCAACGGCCATCCTCTTCCATAAATTACAATCTCGGCCGTCCAGCCTTTCCAGCCGAATTGACCGGCCCAAATTAAAGCTTAGGTGACCAACCAAAGACTAACTCAATAGTGTCATACGTTATTTCTTGCGGCAAGTCTCATGACTTAGCTTTCTACACATGATCATCATCCGCCTACTTTTCGCGCAATTAGTCAGAATAACTAGGTCTTACACACAAGACCCACTTAGCAATATGTTGCATATGTTCCACGAAAATACTCAAGACATCAAACATGTCACAAAATGGGGGATGCAGCACAATGGTGAAGCATTCACCTAACACACACAAAGTGTAGGGTTCGAATCACACCACCCTCAAACAGAAGTGTTATCAACACAAGTATCCAGAAAAAACCAAGAACTGATAGCTTGCATTTTGCAAGCATGTTCCATATTATGATACAATTCATAAAACATCCCCACCTTTAAAATTCAATATTTTGATCTAAACACCTTCTTCGCTTCCCTCCCTAAGATCAACCCTTTCTCCTTCACTTTGTGACCGAAGCAAGTATGGAACGGCTATTTCTTAGTTTAGGCCAGAATTATACAGATTGATCTCTCGAATCTAAAGTACTCCCGTGCAGTGCATTTGTTTAGGGTTTAGATTCGTTTCTCATTGGCATACCCAAATTTACCAAAACCAGCAGAATCAGTTTTTACCCCAAAACAACTGGCGACCACAGTGGGAAATTAATCTCTCGGTTGCGAAGCCAATTTCTCAATTTTCATTCCAATCTTCCCAAACTCAAGATGGTGGATCTTAGTTATAAATTTAATCATTAACCAGAATTCATTTCAAACACCAATCCTAAACACTTCCAAAGCCGCCAATGCTCGAAATCCAATCAACATGGAAGGTATGGCAAAAATATTAGAAGATATTGTCGCAAATCAAGATGATATTGTCAAGATGCAAAATGAGATATTTTGTCTCTTAAAGAGTATGGCAATCCGGCTATAGCAAAGAGCCAACAAACATTCGCTCGTAGAACGCCACCAATTTCAAAGATGATGCAAAAAATGTTGAATCCTTGTTTGAGGTATGTGCCTCCTCCAACGACTATACAAACAGAGTATGTGGACGTATCGAACGAGAGCAAAAGGGAATGACCAACACCAATGTACCGTCCATAAGCGCAGTCAACACGTCACATGGCGTTACATCCTCTAGCACCAACACCGGAATTATCCCCTCTGGCATGGTACCTCCTATTACCAGAGCTAGAGCCGCCGCTACTCCTAATATTTTTTCGAGCATGACGCCTCCAATCATCACCAGTGATGATACCACTTATTCGTCAGAATGAAAGACTGGAGGATCCAGAGGAAACCAACCTCCCATTACTATTATCGATTTAATGAAGAGACGGGAAGTTCTTGCCAAAACTTACACGAACATGGCCACAACTCAGAAGGAGCGAAACAACGAACATCTGAATTATTATGTCAAGAGATTCAGAATTCAGGAGTTAGATTGTCATGATCCAAATGTGACTGAACATCAATTGGTGGAGTTATGCATTAATGATTTTGGGTACTCACAAAACCGTGCAATATATGATAGATCATGTGTGTGGGATTCTCTATTTCTCCAAGGCGCAACACCGAGATATATTTTCAGCCCTCAACCGTGTTATGTCGGGCAGGCGATTATTTTCAAGTGGAGAAGTTAACCCGAAATCCCAGTTTCTCTTGGAAGACTCTAAGAGTTGCAGGAATTTCGAAGAAATAAGTTACTCACTGCCCGACTGTGATCGAAAACGTAGAAGGAATGTCGATAGATGCCTATGGGTACATTAATCTTGAAATCAAGATAGGAGACGCCATAACACATGCCAAGTTTCATATTGTCAAGGAATACTTGAATCATGATATGGTTCTAGGGCGCTCATAGATACATAGCAACAAAGCGAAACTAGGAGTATGTTCCCTGCTAATGTTTAAATATTATATATCTATTAGGCATATCAAATAAATTTTAAATATCCTAATGTTGAGACGTGCAAATTCCTCAACACTCACTATTATGTTGTCAGGAATACTGCCTCAACACGATTTCCTCTTAGTGTTGAGACGTGCAAATTCCTCAACACTCACTACTGTGTTTCCAGGTGATAGACACATTTTTGTGTTTGAATTGTCCTCAATGTCTCTATTATTAGTGCTTGATTTTTATACTTATTTTGGTGTTTTTATGTTTGTGTAGGCGTTTTTGGAGAAATACACTTGTGTGGAAAAAGTTGCATAAAAAGTGCTATTTGGACCTCTGGAGAAAAGTGATAAAGGCACCCTAATTTTGGATAATGGCATCCCCAGGGAGCCATCTACTATTCGCACCGCCCTGTCTGTTAGGGGGAGGTCATCCCCAACCTTTGAATTTTCAAATTTGGCGGGAAATATTGGCAGGGAAGAACAGAATTTTGATTCGAGTTTTGGACAGTTTGGAGGAGATTCAATCACGGGATTTGTTTGGGCTGGTCCTGTTAAGACTGAACAGGGTTAGTAGGTCCAACAGAATCGATCAAATAGGGCCAGTTCATCGAGTTTTGATAAAACAGAACACCGAGGAATACAAGGGATTTTCTTGTGGAAGTTACGTGGGTATATTAGCTGTACAAGAGTTTGACTCAATCTATGATGCGTACATAACTTGTTTGGAGGGTGTAAAGCACAAGAAAATGCGTGAGGAGTGAAAACAGGGAAATTATCCCGTGGAGAATAAAAATAATAATGGAGAAGATACGGGAATTATTCGGGAGTCATTATAGAGATTTTGCTTCCCTGTAGAGTATATATAGAGTCATGTGATGTCATGGAAGGGGACGGAGAGTTTGAGAGAACTTTAGAGCATCAACAGAGCGTAAAATCGAGTTGCAGGGAAATTGTTTTCTGCTGCTGCTGTGAAGAACACGAAGAACAATAGACAGCCAAAAACCGTCGTTCTTCAACAGAGTCAACGACAAAACTTAGAGGTCGTAGAGTTACGGTAACAGCGACAGTATACATTTATTGCTCTCTGTAACAGTGTTTTGCAACAATTATAAGCGTTGCAAACACCCGGTTTTAATCATTTTCTCTCCATTTCATCTTTGTAAACAATTTTTGAGCATGAATCTATATTTTGAGAAAGTTTACACAATGATGGGCTAAACCCAATCCTTGGGGTGATGGAGGAAGCTCTCTTGCCAATGAAAAAGTGGTAATTCTTAATTATTTAATTTGTGCAATTTTTATTATGATTATTTGCCTAGATTGAAAATAGATTTTATGATTTTGTTAAACAATTGTATTTTCTATTGATGGAATATGCTTAGCCTAGGGTTTTGATATCCCATGCTTTGGATTAACATTTGTTGTTTCTAAAAAATCTACTTTTGCAATATTTGAGAATCAAATTGAACGTGTGAAATTGCATGATCGTAATTAGTATCACTTTGGAATTGGTAAATAGCAGAATCCTAGCCCCAGTCTCTCCATAATTCTCACAACACCTTTAATTTTGAGTTTGATATATTTTTGCTTTAAAATTAAGTCTAAAAATCTGCTTTCACAAGTCTTGAACGAATCTTATTACTACAACATCATTGAAAATACCATCAATTTTCCTCAAAACATCCTTCCTCTTAGTGTTGAGACGTGCAAATTCCTCAACACTCACTATTGTGTTGTCAGGCGTACTGCCTCAACACGTTTTCCTCTTAGTTTTGAGACGTGCAAATTCCTCAACACCCATAAATGTGTTTCCAGGCATACTGCCTCAACACATCCTCCTTCTTAGTGTTGAGACATACAAATTACTCAACACTCACTATTGTGTTTTCAGGCATACTGCCTCAACATGTTTTCCTCTTAATGTTGAGACGTGCAAATTCCTCAACACCCAACTGGGTTGGCGGGAACAATGCCTCAACACATCCTTCCTCTTAGTGTTGAGACGTGCAAATTCCTCAACACTCACTATTGTGTTGTAAGGCATACTGCCTCAACATGATTTGCACTTAGTGTTGAGACGTGCAAATTCCTCAACACTCACTATTGTGTTGCCAGGAACACTGCCTCAACACATCCCCCCTCTTAGTGTTGAGATGTGCAAATTCCTCAATATTCACTATTGTGTTGTCAGGCATACTGCCTCAACACATTTTCCTCTTAGTGTTGAGACGTTCAAATTCCTCAACACTCACTATTGTATTTCCAAACATACTGCCTCAACACATCCTTCCTCTTAGTGTTAAGACGTGTAAATTCCTCAACACTCACTATTGTGTTGTCAGACATACTTCCTCAACACATTTTTCTCTTAGTGTTAAGACGTGCAAATTTCTCAACATACACTAATGTGTTTCCAGGTACACTGCCTCAACAAATCCTCCCTCTTAGTCTTGAGACGTGCAAATTCCTTAGTACTTACTATCGTGTTGTCAGACATACTTCCTCAAAACGATTTCCTCTTAGTGTTATGACGTGCAAATTACTCAGCACTCACTTGTAGGTACTGAATATCGCAAGATAATAGTTCACGAGTATCGTAATAAATAAAGGAGGAAAGAGTTATAAAATGATACGATAATAGAAGTAGTGCGGGGAAATATGAAGTTTTGCGAGGATGAAATAATTTTGCGAGGATGAATTGCGATACTTCGCAATTCATATACAGCTGCATAAGTTTTACTATAAATAGGAGTTCAAATGTAAAATTCAGGAGGTTCTTTTAATAAGTGTAAGAAATTATCTTAGGAAAGAGAATAGAAAAAGTTGTAACTATTCTAGTTCCATTTTGATAATTCTATGTAATCAACTAAGAGAATTAATAAGAAAATTATCATTCACCATCAAGAACTTCTTGAGTTTTTACTAATTCTATTGAGGGTGTAGTTGTAGATTATTCAGTAACTACATAATTGGCGCTAGAAACATGGAATTTGAAGAATTCATGTACCAGAAAAATGACAAGAAGAAGAAACACATCAGAACCATTAACTGAAGTAAGAAGAAGTGTAAGACTCGTAGGAGGAGAAGCAAATATAACAGGAGAACCTAGTAGGAGAAGGAGTAATCGAAGAAATCAAGCTCAACAAATAATAGATCATGATCGAGTGAGTATACACACTTGGAGAACTGATATACCAGAAGAAGAAAATAGAGAACCACAAATCAGAGAAAATGGGAGGTTGATGGGAGGAACAATTCTTGAAAGAGAAAGGGAGATGTTAGAAACATTGAGACAAGGAATCCAAGAAGAACGAATGATCGAAGCTGAAGAACGTGCCAATTTAACAAGACAAAATCAAGAATTGAGGATGGAAAATGAGATGCTACAAAGAAGGAAATCTCAAAGTGTTGCAAGATCAAATGTTAGAACAGAAAGAGAAGGACAAAATTCACCGATAATCAATAATGAAAATAATATGCAAGAACAAGCGCAGAATCAAGGTGAAAGAAATCTAGAGAATCGTTTCATTTTAATACCAAACCACGAACAAAACATGGAGAATTTACGAACAAGGACAAATCCTAGAGAAAACAATCAGAATCGAGAGGAAGAACAACAACTTATGGAAGAAACTGAGAGACAACAAGCAGTACATCAAAACAATCACGAGAATGGAGTAAGAAGATATGAAGAGGCTCGTAACAAACAAAATGTTGAGTATGAAAGAATTAAGAGAAGAATTGTAAATCAACAAACAGAAGTGGAGAGGAATGAACAACTAAAAATATTCTTTTTCCTTTTAGAGACAAAATACAATTTATTTATTCAAATATATTTAATTATATTTTAAGTAAATATCAATTAATGTAAAACAATAATTGATATTTTAAAATAAAATATTATTTTTTAGTTATAAAATAAGAAATATATTAGTAATAATAATGTTAATTTTGTTTAAAATAATATTATTAAGGTAATACTATAAAATAAAAATATATTAATTATAAAAAAATAATATAATCGTAAGAAATCAAAGATTGTTGAAATTAAAAAAAGAAAAGAAAAAGAAAACTAAATGTCAATTTGGTCAACCTATGGAGTTGAAAGGGTGGAGTTTGAAATTCCATGGGGGAGGGTGGTATTTGGTTTTTCACCCTATAGTGGAGTTTCAACTACCTAGAATTGGAACCGACTCCATGCCAAACACTCCATAAGTTGAATTCCACCCTTGACTCCCTCCGTTGACCGAACTCCACCCTCAACTCCGTCCGTGCCAAACGCACCCTAATGGAGGTTATCAGAGAGAATAATAGGTTGTCAACGTTATCAGAGAGAGTAATAGAAATTGCATTCTAGGGTTTGGCGTGTAGAACGGTGGTATATTAATAGAAGGAATTGTTTTGATAACTGGGACGCAAGTTTCGTTAATTTTTAGGTGTTGCCATTACTATATTAGCGAAAAAAAAAATCCAACACATATAACCATGTGTATATCTCAATTGAATTATTCCATCAAATATTTGTGAAAAGTACAAGTATCGGTGGTGTGAAAAAACTTGAGTTTTCTATTGGTCGAAATATATTCTAGTGGGACCAGAAGCTATAGGAAGAGAGCTTGATACAGCTTTTAACCACAGTAGATTATTTTCTCCTGAAAAACTATATATATAATATATTAGTTTTTTTTTACAACCAAATCAAGAAGAAATAAATCACAGAAGGAGAAGAAATGAAGAAGAAGAAATTCATGATATTCACATGAGAAGAATGAGAAGAATAGAAAGGGAAGAACAAGAATTCCAAGATGCTCTGCGACTGAACAATTATGATAATTTAGAAAGAATATATTTGCAAAATTATGCAAATGAAAACATTAATGAAGAATATGATAGAATGCGAAGGATCGCAAGGGAGGAAGCGCAAGAACGTAGAAGAAGAGAAGCTGCATTAAAAAGACCAATGGATGAGAATTCTGAGGCAAATGCACGGATCTTTCGAGAATTAGCAGAAATGAGAGGGATGATAAACAATAGAAGAGGAGGAGATAGAAGGCAATTAGATGAAGCAATAGAAGAAGCTGCGAGGACTCCATTTGCTAGATAAGTACAATTGGGAGGAATTCCACCAAAATGCAATTTGCCCACACTTACCAGTATCTTTGATGGGACTTCATGTGCTATTCAGCACATTAAAGCATACATAAGATGCATGTTACAATGGGAGAATCATGATGTTGTGTTATGCAAGTACTTCGCATCGAGTTTAACAGGGGAATCTTTAAAGTGGTTCGAAGGACTCCCTAAGAACACTATTACGTCATTCAGTCATTTGCAAGCAACTTTCCTTGGAGCATATATCACAAATCACTCTTCACGTCTTGGTATTGAAGATGTATTTGGTTTAAAACAAAGAGTGGGTGAAAGTTTGAAGCATTTGGTAAGACGATGGAAGACTATGTGCAGTGAAATGGAAGGGAGCGTGGATGAGAGATACTTGATTATGTCCTTCATAAATGCGATGTTCGCAACTGAACAATTATATGTTCAAATATTTAGAAGAAAGAATTCCATAATGATGACAGAGTTACGAGAATTGCAAGAAGAATACATTACACTAGAGGAAAAGCAAAACATTATGGAGTCATATCCAGTAGCAAACACTAGCAATCAATATGGATGAGCAAATTTACTTCCCAAAATAATCAATGTAGTAGCATGTACTTCGCAAACATCCTCACAAACTTCTTCGCAAATTTCAGAAGAGAAGAAAATCAATGATATCCAGCCAAAAATGGTAGCAATGGGTAGTAGAGATCAAGAAGAGTATGATAGAGAGAGGAATTTCTATAATCGATTAGGAAATAACCAAATTCCAAGATTAGATCAACAACAAGAAAATTATGGGGGACAAAGGCAAAATTATTTTGGACAAGGGAACCAGAGACAAAATTATAACAACGGTCAAGGAGGTCAAAGAATGGTAAGGGAAGAGATAAAGTTTCCACCTTTGAATACAAGTGTAGAAAAGATATGGCAAGCAATTATCCTAGTAGAGCATGTACCAACTCCATGGAACATGGGAAAGGAACCACCAATGGGTCCAAGAAGTCATGAATTTTGTTCATATCATCATTTTAATGGACATTCTACAAATAATTTCCATAATATCAAGAGGATAATCTTGCGAATGATTGATCAAGGAAAACTAAATCAATTTTTACTTAAGCAGACACACGTCAAACAATTACCACAGGCTCCGCCATAACTCATGAGGAGAACATAGCACAAGAAAAGGGAGAAGAAATCCTACATATAGAAGTGGGATCAAAAGCAAGGAATGTTTTCTGTAATTCCATTGTTCATTCATATAAAACCATAGAGGATTTTCAAGATAATGTGTTAAGCAGGGTATATGCGAGGGATGGTGAAGGAAAGGAAGTAATGAACATCGCAAAAATTTCACGACTTGAAGATTGGCAGGAACGTGAAATTTCTTTTGAAGCCACTAAAATTCCAGAAGGTTGTGAATCACATGCTAATCCATTGGTAGTAAGATTAGCAATCTACATGAATATGGAAGAAAACGAAGATGATATGGAGGAAGAATCAATTGGTCTTAATAGGATTTTGATTGATACGGAAAGTTCTGTCAATATCCTCTTCTATTCTGCTTACAAAACTATGGGGGGAAAAGATGCAGATTTAATACCTTCTACTTACAGAATTTATGGTTTTAATGGAACTGCTAACAAGCCCAAAGGAGAAGTGAGCATGCGAATTCCATTAAGTGGAATGCGAACTGAAATTTTGTTCTGCGTTGTTGATATCGAATCACCATATAATGCTTTGATAGGAAGACCATGGCTTCATGGAATTCTAGGCGTAGCTTCCACTCTACATCAGTGCATAAAGTTTCCTCATATGAAGGGTATTGGAATTATCAAGGGTGATTGGGCCGAGGGAAAGAAATGTTACGATACATAAGTAGAAGTTTGCGAAGGAAAAACTACTGAGAAGGAAAATTGGAGAAAAAGAGCAAAGGCTGTGAAAAGAAGTGAAAATTTAATGGCGGAGGATTAAGGCAAATGAGAATAAAATTACGATGATAATCATACAAGAAATTTACGATGATAATAAGGGGTTGTGATTTGCGAAGAAAGAAGAAGGAAAATAATAAAACAAGAAGGTAATCAGTATGTTTGCTCGTGGAAATGAGGTATGTTGCAAAACAAAATTTTTTATTTCGTGATAAATTTTACGAATATTGTTTGCTCATGCAGAAATTGGGAAAAGTTACGAATTTCAAAATTTATATTGCGATTAAACTTTCATTAATTTGCGAATAAAAGACCGCAATCTGTGATCAGCCTCAAAAAAAGAAAGAGAGCGCGAGAAAATTTTATACGAGGCAAACCTTTGTGGCGTACACCCTAGTTCGCGAAGCTATATTTCGTAAGAGGCAAAGTCCTAAAGTACGTCATTTAAGGGGGTACCTATAAACGTGGATAAGGGTAACCGGAACACCACCAAGGGCCCTTAGTACATGGTAAAATTTTAGGGGTACAACCCAATAATGGGGTACCTATCCGGGTTAGACACCTTGGATTCTCACCTAATCTAGCGACATTACGCAATATAAAATGCGGTGTAAGAGGATTTAGGTTAGGCGACTAAGGCATACTGTCTTTCCCAAGAAGTGCGAAAAAACGATCAAGGCGCCGAGGTACACGGTTGAGTCAAGAGTGCCGGGTGAGGTTGAACCACATCTGCCATTTTTGACAAGTCTTGGCAAATGATGCACTTGTCCCAAAGATACCCCATAGGGTGCAACCTCGTAACTATAAGCCCTATAGGCAAAAAGGATAAGAGGTTGCGATCAAAAGCTGGTTGTTGGCAGAACCGGATGGGAAGAGCTAACCTTGTATGGTCGATGTACGCTTCCTTGAAGGGGCAACCAGGGGTAAGATAAAGGGAAGCACCCTCCATTAGGGAGCTAATACGTTCTATAAGCCGCAAATGTCACGAGGCTTCTTGTTTGCGAAAACATAAAGGCTTGTCATATTCGTGCAACAAATGAAGTTCTGCGAGCATTCTATTAAAAAAAAAAAAAAAAGAGAAGGAAAACATACAAAAAGAACTCGCAGAATGAAACAAAGAAGTTAAGATGAGATCAATGGGTTATTACATGAAAGTGTAAAAACGTCCTGCGATTTCATCGCAAGGCGATAATGTCACGAGGTTGTATGTTCGCAAGAATGTTCAGACTTGTCATATTATCGCAAATACAAAAATTTACTACAAAAGAGGTGGAAAAATAATACCTTTACTTAGGAAGGCATGATAAGACCACAGAAATTAATGAAATTCATTACATCAAAATCATTGAAGAAATTATACAAGAATATACATTATGAAGATCTGAAAAGAAGACAACTTCGTCGATATCATTGAAGAAATTTTACAAGAATATACATCATGAAGTTTTGAAGAGAAGACAGCTTCGTCAATATCATTGAAGAATTTTTACAAGAAGTCCTATCAAAGAAGATAACATCATTGAAGAATTTTCACGAAGACTTAACAAAAGATGCGATTTTGATAGCAATCAAATATAGATAAGTTCATACTCGTAAAATTTTACGAGAATTACATACTTATTATACTTCTCCATATATTGAATATTTCTCCACAAATTCAATACTATTTATACTTCTTCAAGAATATATCATATTTATTATACTTCTTCAACGGATATTTAATTTTGCGAAGATTAAGTACTTATTATACTTCTTCATACAGAACAGTAATAATTCTTATACTTCTTCATATATTGGGCAATCCTTCATGAATTGAATACTGCTAATACTTCTTCAAAGATATTTTATACTTCTTATACTTCTTAAGGGTATTTCATATTTCAGTATACTTGCATACTTCCTATACTTCAAGGGAGATTTATTATTTACTTCGCAACATTTCATAAAAGGCAAAAGGCTTATATTTCTTATACTTCAAAGGGAGGACTTTTTATTCATAATCACAATAAGACGAAACTTCGTAAGATAAATTGAGAAGGATATTCTAATACTTCCAGTGATAGTTGATCATTTGAAGAGCAATAATAAGGGGAAGGGGAATACTAATCTAAGTCTTTAAGATATATTATTTCTCTCCACATGATCAAGTTATGCGAATAAGGGAAACAATCAATCAAAGAAAGATTAATTCAAATTAAGCTTTGAAAAAGAAATTGTTGGATTGATTAAAAGTGCAATCAAGAAGAAAGTGTTGTATTGAAAAGAAACAGAACAGACATACAAAAAGAGTGAAGTTACTGGAATAGATATACAAAAAAGAGTGAAGTTATTTTTCAAGCGATCTATTCCCATCAAAATGATCTTCTTCTTCAACTTCACTATCATCTTCAACTTCACTATCAGAGATTTCGGATATGGAGTATCTTGAGAATTTCTTCGGAAAGGAGCGTATGGTACTTCTTGAGAGGAATTTCATTATCTTCGCAAATCTTGCGAGTCATCTTAGCTCGAAAACGCTTGACATATAAACTATGGTTATCTTTGGGAAATTAGAAGTTTGAGATCTCAAATCGGAAATTTTCTTATTACGGTTAGCAAGGATAGTTTCCGGATCGTCATTCATCTTCGCATAATTTTTAAAGACAAGGAGAGAAATTAAGGAATTGGTTAGCAAATTACGAAGGAAAAGTAATCAAAATAATTACCATCGCAAAGAATTTACCTTATAATTGCTTCTTATCATTATGAAGAGAAGAATTTTCAAGCTTTAATTGATTATTCTCCTCAAGAAGAGAAGAATTATCAATTGCGATGCTCATGATTGTGAATTATCTTCGTGACGGGATGTTAATTATGCGTTATCAATACTTAAATCCTCTACTTTCTGACGGAGATTTGAATTTTCAACCTCTAACTTCTTACAACGATTCAAAGTTTTCTTCTCAAGAATAGAATGACGTCTTTCTCAATCGAAGCAAACAGCACAACTAACTCTTCCAACCTAAACAAGAAAAAAGGGGTTAGAAATCAACAAAATAAGGGAAATAAACAAGGAATAGAGAAGAAACTTACCATGCTACCTAAAGCATATAATGAAGCAGGAGAGACGAATCTTGAAATGCCTTTGAGGGAGTTATTATCAATTACAGTAGGAACTTTACAAGCCTTCGCAATAAGTTTGCGAGCATTTGTTGTTGGAGAATTTCCTAATCCACGAGAAGAATGGAGGAAAGCCTCAGATATGCTAACCATTGCTGAGGCAAAAGTTTCTGGGATACTGCAATCTTCATTTCCACCTTCATCAACATCATTATCATCATCTCCTTCGTCAAAAAGGGTATCATAATTAGAACTAAAGTCCTTCTCAGGAAATTTATCATCTTCATCACCAAGATCTTCCTCAATATTCTCATTAGAAGAGATTACATTGGAATGAGACTTGGTTGAGAGTTTCTTCTTTTTCCTCCTCTCGTAAACAACATCTTGAAGTTTCCTTTTCCCTTTGCGAAGAGCATCATCTTGACTACCAGAAGCTTGGGTAACCTTCGCAGAATCGAAGAGTTTGTTGTCTTGCAAAACCTTTTAGAAGAAGTAGAACTCTTATTTTCACTCAAACAATCTCGGGAAGAAGTGGAACACCGCAAATTCAAATAAAGATAAGAAACAGAGGCAACAATATATTGTTTAGAAAAATACAAGAGTGTTTCTTACCTCATTTGAAATTAAAGGGTAACAAAAAGATAAGGAAATGGAAGTACATACATTTCTATAAACCTAAGGTTGATAATGGCGATTCTGAAGGTTCATAGAAGTTCTACTATCCCAGAAATATAAGAACCCGATAATATTAAAGGGTACTTATACCAATCTTCATCATTAGAACGACGAGGTGTCTTATTATTTCCTGAGGCATAATCAATATCGTGCATGAGAAGATAATCTGCTGCGATATTAGCTTTACGATGAAGACGAACACCCCAACGATTATCTTCTTTCCTCGCAGGAATTAGTGTGTAATTTTTGAAGAAACCCTCAACTCTATAATTCGCAGCAACAATTTCCATATTTTCAAATCCAGGTTTCCTAAGATCAACTGAATACAAAGATTTCCCAAAAGCGGCACGATTTGCGAATTCAACTAAGAGGCGAATACAATCACCAGTCAATTGGTAAATGGCACAAGAAAAATTGGGGTGGGAAATAATTTCATAGAATAGAGGAAAGTTAACATCATAAAGAGGAATAGGAAGACCTGCGAGGATTTGACCTCGTGAGATTAAAATTTTCTGATCATCCCAAACATAGTTGGTAAAGAGCTTCACACAGAGAGAAGATTTATTATCATAACCTTCAATCTCAGAGAGAATGAGGTCCCTATCAGCAAGTTCCGCATTAATATGTTTAATAGTTTTCTTCTTTGGTGCCATTGAATATAAGATGGAAAATAGAAAGGAAAAAAGATAAAAGAGATTGCAGAGGCAGAAGTGGTGAAGAAGATGAATAAGATAAGAGAATAAAAAGCAAAAACAAAGGATAATATTTATAAATAGAGAGAGTTTGATGAAGATAGAAACTCATTAATATGAGTAAGCGTGAACGGTTGAAAAGAACGGTTACGAAGAAACGTGTCAAAAAGATAAGGGAAAAGTAAAAAGACGTGTTGCGAACTTGATAGGTGGTAATAACTACACTAAATTTACGAGAATAGAGATTCTCATGACATTTCTTCTTCGTAGAATTGACATGAGAAGAGGCAAGATGTAGGTACTGAATATCGCAAGATAATAGTTCACGAGTATCGTAATAAATAAAGGAGGAAAGAGTTATAAAATGATACGATGATAGAATTAGTGCGGGGAAATATGAAGTTTTGCGAGGATGAAATAATTTTGCGAGGATGAATTGCGATACTTCGCAATTCATATACAGATGCATAAGTTTTACTATAAATAGGAGTTCAAATGTAAAATTCAGGAGGTTCTTTTAATGAGTGTAAGAAATTATCTTAGGAAAGAGAATAGAAAAAGTTGTAACTATTCTAGTTCCATTTTGATAATTCTATGTAATCAACTAAGAGAATTAATAAGAAAATTATCATTCACCATCAAGAACTTCTTGAGTTTTTACTAATTCTATTGAGGGTGTAGTTGTAGATTATTCTGTAACTACATCACTACTGTGTTTCCAGGCATACTGCCTCAACACATCCACTATCTTAGTTTTGACACGTGCAAATTCCTCAACACTCACTATTGTGTTGTCAAGCATATTGCCTCAACACTTTTTTCTCTTAGTGTTGAGAGGTGCAAATTACTCAACACCCACTACTGTGTTTCCAGGCACACTTCCTTAATACATCCTCCCTCTTAGTGTTGAGACGTGCAAATTCCTTAACACTCACTATCGTGTTGTTAGGCATACTGCCTCAAAAAGTTTTCCTCTTAGTGTTGAGACGTGCAAATTCCTCAACACCCACTACTGTGTTTCCAGGCACACTTCCTCAATACATCCTCCCTCTTAGTGTGGAGACGTGCAAATTCCTCAACACTCACTATTGTGTTGTCAAGCATACTGCCTCAACATGATTTCTTCTTAGTGTTGAGATGTCAAAATTCCTCTGTTAGAGCATTACTCGGTTGAACCCACCAAGCGTTGGTATGTCAAGTTTGGTTGTCATATTTTAGTGAACCAAAACTCATTTAAGCGTCGCTTGATTTAAATGTACTAGAGTCAACTTCGTATAGGTTAGCTTGAAAGTATTAGGGTGAGACATTACAAGTATTGCGAAGACTTGAAGAAGTGAAGAAGAGCGGAGCTACAACCACAACATCATCCTTCCACTTGAGGTTAGTGATATTTGACTTGAACTGTTTTATTCCATAACGTATCTTTCAAGTCGTGCATATTGAAAAAATAAAACTGCGAAGCATGAACACTCTAGATAGACATAGTATTAAGGAATACAATATGAAGTTTCTTGCTTAACCATTAAACTTTGCATATAATACATCGACATAATTATATGAATGCTATTGTGATTATGTATGGGTATGAGGTGAGGATTTCATCCTAGGGAATAATGTTTACATGTGTTCTAAGGAAGTAAGTTCATGATATGTGTTGTGAACCAAAAAGGAAATCGCCAGACATTATTGGGGCTGTTCTTCATTGCATATCTTATGAACGACCAATATGTGTGATTAGTATAACCGCTCATAACTTGTTTATGTTCTTGGTAAAACTATTCACATGAGGCCTGATTTATGTATTGGTATGACTTTTATTAGTGAAACCGATCTTAAGTAATCACCTGGGGTATGATCGGGTTTGTGAGTATCTAACTAATTATTAGGAGAATGGGAACCGATCCTAGTAAGAGATGTAGTGCATCACAAGGGGAAATGATCCTTGTATGAGGTGCAGCAAGGTTTATGGAAGAAAGGGGAACTGAACATATGAACATGTGCAACATGTTTTTGGGAAAGGGGGACCGATCCTATGGACATGTGCAGTGCATACAAGTTAGATACCAAATATATGTGGGGAACCGATCCTAGTACCTAGTCATCCTAATTATGGTAAGCTAGTGTGACTATGCACAGTACTCACATGGAGGTAGAACTGAAAAAGCGGGGGTCTAACAACCACACCCAATATTTCGATTAGCAATCTGTATGGACAACTCCGAGTTACTTTCTAGAGAATCAACTAGACAATCAGACTCAATCAATAGAAAATATCTCAAGGAGTTATTATCTCTATCTCTCAATTTGATTTACTCAAGCAAATACAATCTGCGAGTCTTAATCAAAGAGAGATAACTTGGATGGTACCAAAGACCAATATCCAAGTGTCAATCAATTTAAATCAACAACCAATATGGTCGGATATTCTAATTGATTGAACAACGCACAACCTATATTATTTCAATAATATAAAAATATAATGCGGAAAAAAAATAACACAGACACCAGAATTTTGTTAACGAGGAAACCGCAAATGCAGAAAAACCCCGGGACCCAGTCCACATTAAACATACACTGTATTAAGCCACTACAGACACTAGTCTACTCTAAATTAACTTCGGTCTGGACTGTAGTTGAACCCAAACCAATCTCACAGTGATCCAAGGTACAATTATGCTCCTACGCCTCTGATACCAGCAGGATACTGTGCACTTGATTCCCTTAGTTGATCTCACCCACAACCAAGAGTTGATACGACCCAAAGTCGGAGACTTTAATAAACAAATCTGTCTCACACAGAAAAGTCTACAAGATAGATAATTTCATCTCCCAAGAATAAACCTATGAGTTTTGTTCCTTCTTTTGATAAATCAAGGTGATAGGAACCAATCAATAAAACCAGACTTATATTCCCGAAGAACGTTTCAGTTTTATCAATCACCTCATAATAGTCTTAATCGACGCAGCGAAAAAAATAAATTGGAATCACAAACAATAAGACGAAGATGTTTGTGATTACTTTTATATCTTGCCTATCGGAGATAGAAATCTCAAGCCAATTATTCAATTGTACTCGTACGATAGAAACAGCAAGATCAGATCACATGCTACAAGAAAAGTAGTATCGGTCTGGCTTCACAATCCCAATGAAGTCTTTAAGTCGTTAACATGGTTTTAGAAGAAGAAAACCAAAGGTTAAATGAGAATCGTCTCTAGCTTAGTATAACTAGTATCACACAGAATGTGTGGGGATTAGGTTTCCCAGTTGCTAGAGTTCTCCCTTATATAGTCTTTCAAATCAGGGTTTGCAATCAATGTTAGCTTAGTAACAAAGCATTTAATATTCACTGTTAGATGAAAACCTGATTATATACAAGCTAATATATCTCAACCGTTAGATCGCAAAACTTAGCTTTCCATACACACATATACTTGACGATTTTTGGGTTTGTGTAACTGTACCTAAACGTGTACAATAGTTAGTTCAACACTAGTTAACCAAATGAACTAGTTAGAGAGTTATTCAATTACTATGAGATCTCATGTACTACACAAGACACAATTGAAGCAGAAACGATGTGATTCACTCGAATCGATTCATGAACTATAAAGCCACGGTTTGCAATAGCATTCCTTAGTTTATTAAGATAAGTTCACAAACATTTTTTTTAGACATAACCTGCTCAATTTCGCGGACCGAGTTCGCGGAATCAAGTTAACCGGTTGGAGTTTACAAACTCCAGCAGAAATTCTCGGGTCGAGAACTTCCGCCAGTTCGCGGACTGAGCTACAACTCCAGCAGAAATTCTTGGGTTTGAGAACTACACCAGTTTGCGGACTGAGTTGATGGCTCACGTTCCGGTTTCACTTAATCAACAAAGTTCGTAAACTTCGGTTCAAGCAATAAGGACTTATACATATATGTTTTACCATAACAATGTTTATATCCTCTAATGGTTATATTGTCTAAACTCTCATTTCAATCATTGAAACATTTTCAGAGGGCGTTATATAGTTGTTATTCACGAACTATTTTTCGTCAGAGAGATTTCCAAAATAATTGAAACATAACATGACTTTCGTCAATAAGTAAAGATGAACTTGGCTAAATAGAAAGCTTTACCAACACATATTTCAAGAAACAGATAAGCGAGATATACCCAGCTCAAAATATCACATGTGTATAATCTTAGTCTATATAGTAATATGACTTTTGTCTCAAGATAGGAGATAGAGTAGATAGACTTTTGAGTGATTGATAAGTTCAAGTCTCCACATACCTTTTAGTCGATGAAGATCCACTGTTTCCTTGAGTAGTCCTTCGTCTTGTATGATGATCGTCATGGAGTTCTTGAGCTCAACTACACTTTCTATCCTAGTCCAAGACCTTTGCTATAGTAAACTAGAAATCAAGACTTAATAGTTTTGATCACTAACATTGACAAACATGCTTGAGATAGCAATGCATGCGAGTTCGACCGAGCAATGCTCTAACAAGAACCGAAACTTGTTTTGATAGAACCATTAAACCCATGGTTTGTGATTGAGTGTTACTTGATCAATCACATAGTTCTTGAAAGTCAGATGAACCAATTCTAAACTTGTTTGGTAAATCGGTTTCAAGTGAGTAAGTATGAAAAAGGACTTGCAAGAGTAAGATGTCGACACACATTGAACACGGTGCATTAATGCTTATTCTATATTGTTCAAAGATATTCCTTAAAGGCTAAGAAGGAAGTAAATCCGAAGATCGAATTTAAATAAGTTAAGAATATTTTTAATTAAAGGTTTTTAATTATATATGGAAAATAAGAATTAGTAATGTGAATTTGCTAATTAAAGATTTTCCAAGGAGATTTCGATCGTATTTTTGGACAATGCATTCACAGGAATTATGAAAACCGAATTTGGTGTAGTAATGAAAAATATCTTGAGAATATTTTCGGTTTTGGAAATTCCTTGGTGTCCAAACTTCCTTGTCTATAAATACTTTGAGTTTGTATTTCTAGCAAACTAATCCTTCGTAACAATAGACTTCCTCTTTTGTCTTTGTTACTGGTGAAGCCGCCCATCGGAGAGGAGAGTAATCTAATTAGGAAAAATCTCTTACGGCCCCTCAATTTAAAGTCTTCTTTGGGATTGAGAAGCTCTAGCGTGACCCGTTGGTGGGAAACTATATATTGCGGTTTATCTTTAGTTTTCGTATTGATTTGATTGACTAACGGTGGTTGAACTTTGATTGCACCTAGTTTGTTCATGCTTGAGAATATTCTCTTCTGATATAAGATTCACTCAAACTAGTTCAAGGTTTCAACAGGGTTCTTTAGACTATTGTTAGATCTAAAGAAGATCTTGTGATAATCCATTAACAGACTTTATTCTGTGTGTGATTGATCACAAGAGATTCAAGTAGTTGTCTGAAGGTGTTTATTGGAGATCTAAGAAGATATGAAGACGAAGAAGAGATAAAATATTTCTGACTTGGTGTTTATAATCTTTGGTGTGCACAATACTTGTTAGGGAAAAAGAGGATCCAATTAATAATCGGTTTGTCCTTGTGGTAGATTGGATTGATTAATTGAGGAAGATCGGCATCAACACAATTCTTTGGATTAAGAGTGTTGTTGGCTTAATCTTAACGATTTCCTTTGGGTGATTGAACATAAGATATATCTTGGAACCTAGCAAAGGATTTTATGTTAAGATAAACAAGGGAACCTTTGTGCAACTCATATCACTTGGTTGAAGAGAGTTGATACCAAACATATTTGTTATTCCTTTACTGTTTGGAATACGAACCAAATGAATTGGTCCAAGTACGTGACTTGTTTACAGGTTGGAGGTGTGGGAATACAGACGGAACTAGGTGAACTATAGGTTTAATTGCTTGGTCTCAACTATACAAAGTTGGTATTATTTGGTATAGCATCTTAATCCTGAGAGTATTCAATTATGGACTAGGTCCCGGAGTGTTTCTGCATTTGCGGTTTCCTCGTTAACAAAATCTTGTTCTGTCATTTACTTTATATTTCCGCATTATAATTGTTTTATTATAATTAAAGTAAATTGCACAAACGTTAATTCCTATTTACTTGATACGTGAATCCTATTGTGTTTGGTTAAGTCCGAACCTTTGTATCAAGTAAACACACTTTGTTGTTATATTGTATCGATCTCGTATCCATAGACGATCACACAAATTGTGAACTGATTTGTTGTATTGTCTCGAATCTGTCCATAGACAATCGCTTTCGGGGAAATGGCTTATAGGAAGGAAAAGTAATAGCTTGAGGTATATTTGGGTACCCTCGCCTTTTAAATTAGTATTAGAGCAGGAAAACACAAAAAGATCTAACAATCTGTGTTTGGTGTGATCCATCCTATACGAATTAAATACATGTCTGATTTAGTTAACGTTAAGCAAGAGTATGACTACCCAAAGGTTGAAGATGTTACTAATTCGTTGACTCATGATCCAGGAGTTGCGAAAATATCTGTGTCTTTTTCTGATGAAAATAAGATGCTGATAAAGAGTTGGTAAAACTCCTAAAGCCTATAAAATCTATGTCTTCTAAATTGATGATTTTAAAGACAGAGTCAAATCTTCTTAAACAGGAAATCAGAAATAAAGGCAGTCAACTGGATAGTCTGGCTGAAGAGAATATGAATTTCAGTGTCAAATTATAAGCTCTTGTTAATTCTCTTGATAAAGAGACAAGTCCAGTGACTCTAATAAATGTTGTTGTTGTGTTAGTCACATCTGAAACAAATCAAGATGATGGTAGTTTACCGAACTATATTAAGTCAGAAGAGGATGAGAAACAAGCTTCTATATCTACTGATGATCAAATGAAATCTTGTCCAAAGGAAACTTTGAACCGATTCCATGATAATGATCTTAAGGAATAAACTTTTCAGTCACTTGACATGAAACTTATACTTCTTCAACATACGGTGGTAAAAAATTTGAAGGAAGTTTCTTGTCTTAAAAAAATGAAAGATCATTCCTCAGTAGAAAGATAGATTATACCAAAACCCTATAAGATCAACTCAAAATTAGAGGAAATAGTTGACAATAGCTTCTGGAAGAAGATTCCTCCTCATCCGTATCGAAACAATTATTGTTTTTATGAAAATCGATACCAAAAGGAAGGGAAAGAGAGAATCTCTGCCAAAAGAAACAATGAGCAAGTTCCAATAATTGTTTCATATAATCACACTGATGAGAATCATAAGGAAGTCCTTAGAATGAGAAAATCTTATGAAAATCTCATTGAAAGAATTAAAAGAGATCTATCAATCTCTGAGAATTCTCACATCGGTACAATTTCTCCACATTATCATATCTCTAGAGTTAGAAAAGATCATCGTCTAAAAGAAACATGAACTATGTTCTGATATTAAATTTAAGCTTGAAAAGGCTTATTCCGATACAACTTAGTTGTATCAAAATTGTGCTTTCTCATCCTCATCCGTTCTCGTATTTATGGATGGGAATGGCACAATAAATATGGAGCACATGTAATTTGTGTAATTGATTATCAGAAAAAGCTGTAGAGTTTTATGGATATATAGTTGTAAATCCAAGAAATTGTTCATGTTTATCATGATTTTCTAGATAAGTTTTATTTGGAATTTTTAAATAAAACTAAGAAGTTCGGACAAAAGGAAACGAAATATATTCTTTAATATTTTCGGGTTCTACTGATATTTTTCGGTCCGAAAGTTGTCTCCTTTTAAAGGTAAACTATTTCTTCTAGTTTATTGATACCCTGATCAATCATCTTATATAACCAAACATGCCTCCAATAACTCGCAGTGTCTCAAAGACTAATAAGGAGGAGGCTCAAAGGGTTAAAGATTGTCAAGGAATCAATACTGTTAAGAAGAAAAAGAAGCAGATCAAAAATCATATCTGATTATGATTCTGAGAGTTCGGTTGGATCACAAGATGATTCATGTCTCTTGGCCTACAAACTACAAGATCCAACCAAAACCAAGTGGGTTCGTTCTAATATTATGATTGACTACATCCATGGTTTTGAAGAACTAAGAACCAATCTCATAACAACGATTCGAAATCAAGATTGGATCGAGGATAAGATTGTGGAAACAAAAGCTGATATTGCTGACATGAAAATTCAAGTTGAAAATCTTGAGAAACAGGAATTGGTTGCAGACAAGTCTCTTGAGACATGCTTTAATAGTTTGAACACTGAAGAAACATCGGTGAACAACAAGAGCACCACTAAAGATTAAGTTATATGCTGTAATACTTAATCTAGAAAAATAGACATCAATTTTTGATTTCTTTCATTGATTATATAAGTCTATTGAATAAAAACTATAATGAATAAAGTTATTTGATTTATAATTTTTCTTGTGATAGTTTTTTATTTACATAGCCGGTACTTTAATGCTTTATTTATTTACTATGTATGTTTATGGGATGTTTGATTTCGGTTTTATTACCTTGATATTCGATCTCATAATATGTTGTGTACCCTTATGGTTTGGGTGACTTTTTGATTTAGCAGGATTAAGTTCTAGCCCATGTTGGTAAGCTTTATCAAAGGATCATGAGGGGTTCCTGTAGAAACAATATGTGAAAAAGTCACAATATGTTGAATCGGTTTTGGTTTAGCATAAAAGCATATGTGTTTCGACGGTTTTCAACTTTTGCTTGCAATTGTTAAAACCGATTTTCAACCTTTATCTGGTAAAGGTTGGTTGTTGTTATTCTTTTGTTTTTGCATAAGGATGACAACATAATGGTATTTCGATATCAATTCTCCCGGAAGAAGAAAACGATGCGATCATATTTAAAGAACTCTGTGTCAACATACAGAACTCACTGAATTTAATCAATTTTGTGATAATTCACAAGGTTCAAATATTAACCTAATTAATTTGCAAAAATTAGGTTTTTTTGCGCCTACGCAATATCTTGGATTCTTCTGGTCGAAACTAAACCTAGGCAAGCTAGGCAATTGATCCTCCATGGACTAGTAGGAGCAAAGTCCTACAAAAAATCAGAAAACAAGAAATAAAAGAGGAGCCACGGAAAATAGGAGCGGAAATAAGAGGAGGCGTGGCCGCGCCACATGGCCGGCCCGTTCTCCCAAGCGGGAACCACCTGCATATGGCCACACCCCCATGCTACTCTTGCTGGCCCTCTTTCCCATCGACCAATCAGGTCGCTCTAAATTCGCCACATGCACTTAGAATGTGTCAGTGCCCATGCTTCTTGTTGTCCCCCTTTCCATCGACCAATCAGGACGCTCTAAATGCGTCACACGCATTTAGAGTGGGGCCGTACCCATGCTGCTTTCCGGCCCCCTTTCCATCGACCAATCAGGTCGCTCTAAATGCGCCACACGCATTTAGAATGAGGCTGTCCCCATGATGCTTTTCGGACCCCTTTCCATCAACCAATCAGTTCGCTCTAAATGCGCCACATGCATTTAAATTGAGTCAGGCCCCATAATGCTTCCCGGCACCCATTCCATCGACCAATCAAGTCCCTCTAAATGGGCCACATGCATTTAAAATGAGGCCGTCCCCATGCTGCTTGCCGGCCCACTTTCCATCGACCAATTAGGTCGTTCTAAATGCGCCACACGCATTTAGAATGAGGCCAGCCCCGTGTTGCTTGCCGGCCCTCTTTCCTATCGACCAATCAGGTCGCTTTAAACCCGCCATATGCATTAAACAAATCCAAACTATGCTAATACATAGTCGTGGCCTAAATTATGCCACTTCGGCCCCACAAAATTCCAAAAGCCATGTGGGACTCAGAAAACCCTAAAAGTGACGCTAATTACGTCACTATGCCATTGGTAGGCGCCAATCATGCCACTATGCCATTGGCATGCGCCATATTATGGTTATCCCCGCGTCCATTGTCGTTCCCTCATTATGGCCTTGACATAATTTTTTTATTCAACGTGGCCACGGTAGTATATGCCAAGATATAGTGGCCGCGGCCACGCCAGGCAGGCGTCACTCCATCATGCCACTGGCAGGCGCCAATTACGTCACTATGCCACTGGTAGGCGCCAATTATGCCACTATGCCATTGGAAATCCCCACTCCGCCACTATGCCATTGGCAGGTGCCAACGAGATGTAGACACAATCAACGACCATCCTTTTCCATAAATTACAATCTCGTCTGTCCAGCTTTGCCAGCAGAATTGACCGGCCCAGATTAAATCTTAGGTGACCAACCAAAGACTAACTCAATAGCGTCACACGCTATTTCTTGAGGAAAGTCTCATGACTTAGCTCTCCACATGTGATCACCCGCCGCCTAGTTTGCAAGCAATTGGCCATAATAACTAGGTCTTCTACACAAGACCCACTAAGCAATCTGCTGCATATTTTCCACGAAAATACTCGAGACATCAAGCATGCCACAAAATGGGGGATGCAGCATAAAGGTGGAGCATTCACCTAACGCACACAACGTGCTAGGTTCGAATCACAACACCCTCAAATAGAAGTGTTACCAACACAAGTATCCAGAAAACACCAAGAAATGATAGCTTACATTCCGCAAGCTAGTTCCATATTCTGATACAAGTCATAAAACAACCACACCTTTAAAATTCAATATTTTGATCTCAACTCCTTCTTCGCTTCCCTCCCTAAGATCAACCCTTTCTCCTTCACTTTGTGACCGAAGCAAGTCTGGAACGACTATTTCTTGGTTTAGGAAAGAATTATACAGATTGATCTCTCGAATCTAAAGTACTCCCGTTCAGTGCATTTGTTTAGGGTTTAGATTCGTTTCTCAGTGGCACACCCAAATTTACCAAAACCAGCAGAATCGGTTTTTACCTCAAAACAACAATGTGGTGTTCAAATATGGATTAGGTCATGGGGTTTTTCTGCATTTACAGTTTCCTTGTTAACAAATATAATTCGGTTTCCGCATTATATATGTTTATATAATGAAATATCATAGGTTGTGTGTAGTTCAATCAGTTGATAAATCTGACCTTATTTGTTGGATATAACTTGATTGACACTTGCGCATTGGTGTTTGGTACCGTCCAAGTTATTTCTCATATCAATCAGGCTCACGGATTTCTATTTTTTCGATTTGCTGATTGCATTCAGAAATTGAGATAAATATCTTTGATATATCTCTTGATTGAGATCGCTTTTAAGTTGGTGCTCTCGGAATAATATTGGAATTAGTCCATACGGATTGCCGAATGAATTATTGGGTGTGGTTGTTATAGAGTATGGCCACTTATAGAATCCATATTCACTAAAATAGATATGAAATTAATATTCATGTCCACAACATCAATGTGTATTCCATCTTTCCATAGCATAAAAAGACCACCTGAAGCACCAATTGGGTTCACATATAAGTAATCCATGTAATTAAACCTATAGGTGAATGTTTCCATTTTCACATTCATGGTTTTGGTTTTAGACAAGAAAATGATATCGAGATCATTAGCTCTAATCAGTTCACCTAGGTGCTGACTAGTATCCTTATTACCAAACCCTTGGACATTCCAACCAAGAATTTTCATTTTTTTACAATTAGGATTAATGAGGAGATTACTTTCTAGGTCTATAACAATTTGACACAAACCAATATTGTAGTCCACCTAGTAATTCAAAAATTGACTATTAAGATTAGAGTTCTCAAAAATAAAGAAATCAAACCAATTTAAAATATGAAAAAAAATTATGGAGATTGCAAACCTGATTTGTTGCACTCCTCCGTGTTTCCGTAGGTGATGGGTGTAATACCATGATATTCGGCAGTGGTTGGCCGAATGGAATATAAGTATAATGATTTGTCCTTTCCTAACACCGAGGTCTTTTCATCACAATTGGCTCCAGAGTTGGCATAAAAATCTGCAGTTAAGCGTACTCGGGTGGAAGTAATCCAGGGATGTGTGACCATCCGGGAAGTTGCTGTTTACCGCAGTGATGCCCGTTGAAAACCCCATACTGCCGGATAACCACAGTGGCTAAGTGGGGATAGTATCGGTGGAGGGACGGGTCATTAAAAATAGTATCAGAGCTTACGACGGGTCACCTGCCGAGGGTGGGAAGGTACGCTGCACGGGGTTCGTTCAGGTTCTTCTCATGAGGGGCAGGGAACGTCGAAGATCTGGTCTTGCGAATATATTCTGGAGCCAAGGACGGATCCAAATTAAGGTGATGGTATTATAATACTTCGATATTAGGTAGTGGTTGGCCGAATGGAATATAAGTATAATGATTTGTCCTTTCCTAACACTGAAGCCTTTTCAGCACAATTAGCTCTAGAGTTGGCAGAAAACTCTGCAGTTAAGCGTGCTCAAGTGGAAGTAATCTAGGGATGGGTGACCATCCGTAAAGTTGCTGCTGGATTACCGCAGTGATGCCCGTTAAAAACCCCACACTGCCGGATAACCGCAGTGGCTAAGTGGGGACAATATCGGTGGAGGGATGGGTCATTACAAATGGTATCAAAGCCGACGACGGGCCACCTGCCGAGGGTGAGAAGGTACGATGGACGGGGTTCGTCCAGGTATTTCTCATTATGGGAAGGGAACGTCGGAGATATGGTCTTGTGTATATATTCTAGAGCCGAGGACGTCTCCAATTTAAGGTGGTGGTATTGTAATACCCCGATATTCGGCAGTGGTTGGCCGAAAGGAATGTAAGTATAATGATTTTTCCTTTCCTAACACTGAGGCATTTTCAGCACAATTGGTTCCGGAGTTGGAAGAAAACTTTGCAGTTAAGCGTGCTCGGGCGGAAGTAATCCAATAATGGGTGACCATCTGGGAAGTTGCTGCTAGATTACCGCAGCGATGCCCATTGAAAACCCCAAACTGCTGGATAACCGTAGTGGTTAAGTGGGGACAATATCGGTGGAGAGGCATGGATGGTTGGATCCTCCACTTTTCCCTTCACTATCTGCATCTTTCATGTTCAAATCTTCGCCAATAAAGGTTGGGTTTTGATTGTCATTATGATAAACTCCACCAGACTAAAGAATTTGGTTTCCATCACACTTAGCAAAAGGATTATTTAAAATGATATAGTTATCTTCAATTCCAGAGTCGCGTGTTCTTTTTTTTTTATCGGATCAGACCTGCCCTCACTTTCATAACCTGACCCAGTAGAAGATCCATTTTGCTCATCCACTGCTTCTTCCTTATCTTGATTTTTCTCGTATGCTTTAACCATATGTGCATGTTTTGCATAATAGTCTTCAAACTCTTTGTCTGTTAATCCATAGATAAAATTATTCCATGCAATTTCCTCACAATTCTCTTCATCATGCTCAATCACATAGCAATAAGGGCATGTTGTCTTTGGTTGTTTCTCAAACTGATATTTCACCCAAACTTTTTGCTTAGCCGCATTAAAAATCCACACACCTCTCTTTAATGGCATTCTTAAGTTAACCAGAATCTTTGCAGTTGCTACCCTTCCCCCTGATTGTATCACACTTCTTCCCTTCAACCTCCACAATTTGACCAATATCCTGAACCAGCTTCTCTATTATCCCATCATCAGTATGCTCTAAGGAGAGATTGCGAAAAATCACCGAGAAAATCTGATGTGTGAACCTATAATTCTCCAGTGGTATCGAGTTATCATACTTTTGGAGAACCACTAGCATGAAGTTAATCACCCACAGTATTCTCTTGTATACCTCTTGCTTATCTTCCTCATTTTTGAACTTGAAAACAAATAGGTTTCGACCCGTGTTATTTATTTCCACATGCTTGTATTTCCTCCAGATTATATTGATCTCCCTATGCACAACTTCATAATCAATATCATCTTTGTGTATTATCTTTCCAATAAGGAAGTTATGCCACTTGTTTGCCGCTTGATCTATCTCAGTAGCTGAGATCAAACTACTTCTGACATTTATAATCTTCTCAAGATTGAGATTAGTATCCTCCATCCTTTTTGTTAAAGCTGCAAGTTGTTTTGTTGAGCCATTTCCTGTTGATTTTTGTTTGTTTGACTTCCTTTGATTTTTGCCCTTCTCCTTTACCAGCTTTATAACTTAATTTTCCTTTAGGGTTAGGATTTAATCGGCTTTCATCAATATTTCCAAAGATAACCTGTTGACCCAGCTCATACCCAGTAAACTCATAAAGATTTTTCGAAGTGAATATATGCTCTGACTTGGAAAGTTTTGTTTTCAAATTTTCAAATTTCCAGAGATTGCTCTTTTCTTTTGGTGCATTACCCATTATACCCTCAAATTCTTTTATTCTGCAACTTCGGCACCGTAAGGAAGAAATCGTATCCAGCCTTAGATATGATATGATTTAATTATTGGTAGCAAATCCAACTGATTTGTCTATAATGTGAACTGAAAAATAAATCACAGAGAACACAAAAAACACCATTGTTTTTTTGAACTCCAACCCTTTTTGAGAAATTGAACATATCCATTGTAGTACCAGAATATCGCCACAACGATATTCTCATGATAAGAACAACGCTTTCAAGAGAAGGTCAAATATTCCTATAAGTATAAATGACATTATTCACGAGAGTGTCGTGAGGATTCTTCAGCAACATTTGGCGAGCGTCACGGGGAAGCATCATAATAGCTGACGATTGAAAAGACATGTTATGAGATTGTTGTTTCACGAGGATTACAAAAGTTGGCGAAGATTAATATTGCAAATACCACGATGAGATCGCAGAATATATCTGAAAGAAGGGGAAAACTTAGTTGTCACCCACTATGTAATTTCCTATATAAAGGGTTCAAGTAAGTCCAGATGAGGATGATGTATTTTTTAGAGTTGAGAAAATCTTGAGGAGAGAGAAACTCCAGAAAAGAAAGTTGTAATTCTGAGTTTGAATATTTTCTGTAAACATTTCTGAGATCTAAATAATAAAAGTGTCGTTTAATTCTTTAATCTTCAACTAGTTTCACTTAGATTTTTATAGGATCTTAATAGGGGTGTAGTGTGGGAAATCATGCTACTACATTTTGGCGCCGACTAAGGGGAATCAAGATCCAAAATCTCTAATTACAATTTGAATATTTGGAGAAATTGAAGAAATGGCTGGAAGAAGGAGAAGAAATACATCAGAACCACCAATAATAGTGAGAAGAAGTAAAAGACTTGCAGGTGAAGAAACAAGTTTATTAGGAGAATCTTCAAGGATGAGAACTAGGAGGAATAGAACAAGGAATGAAAGGGAAAATTTAATTCAACAACCAAACCAATCAACATCGGTACAAAATGGAAGAGTGGATTATGATAGAGTAAGCGTGCATACATGGAGATCAGATTCAATGGGAGAAGAAACAAATCGACAATTAAGAGAAGAAAATGGAGTAGGAAGAAATCAGGAGGTAGAAGAAGGGTCGATTCATCAAGGTGAAGATGAAACAACATAGGAATTAGGGCAAAGAATACAAGAAGAAAGAAGGTTAGAGGCGGTGGAACGTGCAAATTTAACAAGACAAAATCATGAGTTGAGAATGGAGAACTTAAGGTTACAAAGAAGAAGATCAAGAAGTACAACTAGATCAAGTTCAAGGTCACTTAGAGAAATACCAAGGAAAAATTCCCTCATAAGAAATGATGGAGAAAATGTACAAGAAGAAACGCAAAATCCAAATAGAGGGCAATGCCAGGGAGAAGAGAGAGTAAATAATGATTATAACAATCCACAGGGGGAAACTTTAAATGGAAGACGAAATATTGAAAATCAAAGAAATGAAGATAATCAAGATGGTGAAGAAAATCACGAAGAAGGTAGAAGAATATTACATGGACGCGAGCACGTCAGAAATCAAAGAATTATTGAGAATGAAATAGAGAGACATTATGCTGAACAGGCACGTCTAGCTTGCGAGAGAGAAAGACTGAGGGCAGAAATGGAAGAACATGAGTTTCAAGAGGAAATAAGGCAAAACAATCATGATAATCGAGAAAGAATACGTACACAAAATCGTGAAAATGGCAATATTCGTTAAGAATATGACAGAATACAGAGAAGGATAGAAAGACAACAAAGAGAATTGGTGAGAAATGAAGAAGTTGGTGGAGAAGAAATTAGGAGACAAAATCAACTGCGAATTTTAGATAGAAATGAAGAGTAAAATCGCAGGAGAAGAGAAAGTGCATTAAAAAGGCCAATAGAACAAAGCCCAACTGCAAATGAGCAAATTTTGAGGGAATTAGCAGAAATGAGAGGGATGATAAATAATAGAAGAGAAGGTGGAAGAAGGAAACTTGATGAAGCAATCGAAAAAGCAGCTAGAACTCCCTTCACACAGGAAGTACAACTAAGAGGAATTCCTCCAAAATGCAATTTGCCAGCACTAAACAGTATTTTCGATGGGACTACTTGTGCTATTCAACATGTTAAAGCTTATGTTAGGTGTATCCTGCAGTGGGAGAATCATGATGTTGTTTTATGCAAATACTTTGCATCCAGTTTGACTGGCGAGGCGCTAAAATGGTTTGAGGGATTGCCGAAAAATACTATTACTTCTTTTGATCACTTACAAGCTACATTTTTGGGTGCATACATAAGAAACAACTTTTCACGACCAGGTATCGAAGATGTGTTTGGATTAAAACAAAGAATTGGCGAGAGTCTAAAACATCTAACCATAAGATGGAAGACAATGTGTAGTGAGATGGTGGGAAGAGTAGATGAGAGATATCTTATTTTATCCTTCATTAATGCAATGTTTGCGACCAATTTGCTCTACATACAAATTTTCAGAATCAAAAACACCATCACAATGACTGAACTAAGATAACTACAAGAAGAGTACATTGCTTTGGAAGAAAAACAAAACGAAATGGAGTCATACCCAATTGCAAACACCAGTTCTGTAGTGGCTAATGGAAGTTTGCTTCCCAAAATGATTAATAACGTGGCGAGCACCTCGCAAGTTCAAGAAGAGAAAGTGGTGAATAATGACAAACAAAAGCTAGTGGCTATGGGAAGTCGTGATCAAGAAGAATTTGAAAGAGAGAAGAATTATTACAATCGTGGAGGAAATAGTCAAATCCAAAGGCTTGACCAACCCCAAGAAACTTATGGTGGACAAAAGCAAAATAATTTCAGAAATCATGGGAGCATGAGAACCATATGGGAGGAGATTAAGATGCCACCCTTAAATGCTAGTGTAGAAAAAATCTAGGAAGCTATCATTTTAATGGAAAATATACCCTCGCCATGGAACATGGGGAAGGAACCACATCCTAACACTCGTAATCAAGAATTCTGTCCTTATCATCATTTTCATGGGAATTCAATAAATAATTGTAGAAATGTAAAAAGAATAATCTTAAGAATGATCAATCAGGGGAAGCTAAATCATTTTCTAAAAGGGCATCAACAATCGCAACAATTGCCACCACCACCAGACGATCGCAGAATGACTAATGTAAAAGGAGCAGAAACTTTTGTTATAGAGATTGGAACTAAAGCAAAGAATTTATTTTGTAATTCTATTGTGCATTCTTTCAGAACCATCGAAGATTTCCACGATAATGTCTTAAGTAGAGTCTTTGCCAGAGATATGGATAGAAAAGAAATAATGAATATAGCGAGAATCTCGCCATTAGAAGAGTGGCAGAAACAAATCCTTTCTTTTACAGCACAAGAAATACCAGAGCCTGGCGAGCTTCATGATAACCCATTGGTGGTAAGGTTGGAAATAAAACCAGAACAAGCAGAAGAAGAAGAAGGTAAAGAAAACAATAACGAAATGGATGATTCTTGGGACATTGATAGAATCCTAATTGATACTGGAAGTTCCGTAGATATCCTGTTCTACCACACCTACAGAACCATGGGTGGGAAAGATGAAGATTTGATACCATCGACATACAGAAGCTATGGTTTTAATGGAACTGCCAACAAGCCTAAAGGGGAGATCACAATGAGAATTTCGTTAAGAGGAATGACTTCCAAGATTTTATTCTGTGTTGTCGATATTGAATCACCATATAACGCCTTGATTGGTCGACCTTGGTTACACAAGATATTGGGTGTTGCATCTACCTTTCATCAGTGCATTAAATTCCCTCATCCAAATGGTGTTGGAGTAATTAAAGGAGATTGGGGAGAAAGTAAGAAATGTTATGAGATAGATATCAAGTCTTGTGAAGAAAGAGCAGGGAAGAACAACAATTGGAAATACGAGAATTAAGCAACAACGGAGAAGTGACAAATTAATGGTTGATTCAATAGAAAAGCATGAAGAAGTAACTAACGAGTCCCTACAGATATCAAGCAAATAATAAAACGCAGCAAAGGTACAGGTATAAAAAGCATAAAAGGAAGAAATGACAAGCAACTTGCGGGAAAACACTAAGTAAAAGAACAGATGATAAGGAAGATGAGAAGAATGAAGTGATAGAAAGATGAAATATGATGAGCAGATCGCTAGAAGTGGAAAGGTAAAGTTGTTTTTTCTGTTTGAGTGAAGAAAATGAAATTGAAAAGTTAAAAAAAAAATATTGAGATTTGAAACTCGCAAGAAATTTTAAGAAACGCGAATATAATTTCGCAGAGATTAAGAGAACATGACAAAGCTTTATGGCGTGCACCTTAGTTCGCGAATACAATTTTGTAAGAGGCAAATGTAAGACCTATAAGCACGTCATAAAGGGGGTATCTCTTTATATGATTCAGGGATAAGGTTATACCGCTACTGGAACCTGAGTCATACGGACGTAGGGGTTAAAGAAAACCTATCCGGAGAGAGATCTTGGATTTCCAGCTTTATAAGGTTATACCCTGGTTGGACGACTGAGAGTCTCTTCCAAGAAGTGCGAGTATGATCAAGGCGCCGAGGTACACGGTTTAGCCAAGGATGCCGGGACGGACGAACCTACCACTGCCATCTTTGGTAAGTCTTGGCTACAATTCACTTGGCTTTGAAGAAAACCCCACCTAGGGTGCGATCTTGTAACTATAAGCCATATAGGCATAAAGGACAAGAGGCTGCGAAAATAATCTGGTTGTTGGTAAATATGGATGGGAGGAGCTAGTCTTGTATGGCCGATGTTCCCTCCTTGAAGGGGCAACCAGGGGAAGATAAGGGCGGCACCCTCCATTAGGGAGCTGATAAGTGTCTTAAGACGGCAATGTCATGGGGCTCTAAGATCGCAAGATCATTTAGGCATGTCATATTGTCACGTAAATTATACAGAGGCAAAAATCCATAAGATAAAAAAGTTAAGATGAGGTCAAGGGGTTTTTACATGCAAATGTGAAGACGTCCTGCGATTTCATCGCAAGACGGCAATGTCACGAGGCTTTGTTTTCGCGAGAAAACTTAGGCTCGTCATATTGTTGCAATACAATAAAGAAATGCAGATAAGACAAGATCAATGGGTCAATACATGAAAATGTAAAGACGTCCTGCGATCTTGTCGCGGAGAGAATACTATGGAAAAGTAAGACCTTTAAGTAGGAAGGCATGATAAGACCATAAGATCGCAAAAAATATCAAGGTTTGCGACAATATCACAGAAATTATGAAATTCGCCAAAATATTCGTTTATTAACTTTCTCATATTGCAGATGAATAATAGAGGCAAGTATGGGAATGAATATAATGATAAAGATTATTATTCATCACCATATGAGAAATTTATATGGATATTAAAGCGCAGATAATTAGTAGATGCAAACTATATTGACCAAGTTATATTTGCAAAAAAGAGGATGTTCTTTCATTCATACGGATAAAAGGGCAAAGAAATTTACATATTAAATTGAAGAAAGTTGCAGACAAATTGAAGAAACTCGCGATTGATTACATAAAACAAAGAAGTCGAACAGATACATTGTTTCATTTATCAACATTGTTATCTTTATCGATTCTTCTTTTTCACCGGATTTCTCTTCTTCATTATCTTTGATGGGTTCTTCATCATCGCCAGAATTTGTTTCTTCGTCATTATTCTCTTCTTCACTTTCGTCAAAATCTTCATCAGAATCAGAGACACCAAGATCTGGAATTATTGATGGTATTGCCTTTGCAAGATCAGGATACAAAGAATGAGGAATTCCATGGTCGTCACAAACCTGCTTAGTGGTATCATTACGAGTGATGAGGAGGGTTCTATTAAAATTTGCAGAAGTAATCTCAAATTGAGCTTTCAATCGCGAGTATTTATCGTTGCGAGCAGTAAGATCGTTCGCGAGTTTGTGATTAATATCTTCTAGTTCTATCATCCTTACACGGCATCTGCGAGAATAAGGCACCGTTAAGATGGAAGTTAATAGAATTTAAAAAAAAAAGTTAATAGAATAGAGTGGTTAACAACCTTCTTTCTCAGAAATCAAGTCCCTAATTAAGGCCGATTGATCAGCATGAAGACTAGCATCTATACCTAAATTATTCCTAGCATTATCAAGAACCTGTGCTACCCAAGAAAACTCATCATCGCTAGAAATAAGAAGGCGAGAACGAACTTGAGTTTCTCTTGCAAGAAGATCTTTATTTTAGTAGAAGAGTTTATCTCTTTCCATTTGAACTTCGAGAAGAATTTTATGGAAATCTGCTAGAGTTTCACTGCCATTTCTAATTGCTTGATCTTTCTCGTCAACAAGATCACTATTTCTACTTCTTAATCCATTGATCACTTCTTTTGATTCATGATAAAGACGCTTAAATTTATTAGATAATCCTAAAGTGTGTCTGTGTTCAATGGTCAGGAGATTAAACTTAAATTTAAGTTCCTCTATAGAGAGGGATTTAATTTGTTCGTCAACAAAATTACTTAAGGAGTTATTAAGGCGAACAAGAAGAGTATTATCATCTACGAGTTCGGGAAAGGTTTGAAGGAACGTAGCCTCTCGTCGATTAGACCATAAACATCTGCAAAAATGATTGCTTGGGTAAGCTATATAAAAGAAAAATAAAAAATCTAAAACAAAGAAAAAGTAAATCATACCATAAAGTTGTTTGTTGGCATTGTTAAGATCCAAAATCTTATGTTTATCAACTGAAGCTTCGGTTTTCAACAGTTTATTTTTCTCGTGAAGCTCAAAGCAATTTCAAGATCTAGTTTCTCTTTATCTTGCCGAAGGTTAACAACCTTTTCTTAAATGAAGCACATTTATTATCTAAATCAAGCGGCGAACAAAAAAGAAAAGCTCTCCCAACCTGCAACAGAGTTTAATAAGTACAAAAAATTTGACGAGAGAAATCGCGAATTAAGAAACAATTAAGAAAACATACCGAATACCAAGTGCATTTAATAATCTTGGAGTTAGAGTTCAGAAATTCCACGAAGAGAATTATTATCAGATAAGATTGGAGCATCGCACACTTTGACGAGCGCTTGAGCTAGCCCATTAAGAGTCTCATCACCATACTCATACGCAGTTCCACGAGAAGAATCGCCAAAAAGCATGGACAGTTGGGCCATGGAAGAATCAGAGGGAGAAGAATTTTTCACAGAGGGAACTTCTCTACTATCGTCAAATTCTTCGATAAATTCATCATTATATTTATTAATAATGATTGAATCCAATTGGGTATGTTGAGAAGAAAATCTTTGAGTTTTATTCTTCTTCAAAGGAGGCTCATTGGGTTCTTTATCACGAGGCGGCGGCGTCTTCCTTCACTTGAAACAGTAGATTTCCCTTTATGATTAGTTGAAGGTTTCTCCTTAGGTTTTGGCTCTAAAGGTGGTAATTCTTCAATTACCTACAAACACAGATAAAGATAAGATATAGGGGCAACAATATATTGTTAATTAATAAAGGAATATTTCTTACTTCATCTGTGAAAGATCTAAGAGCTAGAAGAGTGTTGGGTTTCCTATATTTCTGGTAATTAAGCTTCATTTTGGCAACCTACAAGATAACGGAAAAGTTAGCGAGAGTGTGAAGGAAAAAATAATAATAGCATAAGAAGATGAGAGAATATACATCGGAAAACCTATCAGGCCAGTTGAAAGTCCATGGTTCATAGTGAGAGAGATTCGCAGGAAGTTGGAGAGAACCAGATATATAAGGACCTTTAAGGCATAAGGGAAAAATAAACCACTTATCGTCATTAGAATGACGAGGACCATCATTTGTATTGGTATGAAAATCAATATCTTGCATAAGAGTATTTTCAGCAGTGACCTTCTTTTTATGCAAACGGACACCCCAACAGGTACTATCCCTTACCATGGGGAGTAACTGGTAATTTCGAAAGAAGTTATCTACGGTATACTTTGCAGGGATAATCGGAATATGTTTATATTTAAGACTTTTATGTTCTTCGGAATATTGGGATCCTTTGCCAGCACTACGAGAGGCATATTCCGTAATAATCTAATACAATCCCGCCAAGTTGATACACCGCTCGTGAAAATCTCTTATCAGAAATTATTTGGTAAAAGAGTGGAAGTTCAGGGTTGTAGAGAGGAAGTGGAAGACCAGCTTCAAGTTGGCCTAACGAAACTATAATTTTTCACGAGAACACTGGAAGTTAGAAAATAATTCAAGAGAAAGAACAGATTTGGGACTTTGATCTGGGATTAAAGATAAGTCAAATCCTTGATTTTTAAGTTTTTCTTGCATCAAATTGAAAGCAATAAGATTTTTAGCACCAAAGACAACCATTTTGAGAGAATGGAAATGAAAGGAGATTGAAAAAATGGCGAAAGATAGTAGATGCGCGATTTGCGGGAAAGCAATGAAATTTGCAGAGAAGAAGAAGGAAAGAGAATGAGAAGAAAGAAAAAGAGAAGAATGAGAGAAGGTATTTATAGCAGAAGAAGTTTCTCGAGAAAATAAATATAGTTAATACAATGAAAGGACGTGAATGGTCAAATTACGGTTTAAGATGACGTGTCGAAAAATATATGGATGATAAAATTATATGAAGACAATTGGTGAAAGGTTTAGAGACGTGTCGAGAATAAAGATGGAGGTGAAAAGATAGGAGATTACGGCAATTTATTCTCACGATCTTTTCTTCTTCGAGAAAAGATGTGAGAATAGGCAAGATGTAGTACCGAATATCGCCACAACGATATTCTCATGATAAGAACAACGCTTTCACGAGAAGGTCAAATATTCCTATAAGTATAAATGACATTATTCACGAGAGTGTCGTGAGGATTCTTGACAACATTTGGCGAGCGTCACGGGAAGCATCATAATAGGCGATTTGAAGAGACATGTTATGAGAGTGTTGTTTCACGAGGATTACAAAAGTTGACGAAGATTAATATTGCAAATACCACGATGAGATCGCGAGAATATATCCGAAAGAAGGGGAAAACTTAGGCACACCCACTATGTAATTTCCTATATAAAGGGTTCAAGTAAGTCCAGAGATGAGGATGATGTATTTTTAGAGTTGAGAAAATCTTGAGGAGAGAGAAACTCGAGAAAAGAAAGTTGTAATTACGAGTTTGAATATTTTATGTAAACATTTCTGAGATCTAAATAATAAAAGTGTCGTTTAATTCTTTAATCTTCAACTAGTTTCACTTAGATTTTTATAGGATCTTAATAGGGGTGTAGTGTGGGAAATCCTGCTACTACATCCATGACAGATACTAGATTTTCCATTGAACCAGAGGGAGATTGAAAATCTCCTACACTATTATTGCAAAAACCACCACTGGATCACCACTGAGACACTACTTGAGTACTGTAAAAAACAGGAAGGAAAGATTAGTTCCACGTGTTTATGAAGAAAAGTTTTTATTTTTCTAAAGACATAAAGAATAGCAGAAATAGATCACTTTACAGTTTAGAACAACATAAAATCGGAGGATAAACTTTAAAACATGATTATAAAATTTAGATCAAGAGTAAGAATTAAAAGAAAATTCGAAAATTTTAAGAGGACTTTGCTTTTTAGTTGGAATGTTATTTTTTTGTCGAGCACGGCGATTTTTTATGCCTAAAAATCCTGAAAGTGTTACTTCCTTCCATAATTTGAAGAATTAAACCAACAAACTCTGTTCCATTCCATCTTGAGAAGTGTTTGACTGGAGTAATTTATTTTCATTACGAAATTCTCATAAACCAAAAAAAAAATCTGACAATATTCTACTTAACAAATTTATACTGACATCGTTAACTTAACTAATTCAAAATGAATTAGTGTTAATTAATCTAGGAATATATTAGACATTACTAAAAATGTATGGACAAGGTACTTTAATTTTACATCTACATAACATTATTTTATCTTATATCACGTATATCCCAAACCGGTGATAAATTTTTTGTCTTATCACGTATATCCCAACGGGTGATAAAAAATTGTCGAATTTAAACATTTTTGTGCAACTTTTCTAGCACCATACAAAATTAATTCGTAGTTCCACTTCCGCCCAGCTTCCACCACCGCAAAGCGGACACTTTACCAAGGACGGGGACCAATGCATGATGCATATGATCCAAATGAATATGGGTCGTTGGATCAGAAAAATGGTATCCCCGAAACTATAGGCCCCAGCACATAGCAGCCGGTAACAGAAATCTTTAAAACATAGAGGGAAAACTGATAGCAATGTATTGGCTGTATTTTTTTTTTCTTTTATCTTGAAGCTTAACTTTCGGCTGTTCATTGCTAGCGCATGGCAATTCAGTTCTATATATCGTCATTGTAGTAGGGCATTATCTTTCTAATGAATCTATCTAAAGGAATTAAAAAAAAAAACGAGGTCAAACATTTCGCAAAGGTAAGCACTAAGCAAGCTTGTTTTTTTTATTTTTTTATTAATGTTTTTGATATTTTTATTGTGTTCCATCGACCCAACTTGACTCTGTAAAGTTCCGATCCTTTTCATGATTCCCTACTGGAACCTGCTGGCTATACCCACCTTGTGATGGATTCACCCTACCTCATTTAACTTCATGTCAGCAACATCAATTTTCACAGGGCTTACATTGGACCATCAGACAAAGTAGCCTTTACTTAGCAGAGTATAAAGAACTGAATATGACCTCTAACAGGGTTGCATCCATTGGACTCTTCACTCTAAGGTCATAACTCCTATACTAAGCATCAACGTAGTAACAATTATGATCAACCGTCTATTTCTCAGATGAGCCACATATATATTTTTCCGAGATATATTCCAAACAAACAACAAGTTAAAATAAATGAAGACCTGTACTGCAACATCTTGAATTGAGATGATGCTACATCTTGTCATCTTCCCATTATAGAAAAAATACGTACTACTGCCATGCCCGACTTGTTCAAGAATTTCCCAATAATCCCAAACAAGTTGAAGGTAGTAATAATCATCTATCCAAGGCAAAAAAAAAAAAAATGTATATAGTACACGGCCACATATTACTATGGGATGCCCTCGAGAACCTCGTGGGTTCGCTCCATTATGTATTTTGCCAAGCAGTATATGTTATCCATTCATTCCCATAAACCAACTTATATATATATACATACAAATCTCATCTCCTAACTTCTAAACTCAACAATCTCTAGCTAGCTATTATCCCTCCTCTCTAGAAAACATATTGAAAAGAAAAATGAAAGACCAGAAAAACAATACTGTCAACATAGTAGCTTCGAGCTTACGGCCGTCGTCGAAGTCCATAGCAACAACCACAAATAGAACAAACGGTCCCCAACCTATTAATAATCTTCCAGTAAGAGCAGGAACAATAAGGAAGAACAATGATGCGAATAGCCTTCAACAGATTCTCCAGAATAATCTTCTTCTTCAACGTCGAATTAAGGAATACATTGTCTTCTCCAACCTCAAATCTGTGATAGCTCCTCGGCCCTTCCAAGAACAGGTATGTTAGATGTTTTTACCTTACGCTAAGAAAAAAAGTTCTCATTTCATATTAGTTTGCTTTCTGATGGTATTTATAACTTAGAACTGATCACTGTCTAATATATATATACAGATATCAGTAAGGCATGAAGAAGCAGCAGAAGTGGATATGGAGTTTCGTGAGATCCCATCAGCTGAGAGGGATTCTGACGAAGAAACAAAGAGTGGTGATGACGATGATGAAGACGAAGATGATTTAGGAAATATTTCTATTGACTACGACAGTGATTTCGAGAAAGATGGAGATGATGTTAAATCATTTGTGCCATCAATCAAGATAAGTAAAATAGAAGACTTGATTCTTATCCATACTACAGTTCTTAAAAAGGTTGCATTAACTTCAACTCTATTCAGAATTCTTGAAGAAGAAAACCTTGATATAGTGTTTGAGAATCAATACAGAACTGAATGCGAAGTTGCTCATACTATTCAAGTAAGAATTCAACCAGAATACGACATTCAAGTACTGGAGAACAGACTCCGGATTTGGGCAGGGGGATTATTATGAGCTTATGGATAAACTTTTAGCCATCATCATGTGTAAATGGCCCTTCAATCCATAATTCAATTGGTTCGTTAGTAGATTCGTTTATTACTAAATTAGGCTGTTGTTTTCGTTTAGCCTTGCCAGTTGTTTATGTGACCAAACCCGGTGTCTCGAATAATTGCCACGAGACCAATGATCTGCCTGGCAACCTGGTGTTTGTTTAGTGGTTTAAAATCTGGCTTAGGACCCAAAACTCTCGGGTGCCAAGTTAGCAATTCGACATGTGGTGAAAATTCGGACCGGTAAAAACGCACGCATTAACCGGCCAAGTAAAATGTGAGTTGGTCAACTATGCGGTTAAAAATGCAGGGTGCAGTAAAAATCCGGGAATTCGTTAATTTGCGTTTAATGTGTTTTACATATACAAATATGCATGAAAAATTTGGAAAAACTATTACAGGAGGTAGTCAATTGAGATTTCAAATTACTTCCGTAGAGTTTCTAAATTTATCGTTAGTCCATAGAGAATTTTGGAGAGTCCCACAATGTCTCTTGTTATTGGTTAGATACTTTTTTTAAGTCATTTAAATTCTCCGGAACTCCATGTTATTGGATTAGGATTTCGTAAGAGTCACTTCAACACCCCTGTTGAAGGAGAATTAAAAGTCATTGATTTGTAATTTTAAGAGATTTGGAGAGACTTTTTTTTATGAAAATAAGCATAGTAGAAATCTCTCCTCAAGAGGTGATATTTTAGGAGACTTGGTGTTTTTGAGAGTAGGACCAAATTCTTTTCTCTTTTTTTTACTTGAGTTGATGACCAAGGGACGAGCCATTTGAGCAGTAATACAGCCGACATCATCTGAATATATTGGACATCTCCTCTCTCTTTTTATTTTCCCTCGTGTATACCGATCGAGCTTTCTCTTTCGTACTTTAAAGGACTTCTCCTCAGATGAAACAACGAAAACATGCTAACCAGTGATGAGATACCATAAAATAGAAAAATGCGGGATGACTGATAACTTAGGTATATGAAAACAGTGAGGTTGATTCTGACAACAAACAAATATTTTACTAGGTATTCGTTGTACTTATATTGACATTATAACGTGCATACTAGAAAAACTAGTAGATGTTTTAAATTTTTAGTTAAATATTGTACATTTTTGTCTCTATAAATCACATAAACTCTTTACAAATCTAGTTTTTTTTTTATCTCTACAAGTCATAAAGACTCTCTAAAATACTCTAAGAAAATCACTAGAAATCTCTAGACTTTCAGAGAGTCTCCGGAAATCACTCAAATAAAAATATATGAAAGTCTATAGAAATCTCATTTGACTACCTCCCTGTTAGTAAAAGAAATACATGTGTGCACGCATAAAATTTCAATTTAAGTGAAGTATATGTATTACAGAACGTAATCAACAACTTATGTATTATTGCAGAGCTCTATGGTTAGGTAGTTAGTCTAAAGCGCAAAGGGGAACTAATATAATAGACGGAAAATTGGTCATTTGTTCAAATATTTTTAAAACATGATTCAAATGGACGAGTAGAAAAAAATTATGGGTGAAATGGACAAAAAAAAATTAGCAAGGATGAAACTGGATTCATCCTGACTTAAACTTAAAAAATAGCGAGGATGAAACTGGATGTATCCGGATGTAAATTAAAAATAATAAAAAATATTTGAAAATGGGTAGGATGAAATTGGTAACATCGTGCTTATTTTTATATTTTTGTCCATTTAAACAGTAGTAAAATCTAGATGTCTTTTTCACCCAGGAATTGTTGATTTTGGTCTTTTTAACCAATTTTGTGTATAATAGATAGCCGAGAAATTCACGTATTTCTATAAGGCACGAATTATTCGCATACGTGGTAGAAAATGCGTTTTCTGATCGGGGTTGGGTTTGGACTGCGAATCTAAGGGGAACTCATATGGTATGGATGTTAAATCATCCACATCTCATGGATAATCCATATAAATAAGGATAATCAGGATTTTATGGAGATCTAGATAAATATTCACTAATTGGGACCCACTCTTTTTTTTCTTGTTTTAATTATATTAAAATACTAAAAAAATTGCTAATGAAAAAAAAAGGAAAAAAATAATATTAAGTGATCGGATGAGAAAAGAACAAAAAAATATACAACCGAACACTAATTAAGTTTCCGGATGGACTCTCCATATGTACATTTGAGGAGGCCCCTCTGGACTTCACAAACATATGGATGTTAAAATCATCCATAGCATTTGTTTATGGGTGAAAATGGTTTCTACTGATTTCGGTAATTTCGAGTGTGTGGGTGAGAAATTAATTTAAACCCTAAACAATGTACTGCAAGGGAGTACTTTAGATTTGAGAGATCAGTCTGTACAAGCCCGTCCTAAACCAAGAAATGGTCGTTCCAGAATTGCTTCGATCACAAAGTGGAGGAGAATGGGTTGGTTTTTGGGAGGGAAGCAAGGAAAGTGATGAGACCAGAATAGTTGATTCTGGAAGAGTAGTTGTGTTACTACGACTTGTATCTGAAAAAGTGGGAAGGCTAACAAATGGTAAGCTAGCAAGTATTTTCTGAGTGTTGTATGCTCCTGGCGGAACTTGTTGTTCGGTGGGAATAGGTGAGACCTATGTATACAAGTCTACGTGTAACGTACTCTGGTCTCATTAAGGAATGGAAAATTGGGTGAGTAAATGGGAGGAGGTGATAACGTTAACGCATGGAACTGATGTTCCATAAAACCGTTAACGCATGGAATTGATGTTCCATAAAACTGTTAACGCATGGAATTAATGTCCCATAAAAGAGAGTTTCACCATTAACTCCCTGTATTTACTAACCGCCTCACCCTTATGACACTTCCTTATGACGGGCGTAGTGTACGCCACACGCTGTAAACCGCCAAACCAATACCCAAAGAGGATCCCCCAGTTTGTGATATGCGTTGATGTCTCGAATGTTTTTGTGGAAAACATGTAGCATATTGTTGTTGCCTGGCAAGTCGAGCTTGGGAGACTTGTTAGCTTGGTGACCTTCGACGGTCGATATTTTGCATCTTAAGAGGAAAGGTAGTCGTAGATCGTCGCACGCTTTCGTTTGTTGGTGGCCTTATAGGTAAAGCCAACATGATATGGCGGCTAGGTTGGCATGTCATTAGCATGGCATGGTGGAGCGGCTAGGTTGGCATGCAATGCCCTGGCGCGGTTTGGCGTGACCAAACTAGGGTTTTGGGTCAAAGGTTATTATGTGTCGTCTGGTAACCTTGGACGGCTAGGATTTGCTCCTGGGATTGAAAGGCGACCGTTGATCGTCGCACCCCTTCGTTTTGGTAGACGCGTAGGGAAGGACAACATGGTGGCGCGGTTAGGTTGGCATGCGTTTGGCGTGGCCAAACTTAGGTTTTCGGGCCAAAGGTTACCATGCGTCGTCTGGTAACTTTGGATGGATAGGATTTGCTCCTGGGATTGAAGGGGGACCGTTGATTGTCGCACGCCTTCGTTTTGGTAGCCGCGTAAGGAAGGCCAGCATGGTGGCGCGGCTAGGTTGGCATGCCGTTGGCATGGCATGGCCAAACTTAGGTTTTCGGGCCAAAGGTTACCATGTGCCGTCTGGTAACCTTGGATGGCTAGGATTTGCTCCTGGGATTGAAGGGGGGCCGTTGATTGTCGCACGCCTTCGTTTTGGTAGCCGCGTTGGAAAGGCCAGCATGGTGGCGTGGTTTGGTGCGTTTGGCATGGTGGGGCCAATGGCTTGGCATGCCGTTGGCACATGGTGCGGCTAGCATGGCTAGGGACAAGGCAAGGTGCGATTTGGCTTGGCATGGTGGCGCTATCTTTGTTAGGGCCAAGGAAAGGTGTGGTTTGGCTTGGCATGGTGGGGCCAAGGGTTTGGCGCGACCAAGCTAGGATCGTGACCAAGATAGGGTTTTGGGTCAAAGGTTACCATGTGTTTTTTGGTAACCTTGGACGGCTAGGATTTGCTCTTGGTATTGAATGGCAACCGTTGATTATTGCACGCCTTTGCTTTGGTAGCCGCATAGGGAAGGCGAACATGGTGGCGCGGCTAGGTTGGCATGGGTCCATGGCAAGGTGTGTATGCCTTGGCGCGGTAGGTGTGGCTGGCATGGTTTGCCATTGGCACAGGGGTGCGGCTAGCATGGTTGGCATGCCTTGGCGTGGTGGGTGTGGCTGGCATGGTTTGCCATTGACACATGCGGTGCGAGAATTAGGGTTTTGGCCTGTCGAAACCCTAATTAGCATTAAAAAAAAGGTACCCTGGTAATTTCCTCGCAGACAAATTAATGGGTTCAATAAATGTGCTTGGCTTGGAAATTATTACTCAAGTTCTGTGACGTCATTGTATGACTAGGGTTTTACGATTTTTCCCCTAAGTTAAAAACCGCCATCAACATTAAGTCCCCAGCTTAGCTCGGAACAGGTGCCTTATTGCGAAGTAAGCATATGATGGTGACAGACGAGGACAGAATCGAAATGTAGGACATGCAAGATGGTCAGGAAAGTCCGACCAACCTTTTTTGAGAGGTAAGCAGAGTTCATGATCCCGTGTTTGGAGGCCTTGCATAGCTTTTATTTTCTGTGTAGACCGTGAAATGGTGAGGTGATGAGCGTCGTCTTAGTCCGGCTACTCATCATATTGTATGGGTTAGGGAATATCGTGACGCTGGCTTGATAAGTTGTTGGTTTCGGTGTGGAAATTCATGGCATGGGCGGATTTTCATGATGGGGCCACGTTAATGGAGTGGGCGACTTGGCATGATGCGGCCAAGACAAGGCGCGGTTTGTTGAAGCGAGGCGTGTACAGATGGATTGGCGTGGCGGGGCCAAGGAAATGGAGCTGACGGCTTGGCGTGTGGGTCCAAGGCATGGCGCTGACGGCTTTGGCATGATGAGGCCACGACAATGGATCACACAACTTGGCGCGGTGCGGTCATGGTAAGGTGTAGTTTGGTGAGGCAAGGCGTGTACGTATGGCTTGGCGTGGCGGGGCCAAGGCAATAGAGCAGACAGCTTGGCGTGGTGGGGCCATGGCATGGTGCGGGCGGCTTGGTGATTTACCTTCACGGGCCTAGTTGCCTCTTTTCCTTACTTG